>VUYV01000113.1:0-51100 GCA_008711295.1 Anarhynchus alexandrinus
AAAAAAAAAAACCCAAAACCCTGGAAACAGTTGAACATCCAGATGCACTTATGGAGCAAAATACTTATGAGGAGATAGCAGAGAGTTTGTATACCGGTTTCTGACACAACGTGTTCTAGGATACAAGTAGTTTATTATTAAATGGTGTGGGCTCCTGCTTTTTTTGCAGATGGCTGAGAAAAAGCACATAAATAAATGAGGAATCCAACTGATCGAGGGTTCCTTGTCTTCTGATTCCTTCTGTCCAGAAGGAAAAAAACAGACCATGGACAAAGCATGTCAGGAGTTTCAAGGGACAAATGGACCTTCACAGACTGTCATAAATTAGTCTTGTTCTTCTTGAACACAGTTAGTTCATCTTAGACACAAGGAGTCTGCATCCAAGGTTTCACCAAGCATAGCCTTCTGAGCCAATGGATTCACTAATTTAAAATAATTTAAATGTGTGAATCTTCTATATTTAGAAAAAAATATTTGAAATGAAAATACTAATTTCAAATAAATTGTGTGAAATTCTTTCTAATTTGGGATTAGACTGAAATTGCAATCTCACCAACAGGAGGGATTCTCCATGTGCAACCTAGCAATGAAAATGGACCACAGAAAAGATGCAAATGTATAGATTATTAATTCTCATATTAGCGCAAAAGTTAACAATCGTCCCTCTAGGGAATTTTTCTGTGATCTCCTCTGAGGGTCACCTCTGTTGCAAACTCTGAAAATCGTTCTTTCCATGCCCATGATTAGCTGTTTCTTATTCTTTGTAGTCCAGTCACCTCTCCCAAAAGAAATCAAGTGTAATGATTCAGGGTTTCTGTTGTTCCAGTGCACTCTGAAATCTCTCGTCATGACCACAGTTCAAATCCCTTCTCAGTCCTGTCTGTTGACTTTTCCACACCGTTTCTACAACTAAAATTCCTGCCCATTTCTGGTGTGTTTTGTCTTTGCTGCAATAGTTTTTTCCTGTACTGTCTTAATGCCTCACAACTCCAATTTAGCATGACTTTCCATCATTTACCAAATAAAACTAAGTTAGGGAATCAGCCAAAGTGCCTCAGCAGTTCCAGAAACTGATCCTTGTTGGACTTAATTAGTTAATTAATTAATTTGTACAATGTACCATGTTTTGACATCATCTTATGTAAGAATTTGACTATATTCTTCCATGTGACTGCTAAACGCTAGACAGACATTGCAATGAGTCTGTAATTCTCTCTTACCCGTCTATAAATAGAAAGAGGAAGAAAAGGGAGAATTAATATGCATCTTCTTTATCTTATATGCATCTATCTTTATACTTAGGTCTTTGTCATTCTCTCTTGTCTCCTTGGAAAGGTAATTTTCTAATCGGTTCCTTACAGCTGCTTTGACATTTTTATTTTTATATTTAGAAATAAAAGGTCAAAACCTCCAACCACTAGTTGGTTTAACAAAGTTGAGGGCAAAGTGAATACCTTCCTAAATTAGCTCAGCACAAAGAAAGCTGCTGTTCAGCAGTTATTTCCCACTGGCAGATATTAGTATTCCTGAGGGAAATATGTACATCATGCAGAAGGAGTGCTGGATGAGAAGCATTTAACTAACCAAATACAAAAACAGGGCTCAAACTATCAAAAAGACATCTTGAAAACACAAAATCAAAGACATGAACAAACATAACCCAGTGTAAATTACGACCTTGACAACCTCTTTTTGTTTGGGAGGAAAGCAAGCTTAATCATATAATGCTTATTATATTCTTTGTTGGATCCATTACAGCATGCTTCATAAGAATTAAAATTCAAGTTTTCATCAGTGGAAGAACACTGAATATGACACTTCTCAAAGGAATTACAGTGACTCTAAAAAAGAAAAAAATGATGTGGTGGAATGGAGAAATGGCTATAAAAGGAAGAAAGTCTTCCAAGATTTGTAAAAGGAAAAAATATGGAAAATTACAATGATTTCCTATAGGGACCACAGAATGCACAATGCTGCATCCATGCTGTTTTGAAGATATTAAAGTAAATATAGTACATCTGCTGTACAGCATCAAGATATCACAGTGTGAAGTTCCATGATTATTATGTGTATTCAGTTCTTCTGTATATTCCAATTCCTCTTCTTCATTATCTTGCACACCACACAAACTGCCATTACGAAACAAGTAAAATAAATACTTTACTTAGGCCATCCGTCCTGGTGCTACAAGAAAGAAATTCAAAGAATTCTGGTTTGACTGTTTGCCATGTCATGTTGTAAGATGACTAAATATTTGGGATTTGTAAACTCTCAGAGGCTGTGTTCATTCCCAAATAACTCACCTACATGTGACTCTCCTACTCACCTACATCCAGGTGCTAATGATTCTACCCAGTCTGTGGGGTAAAATGCTTCCTCACCTCTTCCGGTGGAAGAGTCATTCAATGGCAGTGCATAGGTGGGGAAAAGGTTATAACAGGAATTATACCTAAAGGTAAAATAAAAGGCAAATTATTACAAGGTTTTATGGAAATACGCTGTAGTTCTGTGCTGTCATATTGTTTATGATGCTCTCATCTGACAGATTCAAATTTCTCATATGGGAATCATATTAAAAAGAATTACTATTTCTCTCTCTATTTGAGTCAGTAAAGTTATGTATTGCTTGGTGCAATGTAAGGCATCAGCTCAGTTAGATGGGGGAAAAGTGGGGGAAAAAAGAGAAGAGAGGAAAAGAGAAACATTTCCTGATGAGTGAACTTATGAGATCTTTTTTGTTGCTAGCTGTCCACTAAGTGAAATAAAATCACAACATCGTCACCAAAAGTATAGAGAATGGGATGTTGCTTTGTATTAAAAAAAAAAAGGAAAAAAAAAAATGAAGATTTTCCTCAGTTATATGGCACACTAAAATCAAGAATTTCAAAACTTCCATTATCACAGGCAGAAGCTTATTATTAATGTGTTTTTCTTTTTCAGAGCCTCTTCACTGAAATAAAATTCAAAACCCATGCTGTGTCTCTGCAATATTGTTCACTGCAAGAAACTATTTTGTTCTGCCTCAGAGGCAATACATTTGTATGTTTAGTTTTGCCCTGGGTGTATACAACACTTGTTTATGTCCTTAAAATGTCTTTTAAAGAGATTGATTTCAATGCATCTTTACTAAATCCAGCTATGAAGATTTAATTCTCTCCCTCATGCAGCAAGACAGCATTTACATTTTATTTTGGTAGCTCATATTTCTAATATATAATGATGGACATAGTATGTAATCACATACATAGAGATATATGCATATCTTTGTTTCATATTCTCAGTGTAGCTTTAATTATATAATTTTACTTAAAGTTTTATTACTAGCTTCAGATCACTCTTTAGCCTCCAGTGCTCTTACCAAATTTACATCTACAATAAATTAGGTTCATGTAAATAAATGCTTTTTCTCTAAGAAAAATACCAGTAAATGGTGCATGAACATTCAGAAAGATTTTTATTTGACCTGGTGCTACTTCTTTGGAAAAGAACATAACCAAATGTTTAACACATATGTGTAGGCATGAATGTGTGTCGCTACTCCTCTGTTTCCATTTAATACGGACGTGAGGAAAGCAGGAGATGGGTTTGATTCCTATGCCCACTATGAATAACAGGGACCCTGAAGGCAAGCCTGCAGGTGTTTATCAGCCCAGAGTATTTTGCTCAACATGAATGCTATTTATTGTACCATATTGTTTTGTAAAAATGAGGGAATTTCAAGGCAAAATAATGCCATTCTCATTTGAATCTTTCTCAGTATTATTCTGCTTGTTTCTCCAGTCCTTCAAACATTAGTGCATTGAATTAATTCTTGTCATATTAGGTATATTTGTAACAGAAGAAATTCTCCCCCTTACTCTATCAGGAAATCTTTATCCTTTCCAAAATCTAAATCACATTTTATTGCAAACATGCTGAGTGTGACCAAGTCACCCATCAACTTCAAGCAGTAAGTTGTATGTTAATGGCCCTATTTATTTAAGCATATGAAAATACTGGCTTAAGTCCGCAGTGTGTTTAAACCAGATTTTTTTTTTTATTTGTGTACAATCTGTGGAGTTGCTTAATAGTCAGGCAAAGAGCATGAAAAGATTGTGTAAAATATTGTCAAGCATAAATTACAATGTCTACTGTGCATTACTTGGCTTTTATGGTGAACAAATAAGAAAGAGCACCTCCAGAAATGTAATTGTCCAGAAGGTAGTGCATAAACAGAAAAGTTTCAGGAAGATAATCAGCAAAGAAGTTTCTTACTTCAGTAGGCTTTCATTCTGGACAGAGATCATCTGCTAGTGAAACTCCCAATAAAGGAAAGTTTTGCTTGGATAGCTCCATTATTGAAGATAAACTCCTGTAGCTGAAACTGCACATTTTAATTTTCCATTACTAGACTGCATCTCCAGATATTGTAAGATGAAAGGCATTACCATTTAATAAAAATAAATAAATACATTTTTAATGAAAATTGAGAAAATAGTCACTGTAGCCTTAAAACTAAAGTTATGCTAATACGCTCATGCGTTTGTTTTCTTTGTCTTTTTCTACCCAAGCACATTTATCTAATTCTATATATATTGTGACCTGCAGACTGGAATTATTTTGCTATCAAAACTGTTACCCATCAGTGGGTAAAATATATTTATCTGAAAGAAATGCAACTTCCAGTATAAGCCATAACCAGAGCTGAATTGTGCCATCATAAACTGATTTGAAATGGTTCTCCATAAGTAATTGTTATTTTAGGACCTGTCAATATAATTTGTTATCAAATTTCATTTTTTACACTCTCCTATATGCTCATTAGTTCATAAAACTGTTTGAAAGGTTATTGTTCTTCTTATAAAAGGAATAATATGATTATCTAATATAAGATAATTACATGCGTTGTGTCCAAATTTTAAACAGAATTTCTATTCTCTTGGAAAAAATACGTAAGCAGGAAACATTCTACATCTATGCAGAATTGCTCCTTATGCTCTCTGAAGCATAAGTCCGATTTAGTCCTTCACATTTTGCCTGTTAAATTTTCTGATACATTTTTATGTGATTGTGACATTTTTATGATTGTGGTGTTTGGCAATTTTAAACAACAATATTGAAATTCATGTTGAGCACAACAGGATTTACAGATTACATTAAGGTGCTCTGAGTAGTAAAAGTTGGGGCCAAGGACTGCAGAAAGAATTGCTGAGAATGAATGACAGGGTAATTAATCTGCAGGTGAAATTCAATGTAAGTAAAAGTGAAGTAAAGCACAAGAAGAGAAACAGTTTAACTTGACTAGTATAATGAAGGGCTGAAAGCTTACTGCTAGTACTCTGGAATGAGATCTTGGGTTATATTAGATAATACCATTAAAATTATCATCTCTGTACTCAATCATTGGCAGAAAAGAAGTTGAAATGCTCAGAAAAATTAGCAGAGGATTAAAGAGCAAAACATCATTCGGCTACTTAGCAAATCCAAGGTGAACCCAATACCTTGTGAATACTGTGCCTGGATTTCTGATCTCTCCTCCAGAACGACACATCTGGGAGTCATTCAGATGAGAAAACAAGAATGAATAAAGGTATGTATAAGCAATTGCTGGATAGAGTGAGACCCTACAGCCTGCAAAACAGATGGTTCAAATGTAGCCTTATAGAGCTCTACAGAAACATGAACAGCTCAGAAAAGGTATAGAATCACACAATCATAGAATGGTTTGGGTTAGAAGGGACTTTCAAAGATTCTAGTCCAACTGCTCTGCATCAGCAGGGACATCTTTCACCAAATCAGGTTGCTCAGAGCCCTGTACAACTTGACCTTTTAATGATGGGGCAAATTCTCCAGGCAACCTGTTCCAGTGTCTCACCAGCCGCATCATAAAAAAAGGTTTTCCTTATGTCCAACCTAAATTTACTCTCTTTCAGTTTAAAACCACTGCCTCTTGTCTTGTCACTACAGACCCTGGTAAAAATTCTCTCTCCATCTTATAAGCCTTCTTTATATACTGAAAGGCCACAATAAGGTGTCCCTGAAGCCCTCTCTTCTCCAGGTTGAATAACCCCAACACCCTCAGACTTTCCTCACAGGAGAGGTGTTCCAGCCCTCTGATGATTTTTGTGGCTATCTTCTGGACCCGCTCTAACAGGTCCATGTCTTTCTTGTCCTGGGAACTCCAGAACTGGATGCAGTACTCCAGGTAGGGTCTCACAAGAGCACAGGTAAATAAGGAATGATCGTTCATTGATCAAAATGATCATGATCATTCATGATCTTTTTGAACACCAGAACAAGGAGACATCAAATAAAACTAGAAAATGGCACCTTTGAAATAAAGAAAAAGAGGTGGCTCCTCATACAGGATGTAGTTAACTTGTGGAACTCTTGATAGAGAAACAGGAAAAAGTGACAGAATAAAAACACAGGAAAAACAGGACTTCTTATGCAGGAAGTACTTAACCTGTATATAAATGAAACCTTCATGTGTAGTGTCATGGTTTCAGTTGGTATAGAGTTAACTTTCTTGCTAGCAGCTGGTCTAGTGCTGTGTTTTGGATTTGATATGAAAGTGATGTCGATAGCGCACTGATATTTTTGGTTGTTGCTAAGCTCTCAAGGCCTTTTCTGCTCCTCATACTGCTGTACCAGCAGGTAGATTGGGATGGCACAAGAAGCTGGGAAGAGACACAGCTGGGACATCTGACTTCAACTGGCCAAGTATTCCATGCCATATGACTTCATTCTCATTATATAATGCTAGGGGAAGAAGAAGGAAGGCAGGGACATTCAGAGTTCTGGCATTTGTCTTCCCAAGTAACTGTTACACATGATGGAGCCTTGCTTTCCTGGAGATGGCTGAACACCTGCCTGACAATAAGAAGCAGTAATTAATTCCTTGTTTTGCTTTGCTTGCGTGCACGGCTTTTCTTCTACCTATTAAACTGTCTTTATCTCAACCCACAAGTTTTTCCTCACTTTTACTCTTCCAGTTATCTTCCCCATCCCAACCTGGGGAATGAATGAGCAGCTGCGTGGTCCTAGCTCCTGGCTGGAGTTAAACCATGCCAGTGTGAAAGTATCATTGGGAAGTATCACTATTCACTTAACTTGTTCATACCTAGCTGTCTACTACTGGTTGTAGTAGGTAACTACTACTAGATAGTAGTAGCTACTACTAGTATCTACTACTAGTAGATATCTACTACTGCTTGTCAGAGACTAAGCTAGATCTATCTATGGTTTCAGTTCGGGTGCTTTTGCGCCTTGCAGACAGAGTCCTGCAGATACAGTGTGAGACTGTGTGATGGATTTATTGAACAGTGCCTTAATCTGGTATGTGCTTTTGTTACTCTTTTCTCAGTCACTGTATCAGCAGGCACTTCTTCAACTTACTTTCACATAAGTTGAAGTTTTACTTCACTTACTTTCAAGCAACCTTCTTTGAAATCATGCTTTCTGGGGTGGGCTTAGTACAAAGGGGTTTTGGTTGTAATGCATTTAGATTATCAGCTTTTGCAGCTAAATTAGCTTATTTGTTTTATCTTCTGATATCCTTGGATATTTTGATGCAAATCATGCATAGAATGGTTGAAGAAGAAAGAAAAATAAAGCAGAAAATGTCAACATCCCACTTCCTATTCACTACCCCACTGGAAATTGGTGGAGTTGCTTCTCAAGTCAATGAATTTCATAGAATCATAAAACGGTTTAGGTTGGAAAAAGCCTTAAAGATCATGTAGTTCCAACCCCCCTGCCATGGGCAGGGACACCTCCCACTAGACAAGGTTGCTCAAAGCCCCATCCAGCCTGTCCTTGAACACCTCCAGGGATGGCGCATCCACAACTTCCCTGGGAAGTTTGTTCCAGTGCCTTACCACACTCATAGTGAAAAATGTCTTCCTAATGTTTAATCTAAACCTGCCCTCTTCCAGATTGAAGTCATTCCCCCTCGTCCTATCACTACATGCCCTAGTAAAAAGTCTCTCTCCAGCTTTCTTGTAGGAACCCTTTTTTGCAGTGACTTAAATTAGTAATAATTGACCCTGATATGTAGGTTTTAATATTTGCTGATAAATATAAAAGAAAAAGAAAGTAGTTTATGTCTTTCTCCCACATGAGATATTCCTTTACATTCACTGAATTTCTACAGTAACAAGGCTGATATATTAGAAAAAATGCCTTTGGGAATAAAGATCTCTGTAAGTATTCCTATAGTTAGGTGTTCTACTAACTTTGAGAAGGCAATCTTTACCTGTTAAAATGTTAATTTCTCAATGATTTTCAAGTTTAAAAGTACCCTGGGTTTAAAGTCATTTGGTGAAGACAAATCTGCTGAATGATTATATCAGTATAGGCATTTATTCAAAGAGAGAAAACAAATGTTCCTGCCAATCCCATAAATCCTCTGTATGTTATAAAAATTATTATGGATAGTAAGCATGCTCTGAAGTAGAATTTGCTGGCTATAAATCACTGGCAAAATGTCTGGTAGTGTGATATGATACATAAACACACTGCAGTTAGAAGTTTACTTATGAATTCATCTATAACTACGTGGCTCCACCATTTCTCCTGTGAAAAACATTAGTTACTTCGTTCAGCTATGTATGTTTCATTTTAGAACTTTAGATCACATTTCCACAGATAAATGAAAATGAGAGTCAAGAAATCTTTTCAACCCAAATGTCGTAAATTGTTCATTCTCACAAAATAAGGGGAAGACTTTCAGGGAAGTCATTGGAAACCAAGTATTTTAAAGCTGTATGGATCAGCATAACCCACAGAAATTGAAGGTCTGGCTCGGAAATAATCTGTTATGCTCTATAGGTGCTGTTAAATGTAGAGGGTAAGGTAACTGAATAAAATAATATCTTACTGACCCACAAGCTTAAGGGCACACTGAAGTCCAGTAGAAAACAGTTCAGTCTGTGCCGTCATCTTTCTGTATTTCTCTAGACTTGAACCTGGGCTTTGACATTAACAAAAAAAAAAAAGACAATATGGGCCAAACCACATAATACTGGCTTAGAAAGAGCCAAGTAGGGGATTTGTCCTTTCAGGGTTTTGATCCATGTAATCTCTCAACACAGGCCAAATCCCAATGTCCTTAATTATCTCAGCTCCACTGTTAGCCTGGCAAAATTCCCACTGACTTCAAGTAGGATCTGAGTTAATACTTCAAATTTGGATCATAATGAATGAAACTGAGAAGCTGTCTGAATATCATAAATTCAGCATAGAACATGTAGATCAGTTGATTGGAGTCTTTTCTTCTATGATTTGATTTTTTAATGGCACCCAGCCTATACAACAGCTGAGGGACACATTCCTAAAATATTTCTGTTGATATATAAAATTAGTTTCTAACCTGTTAAAAAGCTTAAACTGCTTTTCACAAGGAGCTAGCAGGAGGTCACATCTTTATTAACCTTTTGCCTAATAATAGACCTCATAAACAAAACAACATGCCAAAAATCTATGGATTAACAGCAAAAGTGCACGCTACACTTTAGGTTCACAAGTTTATTGTTATGTTGCACCTAGAAGAAGTGAGACATTTTCTCCCACATAAACCATCTCATTTAAAATTTCCACAACAATATTTATTTCCTTACAATTTAGTCAATCCTGAGTGCATCTGACTCTGTTTATGATATTTAATTGGAGCTGGATGCTTGGAAATAAAAATATATATTCTTTACTTTCTAATTCCACATTGCATTCAAACTCACAGTAAAAGGAAAGTTTTAAAATTAAAAGCCTTTCAAAACATGTTTGAGATTTTTAATTCCTTTCAGACTGTTTTCAAGAAACTGCCTAACTTGGGAAATCAAGGTCTTGCCCTATGTTAGGCAACGTCATCTTATAAACAGTATAATGATCTGTTGTAATTTATAGTAGATATACACTTTTTTTGTGGAGAAAAAGAGGATATACCTGTTTTACATGTTATTGTAGAGGAGATGTACATGTCATGCATAAAAATACATACTTGGGGAGGACATTAGTTAAATAGTACTCTTGCAAATAAACTAATAATATTACTTTTCAACTAGAGTACATTAAAAGTTACTGGTCCCCCCCCCCCTCAATTTAATAAGCAAGTAACATTTAATATTGTAATTGACCTTGAAAGGGAACATCCTGACATAAGATATTAAAAAATCTGGAAGCACTGGCGTTAAAATTAAGTATTACATGTAGTTATTCCACCATGGTTTTCTCTGAAAGAGAAAGAAAGGTCTGTTAGGGTCCCAAAGATGATTATTTCATTGTTAATTGAGATTTTATTTTTAAAAAAGCACAATCTTCCTGAAATTTGAGCTCAGTATTTGTCAAGGCAATTTTAGCATAAGGCTTGGGAGAGGAAATTTTGAAAGTACCCATTTGGACACAAATGCTACCAGAATAGAATCATTGCATAGGTAATGTTTTTCATAACTGAAAAAAAACATAACCATGGGAACAGCTGGGGTTTTTTTTTTCTGTTCAAGAGTCTCCTTTTTTGTAAGTTAGGAGTCTATATTCACTTCTGAAAAAAAACCAACACCTTTTTGTCTTTTGGTAGGGAATCTAGGAGAAGCAGAAGCCAGATGAAAAATGGGGAGAAAATTTGCAAACAACCTACATCACTGAGTTCTGTGGACATAAAAAACCATATATATCAGTCTGGCAATTCATTCTTTCCTAAGGCTATTAATGACCTGAGCTAACAAGAGACGTAGAGTACTATTTATAGCAGTGATGTGCCTTCAGTTCTTCCTTAATAGCACTAATGAGGCATTTCTTATCTGCCGAAAGGAGGATATTTTAATTCTTCACTCTAAAATCATGGCTGGGCTCTATGGCTGCAGATCCCAAGCACCTGGTAGATCATTTGCTAGCTGTCAGCAGCAGAGACAATTTTCTGGATCAAACCACCAGAATATCACAGCCCTTTAATTGGGGCTCTGAAAAAATAAAACTTGGAGGGTCATAAACTTTCATTCAGTTACACTACAAAATAAGCTAAATGATATGCCCATCTGCACAAAATCAGGACAGTCTCTAATCCTTTCCTTCACTAATTAATAGGCTCATTTTCTGTTGCAGATTTAGGGCATTAGTGTAGGCAACTCCTGGAGCTATTGTGTAGCTTAAAAGACATTGAGTTTTCACATTGGTTTTTCAGCTGTAAAGTACTGGTAGGGAACAGTCCATCTAATCATTGTCTGAAGATGCTGTAAAAATATTTGAGTGTTCACTATTCTAACCCTATTCGGATGGAGAACTATGGCAAATTAATTATTTTCTCAACTTTTTCCATGTTGGGTTTGTTTTTCCTCCTTTTCTGTCTACCAACATCAGAAGCACGGGAAGGAAATGACAGTTATGTCTTGAGTAGAGTGATGGTTTTCCACCTTCCCCTTGCAGATTCTTCAGATCTGTTGCCCCCTCAAAATATTTCTGTCCACAAGTTGAGATCTGGGGCAGAAACCAGACTCCTCCCTGGCCTGGGGAAATCCCCTTCTGAATTCCAATAGATACTGTCTCAAAATTCAAATATAAATTTTTATTTCGAGGTTATTTCAGAAAATTCAGTATAAAGTCTACTACTGCTACCTTTTGTCCCGTCCTTGGATTGCAACCTGAGGATGAAAGTACATGGATTTTGATGACTGTCCTCCTAAAATAATCACAAGAGCAGATTATTTCTCTACACATAGCTGCACTTGCAATGTAAATCTTAGTTTAAAAGTTGCTCTGAGATGAGTTCATATGTTGTAATTCATTAACTTAATATTGCCCAAGGCATAGGACATCACAGACTTGGTCAAATGGATCTCTGATATCACACAAATTTGACCTCAGTGAAGATGAATATTATGCAATCGTCTCTGTGTAATAATTTCATTATTTATCTAAATTACTGATTGTACTGTTTTTTAACCATAATTCAGCATTTCTCTAGGAGAATGCCATTAACACAACCTATCACTTAGTAATACCACATCATAATATCAACCAACCTACTTTTCCCACACAAGTATTTAACACAGCTTTTTATGTTTTTATTCCCTTAAGAGTCTTCTGTTGTATTAGCCCACATGCTGCTGATCACTACAACAGCTTCCACTACCAAGTATATCAAAAGGCTCAACTACAAAAGAAGGAAGATCAGATCACACTCAGACTTGTCAGCCACTGTGACAACAGGCAAAACTGCCTAGAACAAGGTCATATTTCCATGGTTAGCCACCCTGCCGGGAAGGATACTGTTTTGATTGCAAGTCAGTAGCTGGTGCTTGCTTTGCTGTTTAGAAAAGTACTGGAACTGGGCTTAGCTGTTTTATAATAGAGATAGCTCTCTGTGTGTGTTTGTGCATCCAGAAAAGGAACTGCTCTAAATTTTGAAAAAAAATCTAAATATTTCTTAACACACCTATCTCAGTGCTACCTACTCTCATTTGTAGAAAAAAAAAACCCAAACCAACAACTAACAACAACAACTAAACCTATGTCATACCTGGCTTGGCCTTTTTTTAACATTTTTTAACATCTTTTAATGTCTTTGTCAGTGAGATGGATATTGGGATGGAGTGCACCCTCAGCAAGTTTGCTGACAACACCAAGCTGTGTGGAGTGGTCAACACGCTGGAGGAAAGGGATGCCATCCAGAGGGACCTAGACAGGTTTGAGAGGTGGGCCTGTACAAACCTCATGAAGTTCAATAAGGCCAAGTGCAAGGTCCTGCGTGTGGAGCGGAGCAATCAAGCACAAATATAGGGTGGGCAGAGAATGGATTGAGAGCAGCCCTGAGGAGAAGGACTTGGGGGTGTTGGTTGATGAGAAGCTCAACATGAGCTGGCAATGTGCACTCACAACCCAGAAGGCCAACCATATCCTGGGCTGCTTCAAAAGAAGCATGGCTAGCAGGTCAAGGGAGGTGATTCTGCCCCTCTACTTTGCTCTTGTGAGACTGGAATACTGCATCCAGCTCTGGAGCCCCCAACTTAAGAAGGACTTGTACCTGTTGGAGCAGGTCCAGAGGAGGGCCACAAAGATGATCAGAGTGCTGGACCACCTCTCCTGTGAAGACAGGCTGAGACAGTTGGGGCTGTTCAGCCTGGAGAAGAGAAGGCTCTGGGGAGACCTTATAGCAGGTTTCCAGTATCTGAAGGGTGCTAATAGGAAAGCTGGAGAGAGACTTTTTAAAAGGGCGTGTAGTGATAGGACGAGGGAGGATGGCTTCAAGCTGGAAAAGGGTAGATTTAGAATAGATATAAGGAAGGAATTTTTCACTATGAGGGTGGTGAGACACTGGAATGGGTTTCCGAGGGAAGCTGTGGATGCCCCATCCCTGGAAGTGTTCAAGGCCAGGCTGGATGGGGCTTTGAGCAATCTTGTCTAGTGGGAGGGGTCCTTGTCCATGGCAGGCGGGTTGGAACTTGATGATCTTTAAGGTCCCTTCCAACCTAAACCATTCTATGATTCTGTGATTCTTTTAAGTTTTAACCTCTCATTATCTTGAAGGTGAAGGAATGATCTCCCACTTAAGAACAGCAGGACTCTTTGGGGGAATAAGCTAATTTATGCAAAGACATTCTAGTTTCTATTAGATAAAATTCTGCTGTAATTGCTTTATTTATATTACAAGTATTTTAGAATAATTAGTATAACATATTGTTATTACCCTTATATGTTTGACAGGAAAGGTAGGAAAGTGTTATCACTTTGCAAGTATTTCCTTCTAAGTTTTTAGTCTAAAGAGATACTTTATTGTTAAACTCAAAATAATGCAGTGTACAAGAAAAACACATGGCTCTTTATGAGCAATGAGCAGACATGCTTCCTAAAAGCTTGTTAATATTTGACCAATATTTTTAAACTATGTTTTACTAATGACAGGAGATATGAGACTATTGTTTCTGTCAGAAAAATCCCATGTTGGTTATTATCCCTAAAAGTTTCACATAGTCTTCTATTTAATCATAATTTTTTCAGGTATGTACTCAGTTAAATTTTTCACCACAGCTGGAGAAAGAGATATATCACACTTCTTAAAGCAGTTTGTCAAATATTCACTTGCCACGTTACCTATTAATTTAGCTGACACCAGTTGTCACTTACAAGTTTTGAATGTAAATGAGAAATTTCAATAAACTTAAGGCAACTCGGAAAGCAGATGCTAATTTTGCATTCATGCTCCTTTGAAAATAAGAATTAAATACTCATGTAATGAAACAAGCAAAGCAACAAAAAATGTGACTCAGTAATTCACTTTTAAGAAAGGCACAATTAATATTATTTATATCTCTTTTAGGTTTTTATTAATACTGTAGATACAACCCTCCACTCCATACAAGTGGCAAAAAAATGTTTAATTCTGTTTGCTTACCCAGGTATACTTTGTGACAATTAAGAAGTAATTATAAAAGTAGACAGCAGTTAAGTAATTAAGAACTAGGCATATCATTTGAAATGTCAGAAAGGAAAAATATTAATTTTGGGTTATGGTTAAATAATAGGCGATTTTGCCCAGCTGTTCTCCTCTTTTAATTTACCTTGCAAAATGCAGGACCCTGTATCTGTCCCATCAGGGTGGTCTTACAATGTCACATTTTGTCCAGGAAAGTTATGTTTCATCATCTGTTCTGTTGTCTTATTCCAATTTTGTGCCACAAGTGGTCTTTCATCAAAATCACTCCTGTGGTTTTTTGGTTTTGAACCATTTCTGCTCAACTTGTACTCCTGAAGCAGACCACGTGCAATAATCTTTCTGAATGTCTGTCTCATTATCATCAGTCCATGTTATTTTTTCAGCATGGGTGTATTCACATGACAGATGACCATGTCAGTTTGATCTAAACCTTCTAGTCTGGAAACTGTGATGTGGGAAAGACAAATGACTCCTCTATTTCCATTTTCTATTGATTGTGTTTACTTCTATATGGCCCTCAGCAAAATAAGGACCGCTGTCACATTCATGGGGCCTGGCGTCTGTCTCTGGTGAAAGCAATAATACATGGGAAATACGAGTAAAACAATATATTAATCGTGAGTTTCTCATCAAATAGAAATTAAAGATTCAGCATTCAGTTCTTAGGTGGAGAGCAAGTGTCCATAAAGACATATCATTCTATTTATGTTGAGTAGCAGTGATGAAGAATTGAAGCCAATCCATGGAAATTTATTCCCAAGACACATGTCATTGCAAATATGCAGTCTTTAAATGTGCTGAAAAGAGGAACTAATTAGCAAATAAGTTGCTTCCACTGAGTTGAATGGGCATCAATCACCTTCCACAACTGGGGCAAATCAACATCGAGCAGCCCTGCAAAGCTGCTGTTGTTTGGCAAATGTACTCCCGAGGTGCCCGGTGAGCTGCCAGCTGCAGTGTGATGTAGAGGCAGTGTGCCGTTTGTCTTCCAGGACATGACAGTATCTTATTTACTCCCTTTGTGTTTTGGAGTTTTTTACTGCAGGAAGACAAGCTGCAGTTCCATGACTAATACTGAATCTGTTGCACTTCCAAATCATTCAGCCATACAAATATGATTCGGATCAAAGTGCTTTTCTGTTAAATGAACCACATCACCCAATATAGACTGTATGTCATGTTTATGCTCCTATGATGGCTTTGTGCCAGCTGCCGTGGGACTGGTGATATCTGATCTGTCAGAGAATCTATTGGCAAAAAGTTAAACCATCAACATTTTTGAACAAATTTGAACCAGTAGTCTGAATTTATAGCATACCAATATTTTGTATCATGCTATCATGACCTTTTTGATCTGGTAGCAAGGCCTCAGAGATCCACTTACTGTTTTGTCAAACGGCAGAGTCCATACTGCTCACCCTTTCACTGCAATGGCAAAAAGTTGTGATCCAGGAGCTGACTGACAGCACGAATGTAAATATACAAACAAATGTGCTTGAAATGAATCCAACATATGTCCACATCTACCTTAGTCACCATCAAACATTAATCTACATATATAATTGATTCAGTAGCTGTTCAGTCAAAAGTCCTGTACAGGTATTTCCTATGCGACATAATGTACTTTTCAAAAACTTGCTTCCACTGCTAGTAAAACCTCAACCCATTCAACAGGAGCAGAAGCAGGCCCTGCATATTGAAGACGCCCTGCTTTGTTTCCCAGTCTGAAAAGAATACATGAGAGAGGGTTACACTGAACCATAATGAGCCATAAAGTGGGATTAGAATAGAGAAGTGTATCTCATGAAATACAGAAAAGTTTGTATGTGGGCAGGTGGGTGTTTTTTGAGGGGGCACTTATGTCTCTGCTGCTGAATGGTTTCTTGCTCTACATTGTCATGCAAATTTCAGCTTGAGGTGGTGAAATGTATAAATCGGCAGTAGAATATTTTTTGTACGCAGTGTCTGCTTTATTTCCATGAACATTGTCAGTGTCTGCTCACTCCATCACTGCTTTGCATTCACAAAAGAATGAAATCCTGTCATTGCCTTGTCCAAATATCGTGCCAGCATTTGCAACTGAATAAAACATCTGCATTCTCTTCCAATTAGCCATTTTAAGACTGCATTTCCTAGATTCCTAGTCGGGCATGTATGTCTTAAGGGCAAACCTCCTTTTTTTCCAACCCATAAGGAACCTCTTATCTGAAATAGAAATATTTTATACAGAGTCCACACTTGCACAGCGATCCAGGTTTTACATGATGTATTTACCATAGTCAGCTTCTGAGGAATTTGCTCACAATGTGAGAGTGGATCTGTGGTTTCAGGCTATTTTATTTTATTTTAAGTTTTTAAACAAACAGTTTATTGGCGACCAACACAAAACTGCTTCCGTCTTTACAGCTATATCACTGTTAAAAATATTCAGTGGCTTTGTTTCATTCAACTTAGGCAATAACGTAATGCTTTAAAGGCATTTTTAAACAGTTATATTATAAATGTTTCCTTTGTAGCAAAAGAAAAAAAAAAGAAAACTTAGGGATTTCAAAAGATTTTTAGGGTCTTTTGGGTTTTTTTGTTTTTCCTCATTCTTTCAACTTGCTAAACAAACATCAATGCATTAAATGGGGAGGCAACATAAAAGTGTATGTTTCTGATACTAAGTATAATGCATCTGAAAGGTATCAGACTCATAGCCTGGAAAAATGACTTTCCAACCATGCAACAGAAAAGGTATGGACCAGACATTGTTGATATGGATAACATCTGCCTGAAGCACCGGTTTGTTCCTCTCTGGACCTGGAGAACTGCTCTTCATCAGTCTCTTTGTCCATTCAGCCCTGCTGCTGAGACTGTTGATGCAAGTATCTGGGTAGTCAGCACTGATGTGCTCATGTAGATGTGTTAATCAACTCATTTCAGTCAGGAAATGCCAATCAAATAACATCATTTCTGCTGTTATCCAGCCAGGCAAGCTTCAGATTAGTAGCCTACCAATGGAAAATTTGTAGTCAATGGACACAAAAGGTTATTGACCTGTGAGCTTCAAATTTTTGAGACTGTGGAAGACATAGTAACTAGAGAAAATCTGGATGAAATTCAGTGTGCTTAATTTTGTCCTACTGCGATACTTTAGGGAGACACATGGTGGAAAATGTTGAAAAACTGCTGCCCAGTCTCCATGAAAGATAATTGTCTGCACTTCAGGTGACTCATACCAACTTTTTTCCTCCCTACAATAAGAAACCTTTCATAAAATATGAGAAATTTCCTTTTTACCCATTGTCCACAATTGACAGATGAATTGCTGTATAAATTCATTAAAAAAAGGACCATCTGATCACGTTTCTCCCTCCATCTTCCATTAGCAAAATTGCTATGTGTGTAAAAATTCCCAGAAAAGGAAAGAAACAAGAAGTCCGGGATTGACTCAGAAGTAAACAAATCAATGTAAGAACATGCAGAATGTCGTTATTTTCTCTTATGGATAGACACAGACCTTTGTGGGGGATAATTTTTACAGTCTCTAAACCAACATTTCCTTTGTCTTTTATAGGTCATTGACCACTTGAACTGCAATAAAGTAAAAGAAGATGCTCATCTACATTTTAATACTGGGTCTTTTTGTGTGTGTGTGTGTCTCAAAAGTTACTTTGGAAATACCTTTGGTGCAGTCAGCCAGAACTGAACAAGGCCATGTTTTCTGCTGTACAACACTGAAAATAGAATGGTGGTAAACTTTCTGCCAGAAGTCAAACAAAATCAGGAGAGTATCTCAAACCTTGACTGTAAAACATTAAACTGCAGTGATTAGAGTGGAGTGATAGAGAAGAAGCTACTCTACCAAGCTTTCATTGGGTGCACGAAAAGTCAGAGACAAAAAGTCAGATCTGCAACTGTGAGAATGTACTGGAGATAAATTGAAGTCAGTGGGATTTGGTGCATACGTCTGAAAAATCTAAGGGAAAAAGAGCAACAAGAAAAATTCATCCAACAGTTACATATTTTAGCACAACAGTCTGTGTTGTTGCATAACTCTGACAGGTCAGTTTTCCAGAGAATGTGACTGACACTTTAATTGGGATTTTGTTATTAAAATACTGAAGCACTTCATACCTTCCAGAGCATTTAATCTTGTGGACTGCTTGCAGATGATCTCCATTCCAACCATACCCACAATTTTCCCATGGTTTTGAAATTTTAATTGCTTAGAATAATATAAGGAAGGTATAAGGAAGGTATATCTTTGACACCAGAGCACCCAACACTGATGTAAAATATTAGAAGAGTGTCAGAAAAATAAGTACTCATTTTTTTTAAGGAAATGTTTCCATTTAGAGATAAAAGCTGTTAACAGACATGTAAAAAGAATGTAAGCTTAAGTCTATATTAATGAATCCTAGTATTGATGGAGAAAATGAATACTATAATGTGTTATGTGTTTTGGGTATCATGTTGAAAGTAATAGGTAGAACAATCAGAAAAATCTCAAAAAGTTGAGTGGGACAGAGAGGACCTAGTTTACGAAGGGCAGGAGGCTTTGGAAAGGCCACAAAAAGGTACATACAACAGGCTTTCTGAAGAGTTGGTGGAAGGAGAGTGTCTGCTCCTTTAAGGACATCTAACCAAGAGCCTATTTTCAGTGGAGCAAGGGAAATAAGAAAAGGAGGAAGCCATAAAAAGGAACATCCAGGGTCACAAACCTGACCAACAAATTATAAGGGAGGTGGTGATGAGAATCAAACCTGGTCAGTCACACTAATTGGTGAGGGCTGTGGAAGTGCTTATTCCAGCAAGGTTATCTGCTTTGGGACCTTGTAAATTGAGAAATTAGGTGAAAAAAGGGGAAACAAGAAACCAAACATATAGAGACACAGATCTGACAAAACAATTGTGGAGACAATACGGACAAACAAAGCTCACCACTCACACTAACTGGTGGTCAATGGAGAAACTGCAGGCACCACATCCCAGAAGATCAGCCTGGACTTTGCCCCTGATGCGGTTGTGAACTAGGGGGACCCAGGTCCCAGGCTGGGAAAGGTGCAGGAATAGATAGACCCATACAAAGGCAACAGCCACATCCCTCAGGCTGGGCACCAGGACATCAGGCTGGGCTCCAGCAGCAGGGAAGGACCATACTGGGTGCTAGTGGCCTCTACTGGGTGGTACTGAGCTCCAGAGACCAAGCAGGAAGGAGTCCTGGAAGCAAGTGGCTGAAGGAGGCAGCTGCATCCTAAGTCCTAAGGCCCAGTCAGCATGGGTTTAGAAAAGGCAGGTCCTGCTTGACTAACCTGATCTCCTTCAAGGTGACCTGCTTAGTGGATGAAGGAAAGGCTGTGGATGTTGTCATCCTGTGGATGTTGTCATCCTAGACTTTAGTAAAGCCTTTGACATCATTTCCCACAGCATTCTCCTGGAGAAACTGGCTGATCGTGGCTTGGATGTGTGTATGCTTCGCTGGGTAAAAAACTGGCTGGATGTCTGGGCCCAAAGAGTGGTGGTGAATGGATTTAAATCCAGTTGGTGGCTGATCACAACTGGTGTTGCCCAGGGCTCAGTATTTTGACCAGTTCTTTTCATATCTTTATCAATGATCTGGATGAGGGGATTGAGTGCAACCTCAATAAGTTTGCAGGCAACACCAAGCTAGGCAAGAGTGTTGACCTCTTTGAGGAATAGAAAGGCTCTACAGAGGAATGTGGACAGGCTGGATTGGCCGAGGCTGATGGTATGAGGTTCAACAAGGCCAAGTGCCGGGTCCTGCACTTGGGTCACAACAACCCCATGCAACTCTACAGGCTTGAGGAAAAGTGCCTGGAAAGCTGTCTGGCAGAAAAGGACCTGGGGGTATTGGTCGACAGCCATCTGAATATGAGCCAGCAGTGTGCCCTGGCGGCCAAGAAAGCCAATAGCATCTTGGCTTGTATCAGGAATAGTGTGGTCAGTAGGACTAGGAACGTGATGTTTCTTTTATCTTCTTATTTGAGACTTTCAGCCTATGCTTTTGAGATAGGATTTACTTTTCACTTTTCATCTTAAAAAACATAAATTGGAGAATTATTTTTCCCATTGTGGACCTTAAGTGAAAGAGGTGCCTTCTGAACATTGAAATAATTGGAAATCTTTGATGTCTGGTGCTCTCTCAGGTCCTGTGTTTTGCTGACACAAAGAAGCCTCTCTGTCTCCCAGTGCAAATCTAAACAGTGCCACAATTTGGGGGTTGCTTTTCCCTGGTCTTCAAAGCTCTGCAGAAATGGGAACCATTATAAGCATGTGCTTTGTCAGCAAACTGGGGTGCTTGCACTGTTTAACTGTTAAACTGTTAAACTGTTTAACTCTTCGTTACATTTTCACCTCGAACTTACTGAAGGAACTGAAAATTCAGTGCTTGCAAACAAATGCTTGATGTATACACTTCTGATTTCTTATATTTTCTGTAGTTTTAATAAGACATTTTAAATAGAATGTTATGATGTGAATTTTGTTCATTTATTATTCCTTAATTAATTAATCTATTATAAATAAAATATGTATTTTGTGCTTTCCTATGAAAAGAGATTGAAAAATAAACATAGATACTTGTTAGTGTATGCATTAATTTAGAAGTCAGATAATCAATAAAAGGGAAAATTATTTAATCACAATTTAAAATACTCATGGCCAAGATATTGAATAGAAAAAATAGTGGGATTTCCCCAGCAGAAATTAGGCAATAATGTGTTCTGGCTCATAATAATGTGTAGGATAAACTTTGGGTGCAGACACTGCTGCAAATGTAATTTGCAAAAGTAGCAGCACATAAAATAATATGTCATTGTGCTTGCAACAGCAGAATCTCTGTGGTTGTTATTGCAAGCAGCATGCATGCACAGATGGAGATGATCCTCTCACCCTGTCTGGTGTGCAGACCTGCAGTAACTAGGGATGCGCACAGTCTCATTTGCAAAACCTGAGAATGGATTAAATTCCTCCCTGGGAGTTGGGAGAAAATAACAAGCTGAATTTTCCTGAAGCACACTGCTAAAGCAGGGTCTCTGAGAATCTGTTCCTGATGGCTGTCATGGCTTTTAAAAGGTGGCCTATCATAGCTATATTTTAATGTAAGCCTGTAATCATGACTTTCTTACACAGGACTGATGATCTGAAGCAAAGCTTATTATACATTCTGCATTGTTAGTAGAGCAGTAGAGACCAAAATGCACATGTTTTGCTGCCCAACAAAGAAATGAAGGCATAGAAATGTCCAAATAGATGTCTGGTGCCCGGCAAACTCAAATAGTCATCCACCTACTTCACTTAGGGCCTATGCAGTCAGAACACAAAAGATTTAGCAGAGACTGTCAGAAATAACTTGTTCGAACAGGGTGACTAACAGTATCACTGGCTCAACTGGAATGAAAACCAGGCTTATATCTGAGAAATGGCATTAAAGGCAACACTGCATATTCTGAAGATGAGGGAGAAGTCCAAGCTATCAAATATACCTTACAAATGTATGAATTACTGAAAAGTTACTCAAATCACTGGTAATCTCCTACGAAATGCCATTGATCAACTCAAGCAAAAATTGGTAATCAAAATAAAATTATTCCTGGGGAAAGGGATGCTTAGCTGGAGAAGATAATTAAGTAATGAATGGTTGCTTGGAAGGCTGAAGAGGTGATTTGCAGGTAGATTAGTTCCCAACAGAAGGAAAAAGAGAAAAAGCAGCATTATTATTTTTTCTCTTCCCACCATAATGGCTCTGAGAAACAGAGGTTTATAGTTCTGTAGACAAGATTTTGTATCCCAGAACTTAAGATGATAGCGTCAGAAGTACATTTTACGTATGTGTAAAGTATAGAACTGTTTTCATGTCTTACATCATCTGAAAGGAATGATGTTCTGTTCAGATTTTTTTTTTTTTGGCCAAAAGAAAAATACGTTTTCTTAAGAAAGAAAAGCAAAACCATAGAATGAGATAATAAAATGTCAAAATGATTCGGCACACTATATTCTGTTCTCCCTTCATGCTTTAATGAGGGTACTAAGTGAGAATACCTGAGCTTTGGGAGGATTATAGTAATTTGTGGACATGCAACATATTTTCTTAGTTTTTTTTTACCCTGTGGATTTGAATCTGTAAGGAAACTGTAGTTATTGCTTTCTATTTTTTATATAGGTTTATTCTGCAGGTAGCATTCAGCTGTATTTTTCAAACATTTGCAACCGTTCTGTAACTGCCCCTTTTAGAGTTAGTTTTTTACTCTGTCCTTCAGAAGGGAAATAGGACAAAGATAGAATGGTCTTTTTCTGGCTTTGGTTATATGCTGCTGCTCACATTCTTACCAAATTCAGAGACGAATATTTTCAATGCTGTAATCTTTGTAACTATATGCTATATTATCCAAAGATGCAAATTAATTTCTTATCATCATGTGAAAATGTTATTAAATATTCTAGATTGAACAACTCCCTTGAATTTCTTGAATCCAGTTCTATTCTACTGAGGCTACAACAAATAATGTATGCATGGATTCCCTGATTTACTCTACAGAAACAAATTGTTTTCTTCCACCTGGGGCATTTATTTCTACTGCTAATTTTATGTGGACTCAACATCTTTAGTTCTCCTGCACCGTAGCGGCCACAGAGTTAGTGTAGAAAAAATGCAAAAGTAGTCTCCTTGACTGTTCACCTGTAATTTTTGCTGTGGAGAAGAGAGCAAGAGATTGGCTCCTACCCCATTAAGATGGAAACCTCTTTCATCTTAAAAAGCAGGTGCTTTCATTAATTGTCATATTTCTAGTACTATTCCTGCAATTTATGCAAATTATGCAGCATAGTGTTGACTTCTTTTACCTCCACCCTTTTGTGGCACGTTGTATTGATAAGTCTGTCCCTCACATACATTGGGTGCCCAAGAAGGCCTCCTGCTTCCTCCCACAGGCTCACATTGAAGACATATCCTCCCCTTCCCCCATCCCCGTGATGTTCTTCAGTGATTTCCAAGACCTTTTTTTTTTCTACAGTCCGATATCTACATATTTCCTTTCCTTCCTTCCCTACTTACTTTTGTTGATTTGGCGCATAAAAAAAATTAGTCAGTAGGGAGAGGAAAGAGGCCAAAATAGAAAGAATATACCACAGGAACTAAGGATGTTCTATGAAAAAGTAACTTCCTATTTCCCCAAGGGAGAGAAGAATTTCTATTTTACCAGTGAATGTTTGATTATCTTTAAAAATCTGCGGTCTTGCACCACTGAATCTTTGCAATGCTGAGTAAAAAACATGTGTAGAAAAACTGCTCCCAAAGAGCAAGTACCTCCCAAACAACCTACACACATTGTGTGTACATAGTTCAATTCTCTGTCATTTCCTGCCCAGGAAAAGAACCATGCATGTAGCATGATTGCATTGCATTGGAATGGTTTGAGGTGTTTTTCTCCATGCTAGTAAAGCAAGGCAATATATTTTAAATCAAAACTCATTAGAATTCGGGTGCCTGAATACTTCCAAAAGTATAATAATTCTGGATAATAATTCCTGTGGGTTTTTGTGCCTGATAGGATTTGAATATTTCATTATTGTTTTATTGTGGCTGAGGAATGAAATTGGCCACTGTTAACTTCACCTTGGAGCCAGAGGAGATAAATGGGCAAGAGCACTGAGCCGCTTTGAAGTTTTGAAGCAAACCCATCAACTTAGTTGAAAATTCTATAAAAAGTGACACCAAAGGCCAGAGGACAGGTGTTGATATGCTCACAGTAGTGTGTGTTGCTTAGGAGATATAATTTGAAAATCTGTACATTTAAAATAAAGAACAATTTAAAATGTCAGGACAATGGTGATGAAGAAATCCTTTCTGATCTTGATCATGTCTACATCAGTGATGACTGACAACTCCTTCAGAGATTTGAAATGCATGGGTGTGGACATGTAACTCATATCCTTTATGGAGAGAATAGAGCTGGATTAGAGCCCAGTCATTTCTGACCCTCACTGGTACATCTCTGTAAACCAGAAACATTTTGATTTTCACTCTCTGATAGTCAAGATGATTCACCTTTTTTGCTACAATCTAAAAAGAATGTTTCCTGGAATGAAGCAATTCATAATAATAAAAATGTTTTTGCTCTGGACAGGAGCTAGCATCCCTATGAAGGGAATTTTATCAGGGGGACAAGAAGGCAAACTAATATGTTTTTATAAAACAAAACAAATACTTGTAAGAGTATTTGTTACTAACTGCTATTTTATATTCATTGTAATCTGGCATTCTAGAGTGGAGCTGTTTTCAGTTTCTTTTCCGCCTTTACTTTACTGCTGTCCTGTACTTTGGAACGGGTTTTTCAAAGTCTATATTTGTAGGTGAACCCACATATTTCCAAAAGTTAAATATCTTTGTTAGCATCCATGGGCATGCATCAACTTAATACAGAAGAATGGAAAAAAAGGCTTAAATTCATAAATTACATGGGATATTCAGAATGAGTAACTTTAAATAGTCTGCTCTTCCTAGGCTCCAACTATGGACAGGGCAGAGACTAACTCAGGAAAGAAAATAAGTTACAGCAATCAAGAAGGTGATCAGCCTGATTAACCTCCATTTACTGTAAAGGGAACAAAGGAAGATAAGCCTCATCAGACAAATGTTGGCCCTTAGGAATTCTTTCTTGGCATATTTGCATGCATAAATTAAATTAATTTAAATAGTTGCATGAACCCAAAAGTTTCAATTATTAAAATGTTGGCTATGTAAAAAAAGGTATAGGAAATTTACAGTGAGCTGCTATACAAAATATTAATATTTTTTAGGTTAAATATGGTCTATCGAGCTTCTTCCCACTTTTGCCACATGATTGGCAGTAGAAGAACTTCTAGTAATCATTATAAATTAACATAATGGAGGTTTCTGCTCATACTCATCAAATAACAAATAGTGTAGAAGAAAAGCAGTAGGTGAAAACTGACATGGTTCTGTACAGGTCACTGAAGTGACTGAATCTGATCTTATTTATTAGTCATTGTTCCTGCTGGCAGCATCTTCTGTGAGCTAAAAATATCCCATTTAGGTTTTTGGGTTTTTTTCTCCTAAGTGAATGTATAGGATTGGAAGTGACCTTCTATATCATCAATCCAGTACCCTCATCTCATAGGAAGCCACTTCAGTTAATCTTTTTCATAAAAGGAACAATCTCTGTTCATGTGATAGAAAACAGTCAAATTTATTCCACAAACTCCTCTTGGAATTCTGTCCTTTCCCCCTCCTCACCCTGGTTCTAATTAAAATGTAGATATGCGATGTTTGAAGCAATAAATAGTTTTGATATATGTGCATGTGTGTATGTGCCTGTGTGCACATATATATGTATGTATGTATGTGTGTACACTATATATGCAGGGTTTAGAAAGATAATTGCCAGCGTAGGTGTGATCTGCTGTTACTTTTCCAAATCCTCTTGCTTTCATCCTTGAAAATCTGAATGTTGCTGTGATCTGGTCTACTAACAGCAGCAGGACTGTGTGGCACATGGTGGTCAAAGAGAAAGAAATACTAGGATGTGATTCATACCTATAAGGTACCAGGTTGGCTGGTTAAACTGCAGAAAGGCTGCAAATGCATTTGGAAAAGAAAGAACACAGGATGGACACAACTCTTTTGCTTCCTATTTGTGACTACTTCTCCAAAGAAGTGGGTCACCCCTCAGGTGTATCCAGGAAATCAGTAAGATATAATCTCATGCAGCCTGTGTTCCTCCAATATGAGAATATCCTTTCTGTTACTGCAGTGAAACCTGAAAAATTAGCACCAAATGCCCCATTTCAGAAGGTAGACTTCCCATTTATGTATGGGGCCATTAAAATTAATTACCTGAGAACCAGTTCATAATGTCTACAGATATGGAAATAATAAAAAGTAATTGACTGAAAGTATTCATAAAATATTTTGAGCAAAGGTCATTAATTTATGCTAGCTGAAACCTAGGACCTCATGCTTGGATTACCAAAATACATGAGCAATAAGACAAATAATAAGTACTTAAAAAATAGCTATACACTTTCTGGGTTTTGGATCCCAGTTCTAGGAGGGCAGTGGCCAGCAATGCAGGAGGATGGTTACCTTGACAGTCTCTGTGAAAGGCATATCCAAGGCAAACAAAGCAGCAGGTCGGTGCTGTGACCGGAGCTGTTGATGAGACAAATAGCCACTTGCGGGCTACAAAACGTGGGGTTTTGTGGAACAAGCCGCTCTGTGATCTGTGTTGCAGAATTTTTTTTCAGATGCCTAAAGTAATCACTCTGCTGATCGATTTATCTCTGAGTTACAGGTGAAATCACAGAAAAATGTCATAGGACGTCTTGCGGATTCTGAAAGAGTCTTTCAAAGTAGTCTTTGTCCTGGTCAGATTCTTTTCTTAAGAGGAAAAAGTCAAGAAATTGGTCACTACAAGACCTGCAGGTAGAATATTATGTAAAGAATAAAGCATAAATGAAAGGATGAATTCTCTATTTCTTTTCCTACATTCAAACAAAACTGTACTACCATTAGGAAGAACTATGTTTGCAGACTGGATTTTCTGAAGATACATTTCTTGGTACTAAATAAGACCTATTAAATGAAAAATTAGTAATGTTACTTCTTTTGAAGAAGCAGATTACGTTCTGATGTAATTTCTCAAGTCTAATGGAGGCATGTATCTGATGGAAAAGGATATTTTTTTTTTAAATAATTTCACTTCACAGTTGACATTTAATTTTTGTGAAGTAAGAAGAGTAGGATCTAATTTTAGATACTGATAATTGAAAATTTTATGGAGTTTGTTGCTTTTTTGTTGTTGTTGTTGTTGTAATTGGCAGAATGTACATATTTCTAGCCATTGTCCTACTCCAATAATGCAACTACAACAAAAATTATTTTTTCATAGAAATTTTTTACCATAGGAAATAATCCTTTTGTACTCTATGTCTGCTCAGGTTGTTTATAAGTAATGATAATTATATAATTTCTGGCTTATTTTTAATTAATTTCACACTTGCCCTCCAGTAGTCTCTATTTTTTTCTCCCAGAACCTACAACCAGTTTCACAGAGTGGTTAGTCCCAACTTCGAACCTAAAGTAACTAGGCATTGCACTCTATAGTGAGCTAAATGGAATAAGAACCTATGATTTTCAAAAGCATTTATGGCTTTCATATAGTGAATGTGGTCTTAAAGCACTAGTATGTTTTGGATTCACACAGTCACCACCTGATATTTTCAGACAATTTTCTATACAATCAATTTTAGGACAGCAATTGCAGTACCTGTGAGGTAAAATATTTAATCACCACCACTTGAATAAGTGCATAGAATCATAGAATCATAGGATTAGTGAGGTTGGAAGGGACCTTTAAGATCATCAAGTCCAACCGTTAACCTAACCTGAAAAAAAACAAAAACAAACAAAAAAAAACAAAAAAAAACCCAAACCCCAAAACAAACCACCACCCTGCATGCATCTTAATAAACTTTATGAATGTAATAATTAATGGGAAAGACAAGTCTTTGACCACAGTGACATTGAAACAGTAAATAAATCCGAGCATTATCATTGGATGAATTGCCAGAGGTTAATTATAGCTATTTTTCTGAAGATGAAATACCCCTGTAGTTGAGGTTCTAGACTGGAACCAGTACAATCTGTTGGGTGACTGTAGACAAGTCACATTATTTATCACATTTTTCTTTTGGCAGAATACTCATTTTAGCACTGCATGTGATAAGGTTCTGTTTATAAAGAATTTTGTATAGGAATTATGTATTATTATTCTTTTAATATTCTTGTTTATAAATAATATACTTTGAGTGAGCAGAAACTGCTTTAGAGTGCCATATTGATGATACAAAAGTGAATTAATTTGAGATTATTTCTTTTGTATGCAGAACAATAATTGTATATAATCAGGACCAAAACCACTGCAAAAGTCTGAATGGACTGTTTTTACTTCCAATGTTCAGATTTGTAATTGCCAAAAATAGAAGTATTTCTTGTCTTTAGTTTTCTTCTCTCTAATTTTATACTACTGCTTTTTTTTTTTCTAGTAACTAAGTGTATGTAATTTTAAAATAATTATACTGTTGTGGCTCATATATTTGGAAAACAGAACTTTAAAGAATCCATTCCTGAAAGACAATCATATTCTGATAAAATATCTACATTTAACATTTTCATGTTGCATTTTTCCATTGTGTATTATCATAACTGGATTTGTGGATCTCTGTATTAAGCTACTCCTTTACTATATCAGTATTTCTTTTCTAAAGGAGTTGTTGTAGTAAAATTGACATAAACTAGGAAAATGAAATGTAAAATGTAATTGAAGCAACGAAGGAAACCTGCTGCTCCTCAAGTCCTCTATACTGCCCCAGCACTATTTAATTATTTACCTAATATTAAAATAGAGAAATAGATGTTAGACATGATTTATCTATGATTCAGTTAAGGAACTAACTACCAGACAATGTAGCATTGTTGATAAGCAGGATATTCCTGTCAAGAGAGTGATGAACTCTAGGCCTGGTCAGCAAACTGAGAAAACCACTTGGAACTGCCAAGATCAGAGGAGAAGTAGGTAAAAAGTAATTCCACTGACTCATTGATCACCTACCCAAATGATACCACCTACTTGAAATAGAACAATGGAAGAAGACAGAGTCTGCGCGCTAATTTATGTGGGAAGCGAAGAAATCTTGACCAATCATTAAAGAGAATAACAATGAACATGTATTCATTGTTTGAATATGTAATAATCAATGTATAAAAGTGAAGATTTTTGGACCTAAGGTGCGCTCCCATTTTGGGATGAGCACCCCATTTTGGTGCGTTAATGGAATAAACTTGGAAATACCTCTGCTCTGTGTGTTACTGGCTTGCACACTGGGTAAAGAACCCACATTTGGGACAGCAGTGTGATATGAATATCCCTTTTCTTTTGCAGCTCTTCTGTACATACCTTCCCTCCAAAGAACCTCCACAATCTCTTCCTTATTTCCTCTTATGTTTCTTTCAGTTATTGAAGGCATAACACATTTTCTTGAGGCTTTATCTGGCTTTAGTGATTTTTAACTTACCAAAGTCGTCTTCTGCAATGATATATTTTCATTTGTGCCACTCAGCAATTGGAAAATATGGTTCCTTTTATTTATACTATTTCACCTTGGATTTCCCTCAAAAATACTAGAAAGTGCAAAACTCATCTAATTTCCTCACTATATCTTGTTCACTTCATATTGTTTCTCCCGAATCCCTTAGTGGGCTAATTATTTCAGTTTTCAGCCCTTTATGTCTTTCCCTTTATATACTTAAAGAATATTATATTGTTTTTAGTCACTCCCAAGGTAATAATTCCCATTTTATTATATTTTTATGTTGCAACATTTTTGAGACACTGACGTCCACCAGCTTCTACTTCTTTTATTAATTTTCAGGGACATTCATTTACACTGTTCAGACACATTTTCTTCTATTATCACTCTGTCTCTCCGGTGCCTCCTCCCTCTGGGACGGCCTCTTTTTAAAAGTTGGCCCAGAGCAATTATAACGTAATTAGAAGGGAGCCGACTTCAGTAAAATTTTAATTTCCCCAAAATATTGCCTGCCTTCCTTCCAAATCTATGGCAGAGATTTTTTTCTCTCTTTTCTTATTCAGGAGAAGGCAGGTCAAAAGACTGAGTTACAGGATTTCCAGGGTGTGTAGTCCCAGAAATAGCCATGTGTCAGGCAGGTACATGCTGTCTTTCTGCCCAGTGACACTCCTGGATTCACCACATTCCACAAAACAACCACTTTTCATGTACGATCTTCCATCTGCTACACTTGTCTGACTTCCAAGCCGTACACTTTAGGTTTCTTATGACCACAGATGTAATCTACTCAGCATGCTACTTCTGCTTGCAATACCAAATTTGGCCCAATAAAATATAAAATAAAGTAACTATATGATGTAAATTTGCTGTTTTATTAGATCAGTAAAATTAAGAATGTCATACTAAGTATGTTTCCAGAGAGATAAAACTAATATGGTTAAAGCCCATATTTCTTTCTGAAAAAAAATTCTCTGCACGTGTTTATAATCTTATAACCATATAATTACATATATATGATAGGCATAGATTTTTCATAATTTTGTGTGTGCTTTCACTGAAACTAGGTATGAACTTTCTACTTCAGAAAACTGAGAAACAATATGAACAAATAATACAGTCCTGATACGTTCTTTTCCCTTTTCTGTATTTAGCATGTCAAACACAATTTATATTGTAGGTGGCTGAAGTCTGTCTTGCTAACTCAGCTCCACTGTTAATCACCAACTCATCCTGTTCCATCTAAAAAGTATGCATAGTAAAGCAAGTAAACTGTGTTAAGGTTTTCTGTTTGGTTGGTTTGGTTTTAGTAATGCCATCATTCCTAGGGTTTTCAAATTTTGCTGGCTGCATAGTTTGAGTTTGAAAGGAATTAGAGCAGGCATTTTTTGAGACAAAGCAAAGCCTTTGAAAGATTTTGTAGATTACAATTAATTAGTCTGGGTGGCATCCAATCAATTCCTTAATCTCTAAATGAGGGAGTGTTGTTTGAAGCACTGCCAACATTCTCTACCTGAAGATATTTTCAGTACTTTTATACACTTTAGCTCATCCAAATTAGTACAAAAATAATCTTAACCTCTGTTAAAAAAGACTAATAAATATTCCTTAAAATACAGATTTGATTTCCCCAGTTCATTCAGTGTAGAGCCCTAAGAATTTTTAATATTCATCACTGTTCAAGGCAGGTAATTGGTATAGCAAAGGAAAAGATCCCTACAGGCTTACTGTGCTTAACACTTGTAAGATGCACTCGTGATTCAGAGCTTAGGCTCCATATCCAGCACATGGCAGAGAAAAACAACAGGAAAACAGGTGAGATGAAAGCATTATCACTTATATCTCCTTTCATGTTCATGCATGATTCTAGGGTTTCAGATTTGCACGAAGCTAATACATATGCTATTTATTTATTTACCTTTATTGTAACACATTCGAGTGTTTCAGCAGATGGACTTCCAAATCATTTAAGAAATATAAAGATTTGTTTCTAAGCTATTCAATCTCACTCAGTTACCTAGCACAGGCGAGGCAGTTGCGATTGGAAGTGTCATGGGTGACAAATACTGTCTGAACACTTTTACAGAGGGAAAAGAAAAAGATAAACAATCCTGGCTCATAATGCTTTCCAAAGCACTATCATCAAGTTAGGAATTGGCTTACAAAAGACTTTAGGACTGTTTCAGGAAGGACTTGATTTAGGGTTGCTGATTCAATATGCACCCAGAGAACTGTGCTTTGATTGTACAAAACAAAGGCAAAGCAAAGATTTGGGAGATGGCTTTGTCCATGAGCAGAAACCTGTTGCCAAACAGATATGCACATGCTATGCCACATCTCCATCAAAACTGGAGCAAGTCAAACATATAATTAGGAGTGAGTGTGAGATGTACTCTGTTTTCAATATTTGGCTTCAGTGATCAGAAAGAGTTCTGGATTTATTTCTGGAAGGAGGGCAAGTTGATGAGTCTAATATGTTACTTGAGTTATTGTCTACATTCATCCAGTGAGTAAACCAGCATCATAGTTACATATGATAATATTTTTTACTTTTGTTTAGAACTGTTTTCACATACATAAAAACATAAGTTCTATTAATTTATGTTTATTGTTCCTGGATAATTCTGTGGATGGTTGCAAGTATTGCAACCAGTAATGCATCCAGCTCTGGAGTCCCCAACATAAGAAGGGCATGGACCTGCTGGAGTGTGTCCAGAGGAGAGCCACGAGGATGATCCGAGGGCTGGAGCACCTCTCCTATGAGGAGAGGCTGAAAGAGTTGGGGCTGTTCAGCCTGGAGAAGAGAAGACTCCGGGGAGATCTTATTGTGGCCTTCAAGTACCTAAAGGGGGCCTACAGGAGAGCTGGGGAAGGACTTTTTACTAGGGCATGGAGTGATAGGACGAGGGGGAACGGCTTTAAACTGGAAGAGGGCAGGTTTAGATTGAACATTAGGAAGAAGTTTTTCACTCTGAGGGTGGTGAGGCACTGGAACAAGTTGCCCAGAGAAGTTGTTGAGGCCCCATCCCTGGAGGTGTTTAAGGCCAGGCTGGATGTGGCCTTGGGCAACCTGGTCTAGTGGGAGGTGTCCCTGCCTATGGCAGGGGGGTTGGAACTCGATGATCTTCAAGGTCCTTTCCAACCTAAACCATTCTATGATTCTATGATTCTAGGAAGTATGGAAGAGTCGCATTGGATGGCAAACAAAGAAGTTTCAGTCTGAATCCTTGGAGTAAGTAGAGAAACACAGCCCAGCCAGAACTCATGAGAGGAGTCTTAATAACACCAAGAGCCCTAATGAATAGAGCATCCGTGGGATACATTTCCACAAGTAAGGTATACATTACTATTTGAGGATTTCTAATGGCTGATTTTTGAAGTGATTGATGGTAGAAAGACTTGAGTGACATGTGATCTTTAAGAAATGTCACAGTGAATGTTTAGAAATATGGATTTTTGCAGAAGTGTCTAAACTGGTAGAGATAAAAAGATAATGTATTTAAATTGGAAAACATGATCTACCGTAGAGCTGCTGGCAGGAGACTGTCACATGCAACTGTGTTTTTGTGGGTTCCAAAGCCAGCTTCATTTATGTGAGAAGAGTTTTGTTTTCTGGAGGAAGATAAAACAATTTCTAGATACATTGGTGAAAGAAGATTACAAATGAACTTGGTAGGTAGCATAATCCACAATTTTGCCTATTTAAATTACTCAATTGGCTTTAAAAGGAGCCTTTCTATATGGTTCTAGAAGAACAAGCCCTCTGTATGTCTATGTTTACAGAATAACCTGGTAGATTAAACTGGAAGTTTGCCCCAGCTCAGTACGTAACTGGAAAACAGCAGAAAGTTATGCAATTTAATTAACTTTCTGCTCTTCCTCTGGTGCCTTTCCCCTCTGTTTTCTTTCTGCTCATAATGATTAAAAGACAAAATCCTCCCCCAGTTCCATGCTCAGGAATGCTTCCTGATTTGTTTTCATTAACTTCTACTATGCAAACATGTTTAATTATTTATCTGCTTATTTTCACAGGAAATCCTGCAGAGATGTAAGTCTTGTTTGTAGGGATGTCATATCAGCAGGAGCTGGAAAATTCAATCATCCATTGTTAAGGGATAGAAGTAATGCATTCTCCAATTTGTTTACTGGTAAAGGAGTAATACTTCAGTTTAGGTTAGAATTGAGGGCCAAAGACATACTGAATCAGCTCATACCTCTAGTATAAGCTTTACAGTTTGCTATTTGGGGAGTTGGAAACTACCCCTTTAAAGATTGTGAGAGAAGAATGTTGCATTAGTACATGGATGTAGTTGTCTGTGTTCAGGTTCACACATGGGATATAAACCACAAATTTGATTCTGTTTTCAGAAATCTGTTTTCTGGATTCCAGTGTTTAGTGTTGTAGCCTGCCTTATCTAATGACCCATAAAAACAAATTTTCTTTGCCCAAAAAGATATGGTCTCTATGAATGATTTCATGCCCATCTCTACAGCGTTTCTGGGACAGGGAAAAGATATGTGTTGCAGGTGACAAGGTCTTTGGGAAGCTGCCAGTAAGCACAAATATATGGTTTCTCAACAGAAGAGTGTTTCGGATTAGAGTCTGGAGGCACTCCATATTACATGCTTAATTAGAAGCCGGTTAAATTCAATGGAAATATCTTTAGTTCTGTCTATAGGACTTTGGTTTCTGGGCCTTGAGTTTAGGTTTGAGTTCACAGAGCCAGGTGGTTTAAGACATTGCATCCACACTGCCCACCATACAAGGTTACTCTTCCCGTCTCCCAGTTCAGTTTTCCTGTGCCTGAGCTTTTATGTCTAGAGAGCAACTTTGTTAAGATTGCTATTAACAGAAACCAATGCAGCATCTGTTGGTTTTGCAGCTTTGCCTTTGCTGTGTGTTTCCTCACAGAAGTTGTAAAGATAGTCAGGATGAGGTATAAGTAAACTATCCTATCCTCAGAGTCTTCAGAAAGAGGTGAGACACCTCTAAGGATAATTTATAGCTGTTCATTGAGATCCATTCATAAGAATGCTAAACCTCTGGGATTCAAAGCTTCATGATAAGGGACCATTATCTAATAGATAGGACTGGAAAAAAACAGAAGTCTTGTGGTTAATCATCCCATCCCACCATGGGATATCAAGTTTCATCATGTCCTGGCCATTGTCAGAGAGATGCTGTATGATACTAATGGAGTGCTCTGTGCTGCTTTGGCACACAGTGAAATTCCTCCTTTGTTTTCTTTCAACTTCTTTGCATTTCTGATGTCCTGAATACCATTCATCTAAAATACACCAAGTGCATACAACTATGGCACTTCTTCCTACCTATATTCCCAGTTTTGGTTCTGACCCAAGCCAGAACATTGAATATGTGGAATATCATCATCAACAAAGGAAGCTCACTGACCCTCTCCAAATTCAAGAGAGATCCTGGTCCAAGTTTCAAATAATTATTCAGGCAGTGCTCTTGAAGTACTTAATCCTAATCATATAATCAATTGTAATTACAACCTGCAGTAGGTTTTTTGGTCGGGTGCTGTGTTTGTATGGATGAGGCTTAACTGAAGATTCCTTTCACCACTAAAAATGCAGAAAATATACAGAGGTTCCTCAAGTATTCTCAAGTATATTCCCGCTAGCGTATGGTATATGAATTCGATGTGGGTCAGACTATCAGAGTGCAAAGCCAGCTGCACCTTAACAGCCCATAACTCAAATATTGGCATTTGGAATTAAGTTGGAAATTAGTTGCAGTACATCGGAAAGAGCTGTTTAGAGATTCTGGATTAGGACACGCCCAGGAGGAAATTGAGTTGGTTCTTTGGGAGCAAATATAATGAGATAAAGAAAATGAAAGACAGACTTAGATTACAAAACTGACGGTCATCTATCCCAACACCAACAGTGTACTTAAAATTACTTCCCAAATGGAATGAGAGGAAGAAGAGAGATTCAACTCTCTGCAATGTGTAGTATTGACTTTTTTGCTTGTGTGCTGTGAACCTTTATGAAAGCAACATCTGCTCCCATTTGTATGTTAATTTTTTTTGGCATTTAAAATGTGGCTTTTAAAAATCATTCTCTCTCTTTTCCCTTAGAGTGAGAAGCTGAGATATAAAGCAGGTGCAGCACAGAACTATGAAAGCATCTGAGTTAAATTAGAAATACAATTATCTCAAAGGAATAACTTCAGTCATCATAGAAAGTGAGTGTCAAATGCCAAGCTAGGGCATGTTAATAAAATTTGAACCCGTATTGCCAGATTAACTATCTCTGTGTTCATTCTGTTTATATATTATTATTGAGATTAGCCTGTCTTTTCTGTTCTCCTTGTCATGTTTTATATTGCCTCCCAAGGCAGCCATTTCAGAGGCAGAGAAAAGATCTGGTTCCTCCATCCATACTGCTGATACCCCCAACAGCTGAGACACAGAGCCAGACTCTTTAAATAGAAAGTACATTAGATTTTCTATCTTCATGTTTTTAGCTTTGTTAAAATGAAATGTCTGCAGTGTCTTTACAGGACTTGTTTCCATGAGTTGACAAATATCATAAGATCACAGAAAAAAATGTAAGTTCAGAGGGAACTCCAGGGGCCATCTGGCCTTGTCCAGTTGAGTTTTGGATATCTTCAAAGTCAGAGATTCCACAGAATCTCTGGGCAACTGGAGTTTGACCACCAACATGGTGAAATTTTTTTCCCCTATCTAATCAGACTTTCCCATGTTCCAGTTTGTGCCCATTGCCTTTTTTTCTGTTGTCTTACATCTCTGAAAAGAGTCTGTCTCCATCTTCTCTACATCCTCCCATTAGGTAGCTGTGGATGGCAATAAGGTCTCCGCTTCTCCAGAATGAACAAATCCAACTTTCAGCCTCTCCTCACACACCATGGTGACACTCCAGGACACCATAAATCCTTGTGGACCATCACTGCACCTGATTTGATCCAACCAAGTCTCTCATGAACTGCGGAGCCCAGAACTGGACATGGCACTCCAGATGCAATCACAGGGCTTCATTTGTCTCCTATTCTATGTCAGGTGGTTTGTGGCAGATACTTACAATCCATGCTGGTCTGACCTGTGATACTTACCCTCTTGACTGGATCAGATTTCCACTTGTTAGCTAATGTTATTGTTTTGCAGGCTTGTTTGAGATCTCAGAAAACTTCATTCCTCATTTCAATTAGAGGACAAACAGTTAAATCTACAGGTCAAGTAATTGTCCCTTGAATCCTCATCATTCCTGTGCTCACCACCCCTGTGCACTGGGTACCTGTCTCAGACCCCATCTGTGGAGAACTCCAAAAATCAAAAATTAAAGGTGAGGGCCAGAAAAATGTCCATATGTATGTTGCTATTTTTCCGGTTGTTTCTCAAACAGAAAAGATCTTCAGATCGAAAAAAGGAAAATATGGCTTAATGTATTGATGTCTTCAAGACCTTCAGGAGCTCTATTTAAAAAACTGTTGGCTAGTACTAATGTAAATATAGATTAAATATGTTTATATCCTGTGGGAGTGAGATCAGTTAAAAAGATATCTAGATTGCCCTTCCCCTGGTTTAAGACAATGATTGCTTTTAAATTTTATCTGTCCTTTTCATTCTCCTCTTTGTTTTTTTGAGTTCACTTTTGTTCTGCTTTGTTTGCTTGTTTGCTTTTTTATGTTCAAACGCTTAGGCCAGTTAGAAGGTTCAGTGTACACCATTCAATGATGTCGTTGGCTTGGTAGGCCTTGCCTTTCAGTGCCAACCACCTTGATTTAAGCCTAGGACACAGGAAAAGCCTTCATAAAGATAGTATTATACATTCTTTTCAGTCTTTACCACAAAAAAAGTAGGAAGGTTCTACCTGTTTGATTTGAACCCTATTCTGACTCTTGCTTCTATAGCAGAAATTCATTCTCTGGGATCCTAGAGAGGAGTATTTGTAAAGCTGGAATGCATGAGCAGCAACAATTCTGCAAGTTTACTATTCAGTTAGTCCGCATTTATTACTTCTATAATGGTAGTAATACATTATTTTGTTATGAATTGTAATGATTTTCTAAATATCCTTTCCATGGATTGTTTTTTCAATTCCTTGTACTTTTCCTCTCTTTTACAAAAATAAGCCATATTAAATAGCCTTGAAGAAAGCTTAGCAAATTTAAATAAAACCAAAACTATTCTTTAAGGAGAATGCGCCAGAATTCTGACCATCTCACTCAGTACCTTAGTGCACAAACACTTCATGAGCTACTGGCATTCTTCATCAGGAGAGGAACAAAGAGAGGTACCCTTCATTCATACCTGGATTTACTGATCCTGGTATAAGAGCTGACATGATGATAATCAAAATTAATTCACCTCCCAGAAAATATCTTATGGAATTTACAGATAAATCAACCTCTGATCGAACAACGTTACTTAAGAAAAAATATGCATTACAACCAGCACGGGATAAAACGTAACTTTGTGAATCTTAAGGAGCTAAAAATTATTTTAGTTCGAGTTTCTGCCTTTTCTGAGTGCGACTCTAAAGATGATTGGGTTAAGCCCATAAAGCACAAAATCAGAGTCATCAACTGGAAGTACTGTTGTAATACAACATACCCATTCACACTGCTGAAAAACTAAGTTCATCCAGTTTCAGAATATCAGGGTTTTTTCAACAGGTTCCAAAGTTTCACAGAATGAGGTTATCCCCTCAAGAAACAGGTGCGTTTACAGAGCGACTGCACAACAGACTGACGGTTGTGCAGAGGGCAGAGGTGTTTCTCTTCTGTGTGCAGAATTAGGCCTACAGTATAAAGTCACCCACTTAATTACTAAACCTTTCAGAAAGTGTTTCTTTAGATGTGTTTTCCAATTTTTTTTTTTTCTTTTAATAAAATCTGTAGTATTAACTGTCTTGCCCTTTGCCAGACTGGTAGTCTCTTGGCTATTCCCAGCTAAATCTGAGGAAAACTAACAAAGTCCCATACCATCTTTGACTCTTCCTACCATTTCACTTTGGTCCCAATGCCTACTTCTAATCAACCTTACCTTGAACTTCTCACATTTATTCAGTCCATGAGAGATTTATAATTTCCTCATGATATAGTGAAATTCAGTTGCCAGAAAAGGAGAGGTGCATGGTTTGACATAGCATTAATAAATGCCATAGTCAACTGGTGTCGATCATAAAAAATTCTGTCAGTTGTGTGGAGGTGATAGGCTAGTGGGAAATAGAATTATGGTGGAAATCTTTTGCAGATAGATGTAAATTCAGCTAGTCCTCCCTAACCTCCTTTCACAGCTTTGGGTTATGCTTCCAAGGCTTTTGTCTTGCTTCCAGGACACTACTGTATTTTAATATGAGCAAAATTCCCTATTTAAGCACTTCAGATCCACAGAAAGTGAGCATATCACAGCTTCTCCCATCCCCCAAATTTCCATAAATCTTGGGTGGTTTGTATATGAATGCATATGAAACCATCCAGCTTTTGTGGGTTTGTCATCATCTAAAGCTAAAGTACACTCTTACCCCTGACAGGGTTTTAAAATGCACAGTTGTATAAAATCCAGCAGAAGCAGCTCACTTCTGCTTCTATTTCTGCAACAGAGTGTTTTGAGGAAGGGCCATGACTACACATCTCTTCATACATTAATCTAAGCTCTGTTTGTGTACAGAGGTTTTAACTACTTTTTCTTGTGGTGCTATAGTGATAATGCTTTGCATATTCACATTTCTTTAACCTTCCAGCTTCAGGGATCATGTGATTCTATAATATTTATCTTCCTTTTTGTCGCTAAGAAAAAAATTATACTCACAGGGAAAAAAAAAAGAAAATATCTTTTGAATTCAGTCTGCATGGTCAGAAATTAGAAGTCAATAAGAAGAAACCTTCTTAAAACCAAGTAATCTAGAATTCTCCTAGAATTACTAGGCCAGTTCTGCATTGCAATTGAATCAAACAGGAGAGAAAAAGTTGTTTTGAAATAAGTTTCTAAGAACACAGATGCTGGTTTTGTTCCCTTTTGCTGATATGTGTAATTTTTTATATGATAACATCACAAATATTATATAAATTCACATCATTATGTAGAACATAGCCTGCAAGGATTTTTATTGGCATCTTATTTGCTATTTTTGAGAACATAAGGTTTATCACAGGCTGGGATCTACCCGGCTGGGGAGCAGTTCTGTGGAAAGGGACCTGGGGGTCCTAGTGGACAACAAGCTCAATATAAGTAAACAGTGTGCTGCTGCAGCAAAGAAAGCCAACGGCATGCTGGGTTGCATCAACAAGGGCATCACCAACAGAGGTAAAGAAGTTATTATCCCACTCTACTCAGCACTTGTCAGGCCACACCTGGAATACTGTGTACAGTTTTTGTCCCTGCTATGCAAAAAAGATGTGGACAGGCTGGAGAGGGTCCAGAGAAGGGCCACAAAGATGATCAAAGACCTGAGAAGCCTGCCATGTGAGGAAAGGCTGAGAGAACTGGGTTTGTTCAGCCTTGAGAAAAAAAGGCCTAGGGGACACCTTATCACTGTGAGAAACATTCTCACTTTATTGAATTTTAGTCCGGGGCAAATTCGGTGGAGCAAAGAATATTTATTACAGCGCTGGGAGTTACACAGGGGATTTCTCCTCCTGTGGTTCATTTTCCCTTTACAAATGCTTATTTTTATTTTGTATTCCTTATACCTATTCATGTTTCTTCTTGGAACATAGTTTGCGTAATCAATGAGTTCTTAGAATGCAACCCACCCCCAAATACATACTCAATGATTTCTTGGAATGTAACCCACCCCAAACATGCCCCCTCCCTTCTAGTGGCACAGGTGCTGTGCTTCCTCAGGGGTCTTCCTGGTAGTTGTTGGAGGGAGGCTCGAAGTCTTTATCACTATGTCCTTCTTGTGGCTTCTTTATTCTTTACACTTCTGTGGTTATCTTTGCTAGCTACACCACCCTTTGTTTTGCAAGGGTTTGCTACTTTCAACTGTTGCTTTCGTCTGATATCCTATATAGCACTATCCCTTTTCCAAAGGCATAGCAAGCACACATTCATTTTAGCTGAAGCAAAATTCTTATGTTAAATTACTTATTACATCACTGCATTCCAGTATTTAAAGGGTGGCTACAGAGAAGATGGAGACTCCCTTTTTACAAGGAATCACATGGAAAAGATGAGGGGTAATGGGTACAAGTTACTCCTGGGAAGATTCCGATTGGACACAGGAGGAAAGTTTTTCACAATGAGAACAGTCAGCCATTGGAATAATCTCCCCATTAACTAATTTTAATTTTTCATTTTAATTTACTTCTGGTGTTTGATCTGTTAAGACTCACATTTTCCAACTTTTGTCTGCTGCCCTGAGGGATCTAAGTGCATTTTAAACCAAAATAATGTATGATTTTTTTTTATGCAAACCACACAGCCAGGTTTCAATTAAAAAAATGTGAAGTAGCTTGAGACTAAGAATAAAAGCATAGGCATTGGTAACACAGACTGTCACCTGGCAGCCCAGGGAGAATGATACATATAATGACAGTGGTACACCTTTCTATTGGGGTTGTGTGGCAAGGTTTTGGCAGCAGGGGCTTCAGGGCTGACCCCTGGCAGAGGATACCTGTGATGAACACAGCTAGTTCTGGCCAGCTCAAACGGCCTGCCACTGGCCAAAGTTGAGCTCATCGGTGATGCTGGTGGCACCTCTGTGGTAACATATTTTAAAAGGGCAAAAAATGCTTCACAGCAGCTATGAGAAAGGAAGGAGAAAATGTGAGAGAAACAGACCTGCAGACACCAAGACAGTGAAGAAGGAGGGGGAAGGGGATGCTCCAGGCATTAGTGCAGAGATTACCCTGCAGCCCATAGTGAAGATCATAGTGAAGCAGGTTGCCCCTATGCAGCTGATGGAGGTCCACGGTGGAGCAGATATCCCCTGAAGCTTGCGGAGAACCCCATGATGAAGCACGTGGATGTGCCCTGAAGGAAGCTGCAGCCTGTGGATCCCATGGAGAGGATCCCATGCAGGAGTATGTTTTCTGGCAGGACCTTTGGCCTGTGGGGAACCCACAGTGGAGAAGTCTATTCTTGAAGGACTGTATCTCATGGGAAGCACCTCATGCTGGCACAGGGGAAGATTGTGTGGAGGAAGGAGTGGCAGAGATGAAGACTTATGGACTGACCACAACCTTCATTTGTCATGCCCTGTGCTCCTCAGGGGAAGAGGTAGAAGAGTCAGGAGTGAGGTTGAGCCTGGAAAGAAGGGAGGGGTAGGGGGAAGATGTTTTTAGTTTTGTTTTTATTCCTCACTATCTTACTCTGTTACTACCTGGAAATAAATTAAATTGATTTTACCCAAGCAGTGTCTGTTTTGCCCGGTAATTGGTAAGTGATATCCCTGTCCTTGTCTTGTCTCATGAGCTTCTTCGTGAAGTTTTCATTCCTGTCCAACCGAGGAGGAGCAATGAAAGAGCAGCTGGGTGGGTGTCTGGCAGCAAGCCAAGGTCAGCCTACCAAAATCTTCTATTTTCTGTTTCTTCGGAGTGACAAGATTTAATCTCGCTGAGCATCTGATTGGTATTATACATGTGACTGTAGCTGTGCATCGTAGCATTGGTCTGAATTTTCTAATTTTCCCTTCTTTTTACAGTGTTTCTGTTTATTTATCTCATTTCTTAACAGATCTAAGAAGTTGTTTCAGAGATGCTTCTGTAGCTTACATTTTAAGCTTCCATGCATATTGTACATAAATCTTGCAGTTCTTAGCACGATGCCCAGCAGTTTGTAGTCTAGAGACAGTGACCCATCAGCAGGTGGTTTTTGGTAGTGATGTTCATAAAATACCTTCATGGCAAATTTTTGTAAGTTCATTTAATTAACTACACAGATGTTCTGAGGCTGAAAAGACTGATACTTTTGAATGAACCCACTTTGTTCATTTTGGTTAAATTGATGACTAAGAAATAGTCAGCCTTCCAAACATGTCTTTGTCTATGAGCTGTTGGTATAATTTTTGGTATAATTATTTTTTAATGAAATTATTTAAAGTTTATGACCTAAATTAATGCTGTACCCACCTGCATGTTGCCCATACACCATTTTTTCCTAAACACTACCAGGTACTTTATGAACTACTGTCTATCTCCATTCTCAGAGGAATAAATGACACAATGTTTTTGCTGCAGTATTGAGCAGAGCATTTAAATTAAAGGAGGTTGCTGAGAAATCAGTCTGTATGCTGTCTGATGTTTTTTGTTAGCTTTCACTTATCAGTTGATGCTTCCAGTTCTCCTCTAATGTCAGTAAATGACAGCGTGTAGCATCCTTAACAAATGATCTATACCTTCATCTCAAGATAGTGAAATTTATTGCTTTTAATTAGTTTAACTGCTCACTCAAAAAGCTTCTTTCTTCCCAAGCTTTTTTTACTTTCTAGCAAAACAAAAATTAAATAGGAGAACTAACTTTGCATTTTAATTATATCAATAACATGCAATTTTCTGGTCTTTTCTCCTTCCCTGAAGTTTAATTAATTTTAAGCAAGTAATAAATTGTTATAGCTTTCAGTTCAGTTCCTAGATTCAAAATGAATACACTTCATTCAATGAAATTAGATTTGAGATCTGTTATCATCTCCATGAGCTCCAGCTCCTGGCTAGAAATCAAAATGCAAATATTTCACAAGGAAGACAGATCAATACTTTGTGTTAATGCTGATCAGTGTGGCCTGTGATACTGTTACAGTTGGACAGATTCTACTCGTACCATGATTCATACCATATCTTTCCTATCCTGGCACTACCATGATATTGTCCTGAGTACTACTCCATTACATTCTTGCAGGGAATAGTCCTCTTTGCTTCTTGCAGTTGTGCCTGAGAGAATTCAGCCAAAATAAACCTTTGTCCTTCAGAGCAGCTAAACAGACTAAATTGTTGTGACCAGTCCAGAAGATCTGAGGTAGGGTGCACTTTTCCAGGTCACCCAGAGGTGAAACACACATGTCAATATCAACTAGAGGTTTATTGTTTCCTGCTTCAAAACCACCCTTGAGCAATTTCCAGCTGCAAGAGACATTGAGATTTTTCTCTAGGGAGGGACGGATAGAAAGGAATTTATAGCAGTTGTGAGAGGATATTTCCCAGAGTCTCCCATACTTTGATGAGTGTCTCAGGATGATGTTTCAAAGGAGCCATTCTGTCACCACCTTTAGTTTCAAAAGCCACTTTTGCTAGGGTTACCAGCTACAAGCTGGAAGAAACTTCATGAGTGCAAGCTCTTTCTGTTTTGTTTTTTTTTCATTATTGCAGAAAAAAATAATTTGCAACATAAGTTTATATGAAATACATGTTAGTCTTATTTGTAGTGGAAAATACGCCCCACCATTTCCTTCCCCTTCCATCCCTAATGCTATAATGGTTACCAGTTTCAACAGACTAAGCGTTTCACACATACAGAAATCTATTCAGTCCCTCAAACCCTTAATAAAATGATTGGAAGATGTAGTTACATTATTAGGGATGCAAATCTATCATCTTCCATTAGATGCTAGTCCACTTAACAGAAAGCAAACCAATGAATATGAGTATCTAGCTGTTATGTAGCAAACACATAACAAAAAAAATACAACTTAGGAAAAAAAGAAACAACTATGCATTGATCTCCAGTGCAGATAACTTTGCACTAAGTTTCTCAAGTTTGGTGTTTGTTATATGTAAGAAGAGCAAAGTTTGTTAATGTTTTTTGTCTTGAAATGTTTTTCAAGATTTACTGACATAGGGTCCTCTTGCCATTCACTATTCCTAGCAAGAGGTGTTCAGAAGTCTTGCAAAAAATTAGCAGAGAGTACTATTATTTTTAATAAGTACAAACTCCCAGAACTCTAGTCCCTGACTGGGAAAGTCTGCAGCTATATTTCTAATAAGCTGAGATATCATTTTATATGCTGAGAGCATATAAAGATATTGTTACATCTAGAAAGAAGAGTCGTTAAATTGGAGGTGTAAAACTTGGAATGTCAATGTATTAATTTTGTGAAAATTTTCATTCTTTTCACAAACTTTATCAGAATAGATTAATTTTGGTTCATCTTATGTGCTGGGGAAAATAACAAGTCATTGTCCCAAATAAGAGGAGTAGCAATTGTAATAATATGAAAGATTATTTTGACCTTTTCAATATTCATAATTTTGTTTGAGTGACCATACCTTTTCTGCTAAAAAACTTACTGTAACTGGTGCATATGAGTCCTGGTATAGTGTGTCAGGTTTTTGTTTGTGGAAAAACATTAAATATGTTATGAATACTACAAAACTGAGCTATAATGGCATAAGGCCGCTCACTCATAGCTTCTGCAGCTTTAAGTATTATCTTATATATTTTTTCTAGTTTTGAAGCCTGACCCTGTCAAGGTCTGACCATTTTCCTCTGGTCCAGCAAGAGTCTTGGGCAGGCATGTAAATCTGTACTAGTTCAATCTGATAAGACATGCATAACTAGATTTGCACTTCACAATCATTACTTCCAATGGCTGCCTCCTTAAAAAAAAAAAAAAAAAAAAAAAAAGAGAGAGAGTGAGATAAGAGACAAATCTGTTAAACTGTGCTGCCTCAGTAGGTTGGAGACTCTCAAACTATGGAGTATAACAATGTATAACATTAGGATACTAAGATGTAAGACATAATGAATCCTAATTGCAAAGTCTGTAAGACTACTGAATTTAAAATTAAAATCTTTTATTTCTTTTATTCCACTCAGTAACATCCTCTAGTTTTCTCTGTGCTTAAGACATGTAAATCTCCACGTAGTTTGTAAGGGAAGTAAGTGTAATTGGCATTATTATAATACTATCAGTATTAATTGATTATAAATGTCATCCAATACTACAAATAGAAAAATGTAAAGAGATGTGAAGTGAAAAGCTTGGAGCACGACTCTCTTCTCTGTCCCAGCCCTGCAGCAGCCAGGTTGAATGCTATGTCTTTCACCCTGCACTACTGAAGCAATTAGGCTTTTGTGTGAGAAGAAATGTCCATCCTGGGTCAAACTTACAGACTAGTACACTTTCTAAGGTCAGATAACTCTTTTCAGCAGGGCTCCAATACAAGGTGTACAGCTCTGAATTTTACCATTTGACTGATAATGAGACAATTTGTAACAGTGGAATGAATAACACTGCAGCCTGTCAAAGTTTTAAAACTCAAATAAAAACTACTTTACTGAATAGTTGTGTTTCTATACTAAAGAAAACATATTCTGTTCAGAACATGTTGTAAATGTATTTTGTTCATGTTTTTGTTTTCTCACAGTAAGATTGTAGACAAACCCCATTTTCTTGCAAATGGAGTTACATGGCATGTGGTTTTTTTCTTCTCCCTTGCTTCTGTCATTCCTCATTTGCACCAGAAATCTTATTTCCATTTCTTTCCATCCAGCAGGACAGTGTTATTTACTCTTTTGCTTCCTGCCGATTATCGATTCCACTCTGCAGAATAGATTACAGTTGCTGGCTGAATTATTTTTTCCTCTGGGAACAGAGAAAATCTTTATAAAAAGAAAGTGTTTAGTAAGGTTATCTGCTGGTCCTTTCATTGTTGAGATTCAGGCAAGACCTACCTGGAAATTCCAGGCTCTTCTTTTTGGGCTTTATTTCCAGTGAATGTGCTGACAGCCGAGTCAGGAGTGCATTTCATCCATGAGGTAATGTATATCTTTAGCTAGCTCTGTGAAAGAATTTCTGATTTTGAGTATTTTATCCTCAGTCATGGATGTTTTTGAGAGATTAGCACAATTTTTTTTTTTAACAAAGATGTTCTTCAGCATCTTTTTGGAACAGAGAAGCACAATTAGCTCAACTTCTTTTGATTTTCAGGTTATAATGCAGGGGATAAAAATGGTGAAATGCCGTTAAAAATCCTTGGAAATTGTAAGTTAGGAGCCAGCTGTGCTATGTGTGTGGAGGTAGTGTATTGGGGGCAGATCTTGTGAAAAGGCACTTGAATATCTGAGGTTAATGCAGGATTCACCTCAGTGTGCAGGGACAGGAAAAAAAAGCTGCTGTTATCAAAGATTTATGTCATATATCCAGTTTTGTTGTATTTACCAGCTACCTTTGTGTAATTCAGCTCTGGTTAGGGTTAAGATTTGAGGGAAGATGTGAAGGACACATTTTCTATTAGATTCTCCTTAGCTATCACAGATGGATAAGAGGTTATCATAGGGAGTCATGGCCTTAAGTTGCATTTTGCTGAAGGTGCTGCCTACGTAGTTGTAATTATAGCTTTGATTTCATACCCTAAACATGGCTAGATGCTGTAGGGATCTGAAATTAGGAAAATGTTCATGAGTTCTAAGCCTTGTCACATCTTTCAATGTATGGGTGCATAATCACAGACTGAAATAAAGGCCAGGGCTTGGGATATGGGAGAGCTTACGTTTCCAGCAGTTAAGGAACCCACTTCATCGCTGGGTGCTTGCAGGTTCTTCAGTTAGTAAACTGTCTTATCATCGCAGTTGACACCTCTGTTGTTTCTTCCATTTATTTTCTAGATACTACTGTTTACTGTATTGATATGATATTGGTTACAGTTACAATGAAAGTAAGATTAGAGCAGCTAAATACAGAAGAATCAATTTATACTGTTGGATGCTGCATGACCATGAGAATTATGAATGGATTGGATGAAAGTCAAATCCTGTTTTTCACTATATTAATGAGGTTGTTTGCTCTACTTTTTTTTTATGGCAAGGGTTTTAGAATTTAAAGATTCAGGATGCCATGCTATTTGTGGATTCTGCAAAGCCCTCAGTGTTTGTGTAAGTCCTAGCATGGATTTAGGAGAAAATTCTAGTATAGGTATACAGATCTGGACTACGATACAAAATTATGTTAACGGTTAGTGCTTGGAAATATAAAGGTTCTGTAGCCCAGTTTGTTCCTACATGCTTCCATATTCCCCAAGGAAGAAGATTAGTAGAGAGGGTAATGATGCCTCTCAAATTTCATCAGCACTAAGATTAGATTAAGGAAAAACAAAGACTGAAGTTTTATTGCAGCATTCTGCAAGGACTTCAGTGTTAGGGAGAGAGTTGGTATATTCTACAGGCCAAAATATGTTTTTTTCTACTAAAGCAAAGTGGCCTAAAATTCCAGATTAAGGGATAGGGGGCTGGCTGGTATTCTTTTAGGACAAAATTTTGTCCTACACTTCATTTTATCAGTAAAGATAAGATTAGAATTTAGGTTTTGGATTTAAAATTGTGCAGTCAGTTTATATTGCACGTGGAAAAACCCTCAGAGGCAGAAAAAAGGCTGATTATCATCAAAGCCTTATATTTCTACTATAACATGGTAGCCTCAGACATAATTATCCATATCTAGGAGCACTTTATTTTACCAGATACTGCAGAGATACACAGATTACTACAGATAATACTGCAGAGTCCCATTTATTATTGAATTTCTTACACCCACAGAAAAAGGGTTTCAATAAAGAACAGGCAGAATTGTTGTCATTTATCAGAGGATTATTACCCTGATGCAAAATAATTTTAAGTTTTAGACTTAAGTTAGATTTTCAGATTTAGAGCTGGCTTATTTTTGCATTCTTCAAAATCCATCCAATGAAGAAGTAGATTGCCGTTTGTACTGGTCAGTGGCTAATTGTTGCACTTTAACATAAGCGCATGTTGCCTATACAAGATTATATAGTGAACTTTGTGGTTGCAGTGTGGCTTTCCAAGCAAAACACCCAAGAACCCACCCTGTGACTGCATTCTCCAAGGCCTACAAAATGCAGAACTGTGCAGAGGCCAAAAAAAATGCAATTCCTTTTTTTGATCCTTTAGTATAGGCAAAAGTTTCTTGCATTTTGAATGGATACGAGTTAGTAACTGGAAAAGTGAAACCTCAGGAGCCCAGCTTGCTTTTGGATTCTCCATTGACCACAGAGGCAGAAAGAAGGCTAGTTTCTGCAGAGGCTTTATATTCTCTACTTGTTCTCTAGTTAAAGTGTAGATTAGGTTACAGCTGGGTTTGGGAAATTAAAGCTCCAAGAAGCTCAGTTTATTAGTCGATTTTGTACTTCCCAACCACTGACTTAGATGGAGAGTTTATGCTGAGAGTGTTGGACTGAAGCCTTTGGGAAATAAACTTAAAGAAGTGAAATTGTTCAATTTTGTTCAATTCAATTTTGTATCATTGCTAGAGACAAGAAGAGGCCTATTAGAGCTGATGGTTTCTAGTAACATAAAGCCTTATGGTGCCTTTCAGTGTTACAGCCAATGTGATAATTTTAATTATGGTCAGGGTTTGGGAATCTAAACCTAGCTGTTCTACAGGACCAAAAGAATAAAGAAGAGGGCCAATAAGAGAATGTACTTTATGTGGTGATTTTGTTGAAAATAATGAAGGTTACTGTTAGCATTCTGGTCAGCAACAGGGCTGGGGAGCTTAAAGATGTTACAAGCCACTCTCTTACGGGATTCTCCAAGTCCCTCAGTGTTTCAGTAAGAAAACACAGTTTAGGTTTCCTTACAGCAGGATCTGGAACCCTGAAATCAGAGAACCTGGAACTGAAATTTAGGAAGAGTTTTAGCCTGGGTTGCTGATAGATTATCCTGGTGTAATGATGCAACATAATTTGTCACTTGTTTTTCACCTTCCCGCAAATATTTTTGCTTCAACTGTGATGCAATTAGGAATTTTTATTAGTGTTAAGGCATTTTTGAACAACATTTTAATGTGAATCAGCAGTGTGGGAAAAGACTTGCTTTTATTCACTCATGTTTTACATTTAACTATCCGTATTACACAGTCCAAAACTTATGATATAAGGTTATCCACATTATAATTTAAGCTAAAAATTCTTTTCTAGTAGTTTCACCATATGCCATTAGAGTTAAATGAAAACACTGTCTTTAAATGAAATCTCTTTGAATCTAAAATATTTCTTAAAAACCCAGGAGATATAAAAATGTATAAGATTATACTAATTCATCCACAATGCATATTTCCATAATATCAATTAGTACTATGAATGGTGTACAATTAGGTGTAAAAGAAAGGTCAGAATAGCTGGTTTTATGCCATTGTCTCTGACTATGCTATGTTGAAGGATCAGACAGTAACCTGAAAAACTGATGACAAGTATGTACCCAGTAGAAGATAACTATCCTTGACTACTGGTATGATAGAAGCACAAAATAAAACGTGTATCAGTATACTTAGTTTGAGACAAGTTGCCGAGAAGGACATTTAGACTAATATTATCATTATTATAGAAACACACAATCGTTTGGTTTGGAAGGTTCCTTCTAAGATCATCTTGTACACATACATCCCCACACACACCCTGCGCAACAGTGTCACCTAGAGCAGGTTTTCCAGTACTGCATCCATCAGGTTTTGAATATCTCCACAGATAGAGACTACAGAACCTCTCTGGGCAACTTGTTCTAAAGCAGATCTAATTAATCTGAAGATGACATAAAATTAGTTCCCATTCCATAAAAAAACCTGCTATGTTTGACTGAAGTATCACGTTTACTACACTACCACCATCTATCTCATGGCTTCTAATTTTCATGAAAGCAAAATCATTTAGGAAGAAAATTTATAGCTGCTATCCAGCTGAGTTGAAGCAACCAGGGAAAAAAGCCAGGTATTGACCCTGAGTAGGAAGAGTGAGATGAAAGTCTAAGAATCAAAATGAATTTACTCTAGAACAAGGTGATTTTAATTAGTGCTGGTAAATAGAAGCAACAGTGCTGCAACAATTTGCAATCAATTTCTGTTCTAAACAGAGTATTGTTTGGGGGTTTCTGACGTTTGTGGTTGTTGTTGCTGAGAGTATTTGAGTGTATGAGTTCTGCAGTGTCTATTGTATTCTGTTGGGAAGTGAGGATCACAATCTATTCTCTTAGATTTCAAAAAGAAGAAAATCTTTTTACCCACGTCTCCCTCCCTTTTTTCATCTTCTGTGTTTGTACAGAAGGTTTCTTTCTCCCCCTGATCCAGTGAGGTGAATAGTGAATTGACGATCCTCAATTAGTTAGGAAGTACTTGCAGGATGCAGATAATATCAATGGGGATATAAGGAAGACACAAGGTCCTGGCTGCAGATGCTTAGGTGCTTTACTCATAAAGATGGTTGTTGATTTGAAACACTGCTTTCTTTTCTTCCTCTTCTTCTTTAATTTATTTTTCCTGCTGTGCTGCATATTGAGGAGTAGCAGATACTCTATAAACTCTCATACACCCTGCTTTAAATCTCCATTTAGCTGCTATGCTCATAAAATCATGCACAATACTATTATGAAAGAATTGATCTTTGAATAAAGGATGGCAAGATTAAAAGAATTGGAATGGATTTTAACGTAAAGCCTTTCCAAAATTATGTTTTAATTATTTGCAAATCCACACTCTTGCGTAGAGTCTTTTATCTCACAGGTGTACACTAAATCTACCATCTTAAACCATTTTGTCAAGTGAGCTGGACATAGAATCATAGAATCATAGAATTAGTGAGGTTGGAAGGGACCTTTAAGATCATCAAGTCCAACCGTTAACCTACCCTGAAGAAAAAAAAAAAACAACAAA
>VUYV01000113.1:51689-109682 GCA_008711295.1 Anarhynchus alexandrinus
TTGTTGAACCTCATACCATTGGCCTCAGCCCATCTGCCCAGCCTGTCCAGATCCCTCTGCAGAGCCAATCTACCCTCAAGCAGATCAACACGCCCTCCCAGTTTAGTGTCGTCTGCGAACTTGCTGAGGGTGCATTCGATCCCCTCATCCAGATCATTGATAAAGATATTAAAGAGAACCGGCCCCAGCACCGATCCCTGGGGGACACCACTTGTGACTGGACACCAACTGGATTTCACTCCATTTACCACCACTCTCTGGGTACAGCCATCCAGCCAGTTTTTTACCCAGCGAAGAGTACACCTGTCTAGGCCATGAGCAGCCAGTTTCTCCAGGAAATGTTTCTCTTTTTTACTAAATTAAAGATTCAGAAAATCTATTGTGCATTAGAATGAACACTGACTATATATTTTGTAAAAACTCCCACTTATTAAATGTTTTTCATGAGTACAGAATCCAAACTCTCTGCAAATCAGCACATTTGAATTTATATCCTCACTCTGTCTCTTCTGGCCATTTGACTTCTCATTGTCTAAAAATATAACCTGCAAGTAGTTAACTTGACCAAGGGGCACTGCAGGAGCACCTGTCTGAAATTACACAGGGGACATTTCCTTAACCACATTTTGGCTTAGGGTTTACACTCTGTGTCCAAATCTTTCAAAATAAATATTAAAAGACTTTTATTTTGTACATATCGCTTTTTTCAGCAGCAGTGAGCCATTAACTTTGTAAACATTTGGCTTCTCTCAGGCTTTCTAACATGCTCATGAGTACTTTGGGGACTGCAAATCATCACTGTGTGTGGCAGACTTAAGGAACAGTCATCAGCCTATGCACACACATATGCATTCTGTCATTTTTGTGTTGTCAAAAAGTCACAGTCTTTTACTTTCTATATATAGACTGGAAAGCCTATAGAGTTCAAGTAAAAAGAGTCTAAAATTCCTAAACTGTGTGTCACTGCCCTTCGCAATTCATTGTACCTGAAACTTTTTGAGGCGACTGTCTAAATTTATTACCAAGTTTTCTTTCACCACTCATTATACTGACCTCCTGGCTTAGGAAGAGTTGAGAGATCTTTTTTTTTTTTTCGAGCAAAAGTAGTTCACTCTATTTTTCCAGTGCTACACTGGTAATATATTTATATTGCAAGCTATCAAAGTAATGCACCTAATCTATTTGTATTGTTTATTGTGGCTTATTGAAAAAAAAAAATTAGCCTATCAATCGACTGAAATAAAAGAAGAAAGTAAAAAGTTTTATGAAGGGGGAACAAAAAGGAACATAGTACATTCTAATGAGAAGCCACTAAGGTATATTTTATCTTTTCCCAAGTAATAGCATACAAGTTTTGTGTAATTATTTTAAAATATGTCCTTTGTCAGCCCTTTTTATGATTCCAAGTGGAACTGAAATCCCAGGGAGTAGCTGTCCCAGCTCTTTTAAAACATATTATAGGACTTCTGCAATATTATGAATAGATGAGGAAGCTTGTATTTTATTTCATGTTTTTCAAATTATTTAGTGTAAATTAAATTAGACTTAGAATTACAGACCCTTGTGATCACACAGGTTATGTAGTCCCCAGAAGTAAGATAAAGGAATCGGATATCAGGATTCCTCAAATCTCTTAATTGACTGCACCTATGCCCAAGGTGACTGAAATTTGGGGTTGAAAATTGTAATACAGGAGCTTACATCTCTGAAATTACTTAAATGTTTTGATATCTCAAGGGGAGTTAATGATGCCCATTACAAATGATTTTGGACAAGCTAATGGAAACCTCTCAGGTTGTATGCATGCAGCACAACAGGGGATGGATTCACCAACCTGCAGTCACTAGTAGCAAAACATCCTTTTTTCCAGTATCACAGACTAGCTTTAATGACTTCTTTTGCTGGACTTAGCTTGGACACAGTGTACTCATGCTGTTTCAGTGTCTGAGCTGGTATGAGCAGAACTTATTATAATACCTTTTTTTCCAGGGTATATCTAGACTGTCTGATGTGTTTGGATGTATTGTCCTCACTGTAATTACAGAATCACAAATCACTGTGGCTAGTAGGGACCTCAGGAGATCTTTTAGTCTACCTCCCCTACTCAGAAAGGAGCAGATATAGCAGGTTGCCCAGGAACATGTGCAGTTGCCCTTTGAATGTCTCCAAGGATGGAGACTCCACAAATTCTCTGGTCGACCCGTTCCAGTGTTTGACCACCCTCAAGGTAAAAAAGCGTTTTGTTATGTTCAGACTAAGTTTTGTTTTTAATTTGTGCCCATTACCTCCTCTCCTGTCGCTGGATACCTCTGGCTCCATCTTCTTCACTGCCCCTTCCATCAAATATTTATACACACTGATAAGATTCCCCCTGAGCCTTCTCTTCTCTAGGCTGAGCAGTCCCAGACCTCTCAGCCTTTCCTCATGTGAGAATTGCTCCATTATCTTAATTATTCTCACTGAACTTGCTTCAGTATGTCTCTTTTGTACCGGGAAGCGCACAACTGGACAGAGGACTCCAGATGTGGCCTCACTGGCTCTGAGTAGAAGGGAAGGATCACCACCTCTGACACTAGTTAAGCTATTAATGTCTCTGATGACAAGGATTCCACCTACCCTTTTTTCTCCACAGGGCATCATTTTGACACATATTTAGCTGAAAAATAAGTGGGGTTTACATTCTCATTTTTATAGGTGACAAATAAAGCAAATGGTAGGTTTGCTATTCAAAGTCTTTGGCACAACTGTGAGAAATTTACCTGTGTTTTGAGGTCTACGCTGACATTCTTGTCATGCAAAAGCCAGGTTTTGAGTGGTTGGACAATCCCAAAGATTTGAGGTGCTTTTTTTCTGGCTTATGGATTTGCCCAAGAATTGTGATCCTCTCTAGTCCCTCTTTAGTCTTCCTCGCTGCATACTTTAAATAATCAATCCATGATATATTCAAAGTGTTGAGGGCATTAATGGGCATTAACAGGTCTTAACAGTCCTGACCAGCCTCACATGGGACCTCCGACCCCTGCCCATAGCCTGGGAGCTCCACCTAGGGCCCTCAGCCCTTGCTCAAGTAGGGCAACTTGGCAAATCCCAGAGATGACAGCTGCTTTCAATTTATGTAATCACAGGAGTCAAATGACCAACCATTTGCAGCATGGTTGACCCTAAAAGTAAGACTATCTCCTGCCAACCAGCTTCCAAAGCAGTCAGCAATAAAACCTTTAAGTTACTGGCAGAGGCACTCTTGTGTCAACTGAAAACATCTTTGAAATTCCAGTACTGATAGTTTTATTGCGGTTATGAGTGTCCTCATCATAAAGCAAAATAAGATTTAAGATCTAATGGAGAGGTGGTTCAACCTGGTACTCAGTAAGTGAGTTAAATGACATATTTCAAAGAAAGGAAAGAAAATGTTAGAAAACAAGCTTAAAAATTAAAGAATACATTCTCCTTTAAGATTAGCTTCCAACTGTCGTTAAAAGTTGGTATTTGGAAGTAAAACATCTTTCACGTAATAAATACAGATGTTTTGTTACTGGTTTTGGCTGTTTTGTTTGGTTTTATTTCTGTTTCTTTTTTTTTTTTAATCTTCCTTTGCTTAAACAATAATCCAAACTTATTTTCTCTCAAAGGGCTCTTTGTTTCATATACAAGCTTAAATCAAAATATATCCTGAATACTGACCCTCTGTAGTAACCAGATAGTCACAGCTAAAAAGCACAACCATGAAAGTACCATAATTGATGAACTATAAGAATTTTTAAATGAGATATGTTTAGTCAGCTGGCCTAGTTTGAGGTAAAACAGGACCAATTTTGTTCAGTAACTTTGCTCCTTAGATGGGCCTCTTCTAACTACTGAAATTAACAGCATGTTGTGTAGACAATGTTTGCTCTCAGAGTGATAAGACCAATGTTTATAGCTGATGCCAAGGTATGGTATGTAGAGAGGCTCTTGCTTATACTTATTGCTATAACAACCAAGGCCAACCAAGTTTGTTACTTGCCTCGTTGGAGGGTTGGAAACGGAAAAGCGCAGTGGGGTCCCACCTGCAGGGAGGAGCGGACAGGACAGGTGACCCAAAACTGACCAACAGGGTATTCCATCCCATCTGACTCATGCTCGGTATAAAAGCTGAGGGATCAAAATGTCAGCCCTTCTTTCTTCAATGGCCGGCATCCAAGAAGAACACTGTCTGTTCATCTGACTCTGATCCCGATCCTGAATGCAGATCCAGAATCCAGTTCCCGTCTGTCACTGAGTCCAGCCTGAACTGCCCCAGTCCCAGCTGGTGATGTGATTGTCATCCTGGGAGCTTGATACAGTTTTGTATTTATTTCATTATTTCCTTTTATTTTATCATTAATATTTCATGAAAGTAGTTTACTTCCTTCTAAATTCATAAGTCTCTTTTTTCCCTCCTCTGCCTCTCTCTTAGAAGACAGGCGGGGGGGAGCATCTGTTGGTCCAGTCTGGGGTGCCCCACATTCCCAGTAACTGATTCAGCCTAAACTACAACATGAGCATAAGTAAGAATATTTCTTGCGTAAATATTTACAAAACGTACATAAATTCCCAAAAGCTTAAATATGAAATAGAATTAAAGTGTGTGCTTAACTTTTTAATTGTATGCTTGAGCGTTTGGCTGGATATTGCTAAAATGAGCTTAAAATTTCCATGTCACCTGAATCACCTGTACAAGTAAATTTTTGCACCCACTATGAGAAAGCGATCTAAAAGTTTTCTTTCAGGATGCTTTCAATGACCAGAGTGAAGTGTATTCAGTAGCTACGAAAATAACACAACTACTGAGGGAAATGTATATATGAAAGAAAAAGAATGAGAAATTGCAGTATAAGGCACAGCCAGCTGCATGGGCTTAGAGGGAAAAATTAAATGAGGCAAGCCCGGTTGCCTTTTCATAAAATTACTAACGTAATAGATCAAGGCAATAATGTACATGCAGAGCTATAGGAGACAAAGTGAGAAGATGAACAGGGAATTTCACTTCAAAATGAACTGCAAATGTTATGGCTAGATCTTATCCATGATATTGAAAGGCACATGAAGATGTTGAATAAAGTGTGGTGAAAAAGCACTGAAAACAGTCTTGGATCTAATATTATAAAATGATGGGGTTTTGGACCCACCTCTCAAAAACAGCACAAATTAGGGTTTCTGCATTCATCTGCAGGCATTACAAGGCTTGCTATATAGTTTACTGAATTCAAGCCCAGCTGGTATAATTCAAAAAAAAAAAAAAAATTTGAAGAGGCTTTTTCTTACCTTTTTAGCTTTATGATGATTTTTAGAATATATATACAAACAATAAGTTTTATGTAAAACTGGGTAGTTTCTCTCAGTATCTGTTAGAAAAGATCTGTTTTTCAGGTGAACACGCGATTTAAAAATTGAATAATATTTTAAATCCTATTGGTAAACTAAATGTCACAAACTAGCACAACATTTTCATGTTGTACCTTTGGTTTTGTTGTTAACAGCTTTACATGTGCCAATTCATACTAAGCTGTGGTAAGTATATTTTAACAGTTTCAAAAAAAAATAACTGTAATATCTGTGTATGAAGTAATAGTGTAGTATGTACAGCTTATGTAATCACTGAAAATCACAGTGCAAAAGAGAATTAAATTAGAAATAATTTATTGTATCATTTGGCATTTGAGATATGTACATTTATTGAATTAAGTTACCCCTTTATTCCCTTTTAATATGTTTTCAAAGATGATACAGCTTCTTTGGGGGAAGTTAGACATGTTTCATAACAAATCATGAACTTACAGAATTTTTCTCGTGTTTTGGGCATGTGACTATTCAGTTACTTTTTTTTTTTCTCTGCAAGTTTGACCTGGGTTAAAATTGTACTGCATTTGAGAAGTCCATCTCAGAAATACATATTGCTGCAAGAGAAGGAACCAGGGCACAATGCAGAGGTTTAGGATTTCACTTTTCCTACAGCTGTCTCCCAGCCACTGTTTGGAATAGATAGAATACTTCAGGGACAAGAGAATATGCATACAAAAAGAACACGTTTAGATAAGCTAGAAGAAACATTCATGTCACTTTTAGACGTCTTTGTAAGGCACTCATTGCTACATGAAGCCACCTAGTGCATAGCTAATCTGTCACACAAAGTGGATAAAACCAGACTTCCTCAAAGACTCATGCTGTTGTTCAGTAAGAACTCCAGTTCATGGATATTGGATGGTAATTTTATTACCTCTCAACACCACAATCAGAAGTTCAAAATCTTCCAGTGGAACAAGAAATGTTGCAAGTTCTGTGAACATAATAACTGTAAAAAAATCAGACATTTAACTTGTACAATATAGACTTGTAGCCATAGTTTGTATGAAATAGGAAAAAAAAAAGTGTGCTATTCTTGGAGTGAAAATTTAAATTTAAATAATATCATCCCCTACTGCTCCCTCTTTATATGTTAGATCCACCTGTCCATTGACCTGCTACACTGCAATATTGTTTCTCTAGACATAACTTTCAAGGAACAGCAGCTCTTCAAGGAACTGATTACAGTGCAATAAAAGCATGGCATTCACTCCCATCTATGGGTTTCTTGTTAAACAGGTAGCAAAGTACTTCCTTTATCCCAGGGTCAGTAGGTTCAAGTCTTGTCACTTTTAGAAGACTTCATCAGTATCTATAGTCCTTAGCTGTGAGTTCATGATATAGAAATGACATTTAGAAATTAAACTGGATGTCTAACTTCTCTTCTTCTTAACCTATTAACTTTCTCAGTGACTCAATGCAAGGAAGGCTGCTAGGTGAAAATTCTTTTCAGTCAATGCAATTCTCTTCTTTTCTCAGTGTGTACTGTAGTACCTGCAACTCAAGGGTCTGGTGTTCTGGTCAATTGATTACAGAGCCTGAGATATGCTTTGAAAGCATGCTACGCATCAGTCCCAAAGCTAATTGTATTTATGTTTTCTTATCGCAGTACGTATTGTTTTCTTTGGTTTTGTGCAGGCAAATACACCATAATCTTGGAGCGTAAATATTACTGAGATGTTTACCTTTTTGTACTTTCTCATCCTGGCAGTTTTTAAAAACTTACAAAATACAGAAGACAACATTTGCTTTTACCAAGAGAGTGAGGGCACTTTCCTAATGCACGTAGTACTCTTGGCTCCTTTCTTTTTCTTGCTCCCAGATTAATAGAAATTTTGCCCCTTTGTTATTTGAATATGGATAAATGGACCTTGCATGAGAAAGTATTGTTTACTGCAACAAAGGAAAACTGCAGAAGATAGGTGGCATGGCAGTCATAGGAAATGCTCAGGAAAGGATAACATTTCAGTCCCGCCAAACTAGGATCCTGCTGAAATCCATTAGTCCCATTGAATTGCCTTGGCCACTGGCAGCTGGATACCCCTTTATGGAAGGATTTAGTATTAAACTTCAATGAAAATTCTGCTATAAATAAATGTGGATTTTCTGTGTGTGTGTGTGTGTGTTTTGTATGTGTTTTTCCCCCCCTTGAATAAAGAAATAGGAGACCATCAATACAGAATACAGTATTTACCAGTTAAAATCAAACTACTGTTAGGGTAGCCTGAAGCTTACTAGGCTTTTTCTATTGCCCCTCTGAAACAACATAGAAATTGTAGATCATACTTTAGTGGGCAATGCTGAAGTATTAGATTGAAATCCATGCCAATTAGAAGGGAAAAGGAATGTAAAGGCATATAAAATTTAAAGACAAACATGGCAGAGTGAGAGAAGATTGGTCTGGTATTCTCATTGATCTGCAAAAGTCATTTGCAAAGTTATTTTGCTCTTATGAAACATTACAGATTATGAGGTGCTGAGATACTAATAGTCTGGGCTATAATAGTGTGAGGAAGTTTGCACTACTGCAGTCTGATATAATGGGACAATTTTTTTACCTAGGAAGTTGTAATTTGTTATGAGATATGCATCTCATGTCCTGACTTGGAGAGAAAAGAGGAAAAAAATGTGAATAAATGCATCTCACACCTTTCACTGGTACTAAAAGCTCATTTAAAAATAATTTTGAAAAATACATTTTGAGAAAAGATTAAAGATCAACTCAAGCACTTTTACAGACACTAAGGCATTTCACTCTGGAACAATATTACCTCACACAGGCAGACACTTGGCAAGGAAAAGAAATATATTGGGATCAACAGAGCTCCAACAAGCCGACAGAACCACAAAATTATGTTAAAATGTTGGCTAAAATGGGAACTGGTGCATTACCAGTTACAATCATTCTCATCTTGTAGTCTTATTAAAACCTTCATTGCAAGCCTGAAACATTAGCATTTTAACGCCTATTTAAAAGATAACTTTTTCTTTTAATTTGCTTTCCTTAGGACTTTTTTTTTTTTAATTATAAGATAATGACTGACTAGCCTAAATATTTTGTTAAGCCTATCTTCCGGTAAGTACTTTATGTTTTTCTTGCTATTATTCCCGTCATTGTATATCTCATGTAATATGAGTGGTTGGGTCACTTTGCCTGGTTCCTCAGGACCTTCCTTAGGACCTTTATCCTAAGTAGTATTATATCGTACTATCAATAACATACAGGAATTTTGCTCTACATGTTTATGATTGAGACTATACTTATTATAGTATGTATATTGTATGAGAAACCTGCCTTGCAAAATAGGAAAAAAGCCACTAGGCTGTCAAAAAATAATCCTCCTGTGACATGGCAGTAGCTAAAACAGGCTTAGACTTATGTCACACTAAATGCCTCCTGTTCAGCTGAACGTGCTGATGTTTCCATTTAGGATGTGCCAACCTGAAGCAAAAGGGTTCATTTTTTATTTTCTTAATTCTTTTATGCAGAAAGAGTGGGAGGAAAATAGATGTTTTCCTGTGAAAATGACAGTCTTGTGGAAACTGCACTTGCAGTGGAAATGTTCCTAGGAGCTGAAGTCACCTAGTTTATCTGACTAACAGTTAATCTCATTAAACACAAAGACAGAGTAAGGAGCAGAGGAACAGCAACAGGCAGCAGAACCAGGGAGAACTTGAGCCACTGGCTGGGTCAGTCAAGGGCTATCCAAGGAGAAGGATTTACCTGTGGTCCTGATGTGAGATGAAGTTAAGGAAATAAATTTTCTCCCCAGAAAACCATGCAAAATAAAGAGAGTTACAGCCTACAGGAGGATAGGACTTATGGGATGCTAGGGAAGAGCATTTGGAGACAGCGTAAAATTTATTATGGCATGTTTTAAGAGGATTGTGGAGGTGTGCAAGACTTCATATGGGATGCTTAGGTGAAGGACCAAAGGCAGCAAAAGAGAGAGATCAAGATGGATTGGGGAGGGCAAGTGTGGGAAAATAGAGGGAAAGTGGGTATGAGGGGACAGTTTTGTATAAACAAGTGCCACTTGGCTGACCCCTGAGCCTAATCACTGCAGTTGGTCTTACATTCATATTATATCCTGTTCCCAACTATCTTCTATGTGGTTGTACTCTTTATTCCAGACCTTTGGATCTGAATGGCAGCAAACTCCAGGTGGGACGAGGTGATGAGCCCTGAGGTCTCAGGGCAGTCACAGGAGAGAGTACTGCATAAATTAGGGTTCCCTAGATCCAGGTGACAGCATGCAGACACCAGGGCCTGTGGACAGCTATGACATAGACTAAGTGTCTAAGATCACTGGACAGAACTGTGAGTGTCTCTCTGTGTGTCTACTTGGAGTAAATGTTCAGTCTTTCTGGCTGGACCATCCACTGCTCTCCCCTTATCCACCAAACTCATCACCTTAGCGTTGAAGGTTACCAGGTGAGTTAAGCACAAAATCCGGTTCATAAATTCATACTGACTGTTCTCTTTATTTTTTATATGTTTGGAAATGGTGTCCAGGATTATTTGCTCTGTCGCCTTCCCAGGGTTTCAAATGAGGCTAAGCAGCCAGTAGTTGCTCGGATCCTCCTTCTTGTCCTTCTTGAAGATAGGAGTGACTTTTTCTTTTTTCTAGTCATCCTTTCCCAATTGCTGTGACCTTTCAAAGGTTCTATGCATACTGAACATAGACAATTGGTAAGAGTACCAAGGTAGAAGTGCAGAAGCTTAGAAACCTATTTCCTTTTTAAAGTTTAGAAACCTATTTCCTTGTTAAAGTTATTCACATCTAACAAACTCACTAACTTAGAGTGAGCATAATTAAGTTCTATCAAGCAGAGAAATGTTAGACACAAGATCCTTGCATTTAAGGATGTAAACTGTCTTTCTTTTTGTTCCTTTCACCCTTTTCAGAGAGTGATGTTTTCATAATTATTTCATTATTATCTTCTCTTTTGAGTAATGAACCCAAGTAAGAAAAAAGGACTTGGTTCAATTATCCGAGGTATAGCTGGCAGAGGATGAAGTCGAGATAACAAAATGCTGTCTTTCTTAATGGAAAGGAAGAGAATTCTCATAAACACCATTGTTCGATTTTTTGTTGTGATGCAAAGACTGGTCTAAAAATAACAGCTTTATAAATGAAAGAGATAAATAAATGGATTCGGGGCCAATCCTTCTAAAAATAATAAAATGTATGAAATATATCAGCATCATTTAAGAAATATTAAAAAAGAAACATAGAATCATAGAATCATAGAATCATCTGGATTGGAAGGGACCTTTAAGAACAGAGAGTCCAACCACCAACCTCACTGCCAAAACCACTACTAAACCCTACCATAAGCACCACGTCTACCCATCTTTTAAATACCTCCAGGGATGGCGATTCTGCCACTTCCCTGGGCAGCCTGTTCCAATGTTTGACAATATTTTTGGTGAAGAAGTTTTTCCTAATATCCAATCTAAACCTCCCCTGACACAACTTGAGGCCATTTCTTGAGGTGTGGCCTCACCAGTGGTGAGTACAGGGGGACAATCACTTTCCTAGTCCTACTGACCACACTATTTCTGACACAAGCCAGGATGCTACTGGCCGCCTTGGCCACCTGGGCACACTGCTGGCTCATATTCAGATGGCTGTCAGCCAACACCCCCAGGTCCTTTTCTGTCAGACAGCTTTCCAGACACTCTTCTTTCCTCTCCCAAGCCTGTAGAGTTGCATGGGATTGTTGTGACCCAAGTGCAGGACCCGGCACTTGGCCTTGTTGAACCTCATACCACTGGCCTTGGCCCGTCAATCCAGCCTGTCCAGATCCTTCTGTAGAGCCTTTCTATTCCTCAAGGTGATAAACACTCCCGCCTAACTTGCTGTCATGTGCAAACTTACTGAGGGTGCATTCAATACACTCACCTGAGTTATTGATAAAGTTATTAAGCAAAACTGGATGCAATACCAAGCCCTGGGGAATACCACTTGTGACCGGTCACCAACTGGATTTAAATCCATTCACCAACACTCTTTGGGTCCAGACATCCAGCCAGTTTTTTACCCAGCGAAGCATACACACATCCAAGCCATGATCAGCCAGTTTCTCCAGGAGAATGCTGTGGGAAATTGTGTCAAAGCCTTTACTGAAGTCCAAGTAAACAACATCCACAGCCTTTCCCTCATCCACTAAAGCAGGTCACCTTGAAGGAGATCAGGTTAGTCAAGCAGGACATGCCATTCCTAAACCTATGCTGACTGGGCCTGGCCTGATCACCTGGTTGTCCTGTATGTGCCATGTGATGGCACTCAGGATGATCTGCTCCATAACCTTTCCTGGCACTGAGGTCAGACTGACATGCCTGTAATTCCCTGGATCCTCCTTCTGACCATTCTTGTGAATGGGTGTCGCATTTGCTAACCTCCAGTCAATTGGGACCTCCCCAGTTAGCCAGAACTGCTAATAAATGATGGAAAGTGACTTGGTGAGCACTTCTGCCAGCTCTCTCAGTACCCTTGGGTGGATCACATCTGGCTCCATAGTCTCATGTATGTCTAAGCTCTGTAACAGGTCCCTCACCATTTCTCCTTGGATTACAGAATCACAGAATCACAGAGTGGTCAGGGTTAGAAGGGACCTCTGGAAATCATCTAGTCCAACCCCCCCCACCAGAGCAGGGTCACCTACAACAAGTTGCACAGGATGGCATCTAGGCGGGTTTTGAATGTCTCCAAAGTGGGAGACTCCACAACCTCTCTGGGCAGCCTGTTCCAGTGCTCTGCCGCCCTCAAAGTAAAGAAATTCCTCCTCGTGTTAAGATGGAACTTCCTATGTTCAAGTTGGTGCCCGTTACCTCTTGTTCTATCACTGGGTACCACTGAAAAAAGATTGTTCCCATCCCCCTGGCACCCTCCCTTTAAGTATTTACAAGCATTGATAAGATCCCCCCTCAGTCTTCTTTTCTCTAGACTAAAAAGACCAAAGTCCCTCAGTCTTTCCTCATATGAGAGATGTTCCAATCCCCTAATCATCTTCATAGCCCCTTGTTGGACCCTCTCCAGCAGTTCCCTTTCCTTCTTGAACTGGGGAGCCCAGAACTGGACACAGTACTCCAGATGTGGCCTCACCAGGGCAGAGTAGAGGGGAAGGATGACCTCCCTCAACCTGCTGGTGACCTACAGGGGCATCATTCTGCTCCCTCTCGCTATCTACTAGCTCAAGGGGCTGGGTACTCAGGGAACAACTGGTCTTACTGTTAAAGACTGAGGCAAAGAAACCATTAAGTACCTCACCCTTTTCCTCATCCTTTGTCACTATGTTTCCACCCCTGTCTACTAAAGGACAGAGATTATTCTTAGTCTTCTTTTTATTGCTAATGTATTTATCGAAACTTTTGTTGTTGTCCTTAACAGCAGAAGCCAGATGAAGTTCTAGTTGGGCTTTGGACCTTCAAATTGTCTCCCTACATAGCCTCACTACATCTTTGTAGTCCTCATGAGTGGCCTACCCCTTCTTCAAAAGGCCATAAATTCTCCTTTTTTCCCTGAGTTGCAATCATAGCTCTCTGTTCATCCAGGCTGGTCTTTTTCCCTGACGGCTCATTTTTTGGCACATGGGAATGGCCTGCACCTGTACCTTTAAGACTTCCTTCTTGAAAAACATCCAGCCTTCCTGGACTCCTCTGCCCTTCAGGACTGCCTCCCAAGGGACTCTGTCAACCAGGCTCCTGAAAAGACCACAGTCTGCCCTCTGGAAGTCCAAGGTGGCAGTTCTGCTAACGTGCTCCTTTGCTTCTCCAGGAATCAAAAACTCTATCATTTCATGATTGCTATACCCAAGACGGCCTCCAACTGTCACATCCCCCACAAGCCCTTCTCTGTTCGCAAACAACAGGTCCAGCTGATTGCCTTCCTGCCTTCCTTCTGCTGCACAATGGCTTCCAGCTCCTCCTGTTTGTTGCCCATGGTGCGTGTGTTGATGTAGAAGCACTTCAGTTGGTCTGAATGTACTGTCATCATCACACGTACTGTACTTCTCATCACATGTACTGTGATGAGAAGGGTAACCACTGTTGTAAGTTCTGTATTCTCAACTGTGGGAAGAAGCCCTGAGGAGGGTTTGCTGAAGAGCATGGTGCCAGATCATCCTAGTACCCAACCCCAATAAATAATTATATAACTCCTCTGTACAAAAAGTCATCTAAATGTGTAACTATCCTTGAAATGCTGATTTTATACATATTTTCTTTTTAAAAATGGTATGTCATTCTCAAAATTATCAGTACTGTCTGCATGCACACATATATACATATATATACACACACACATAAATACACACACACACATACTCTTTGATTAAGGTGAAAATCTTTTTCTATGTGTATCACTGCTGCTGTAAATAGCTGTAATAGTTTGTTCTATCTTGCAACATTATTTGCAGTATATTTTCTGATGATGACTTTCTGTTAGCAAGCATGCAAAACAAAAGCTGTAACATATTTCCTGATAAATGAGGAATGGCTATTGGAGCTGGCTGGCAAAGTGTCATGGTTTCAGCTGGGATGGAGTTAACTTTCTTGCTAACAGCTGGTGTAGTGCTATGTTTTGGATTTGGTATGAAAATGGTGTTGGTAAAACACTGATGTTTTTAGCTGTTGCTAAGCTCTCAAGGCCTTTTCTGCTCCTCACCCCACCCCACCAGTGAGGACTAGGAGAGCACAAAAAGTTAGGAGGAGACACACCTGGGACAGCTGACTCTAACTGGCCAAAAGAATATCCCATGCCATGTGACAACATGGTCAATATAGAAAGATGGGAGAAGAAGAAGGAAGGGGGGGACGTTTGGAATTATGGCGTTGGTCTTCCCAAGTAACTATTTCATGTGATGGAGCCCTGATTTCCTGGAGATGGCTGAACAGCTGCTTGTCAATGGGAAGCAGTGAATGAATTCCTTGTTTTTCTTTGCTTGTAGTGTAGTGTAGTGTATTTGCTTTACTTATTAAACTGTCTTTATCTCAACCCACAAGTTTTCTCACTTTTGCTCTTCTGATTCTTTTCCCCATCCCAACCAGGAAAGTAAGTGAGCAGCTGCATGGTCCTATCTGCTAGCTGGAGTTAAACCACGACAAAGAGCTAGCACAAAGATGATTGTTGAGGTATCTAAACCATGCCATAAATGGCTGAGGCACTTCAGGCACAGACCTTTTCAGACAGAGAGAACATAATTTACCCTTGCATTTTATAATGAATTTGGCTCCAAGGGAGAGGAAACGTATGGATTCTGCTCCAAGGCCCATGCAAGTTTTCAGTTATTCTCATAATCAGTTCATCTTTCCCTATGAGCCCTGACTGGTTTGGTAAAAGATCTGATTGCAACAGTGTGTAGAAGTTGTTTCACCCAGCTCTTGCCTACTCATCAGCTACAGAATGGCCAGATGTGCTTCGGACCACTTGTGTGGCAGCTGACTCCAGGGGTGAAAAGCATTGCAGCAGCATGTAATTGCTAACATGACAATAGTGTTATTCTTCTGCTCCATTAGTGCTTGCAGTTTCATGCTCCCTTTCTAATCTCTGCTATCCACCAGCCTCTCTTTTCACTGGTCCTACAATTATCAGAGTTATTCATGTTGTTATGCTGCTGCAGGAGATAAGCTAGACTGCTGCACAGAAAAATTCCAAAGTGTAGCTGAAACATGACTATCTAATGGAAAGGGAAAATCAAATACATACAGAGAATAAAATAAATTCAGTCAGTCTGACTGTAAAAACACTGCAAAGTACAACCAGCCTCTAAATAGTTTGTAAGTATACTGATTTAATAAGCATTTAATGTACATCATTTCACCTACTTTAATGCTTAATGGTATAATTCTATCATGTTCTTCCCAGCTGGGACAACCTGGAATTTATACGGTAATTAAATGCCCCCCATTTTAATTAGCTTTTTTTTTTTTTAAATAAATATAGCACTGATAATCAGGTAATTTCCTTAATCCCTTTTTCAGCATATTTTTTCCACTAATTATCAGTTATTCTTTCTTGTTCTATTGCACCCACTTCAAGATAACAGTAGATTACCTCTGGAGGAAAAAGACTTGGTCATAACCGTGGCCCTGATTTAGAGACAGACAGATTTTTTCAATTCATATTATTGAGTCTGACAGCTTCCAGCTTCCCTGCACCCTAGTAATAAAANGGCAAATAAGGGAGCTGTAATTGAGCTAAATCCTTATTTTCAGCTCAGGAATCTTTCCTTAGGATAGCTTGTCAGCTCATCAAGATGTGGAGCAGGAATATAAGGATATAGATCAACCCTCTCGGAAAGAGCTTCAATTAGACATTGGCATGGATTGAGGCAGGATGTTGGCCTGTGAAACCTTTTCCAAATGATAATAGGACAGAGAGGGTCAATAAGAACAAGGATCTGGGAGGGAATGACTATTAAAAAATGGTGTGCAGCAAGAGGAAATGTTAACAAGTCAGAAATTGATACTATTAGACATAAGAACTCTGTTTTTCTTCTCGCAAAGTAGAAAGGTCCATTCTGAGGTCCCCAAGTGTAATGAGCATGTGTTGAGACAAAAGGTGTGCTGTGAAAAATGAAATGCTGTTATACTGTTAAAGATAATTTTGTAATGTGCAGATATACAAGGCTCTTATTCTGGGTTGCCTTGCCAACTTAGATTTTAGATCTTTAAAATCGTCTTTTTAGTATGTCATTAGTTATCTGTTTACCCATTACAGAGTAGGAGGAAATAGTGTCTGAATAGCATGCTGCATTTAGAGTTATTATCTGAGAAAACAATATCTGCCTTGCAAAGTTCATAATAGGCAGGACGTGAGCCACGTTTGCAGTTAACAGTTCTGCATTTGAAAAGCACCTTCCTTTTGTTTACTTGTCAGCTCCCTTGTTTCCGCAGGATCGTTCCAGAGACAAAAGAACAAATGTCATCCTGTAAACAATGGGGGAGTACAAAACCCATATAAATTGGCAGCCAGAATTTTAGCATAAGTAATAAGGTTTTCTTGTTACTGCAACTCAGAAATTCATGGGAATGTCAAAAGGGAGCAGCATGTTTAGCCTTAATATTATTGACAGTTATTTATTATACTTTCTTTGAAAGGAGGTTAATATTTCAAATAATAAAACTTAATGGGAGTGTCATTCCTCAGCTCAGTTATAAAGTATGCTAAAATGGTCAAAGTGTTTCTCATACATCATTGGCTGGGAAATGTGGGCTACAGAAAGGAGAGAGAAAGAAAATTTCAACAGCGGGTTGAAAGAACTTAACCATACATGGTGAATAATTTAACCATACAGCTATTTGGCTTGTGACCTAATTCATTGATGAGGATGTCAGGTATTTTATGCTGCACCTGGAGTAGAGACACACCACCCAGCAAATGGCATTTTACTACAAGCAGGGGACAGAAGAAATACTATAGGCTGACAAAGTCTCTTTAGTACTTTTCATTCTAGAGTTCACTATTTTCTTCTGACTCTATGAAGAAGAATATTTTCTTGGGTGTATTATAAATGGCTTGTCCAGATCCGTAGGATTGTAGTATTATTAAAGTTTCCCATGGAAGGGTGAAACAAATGCTTTCAGTGAATGCTTGAAAAATCATGACTTGTCTGGAAGGATCTTGTATGGTTTGGAGGACACCTTTGAAGGCCAGCAACTACTTATGCTCAGCTTTAATTCACATTCATAAGACAGTGGCAAAGATGTTATGTACATGGTTTGGGAATCTAACTACAATTGATAAAGTTATGATTAAAATGTCTATGTTTTGTAGCTTGTGAGGAGAAGGAAGTTTTATTAAAGTACTTTTGAAATTGTTTAACCTTACTGCGAAACACAAATACCCGCTCTTTAGTGATTTATTAGCTACTTATGTTAAAAAATTGAAAATTGAAACTGAAATATTAGAAATGAGAGACTTTGCTTTATCAAGCATTTAAACTTATGGATCACAGATTTGTGAAAGCATTTACCTTTTCATGCATTTAAATCCCATTGGCTCTGAATTCTGAGCTAGGGCATATGGTAATGATTTATTCTTACTAGGTACATAATCTTTCTAGTGGTCTTGGCAGAAGAAAATACACATCAAGTAAGATAGCTGATACAGAATAATAAGGATACAATATAGAAAAACCACATTCTCTCCTTTCCTTCTCTCATCCTCTCTGGTCCCCTCCTCATTCCCATAGCTGTTAGTTAAACTTGTTTATAAGCAGGGGTTGTGTTTCATCACATTTAATGAATTTTGTGTATACCAGCATCCAAATAAAACAGAATTCAAGAGGTTTTGTGAAAACTCAGAGGTTGTTAAATCCATAGTAATAATTCTGTGCAGATATAGGGACATGCTGTTTTTTCTTTAAAAAGTTTTTTTTTTAAATTCCAATGATACCTCATGATTCCTCAGTGATGTTTTACCTTCATTTATCCCCTAAAATCTATAATTTCATGGTGTGATACTCTATTAAAAACATTAATAAGATTTCAAACTTACCAAAAAAGGGCACCATGCAGAGTTGGAAAGTCAAAGTAAAGTTTATCAGGGAGAACTAGAGTAGCCATTATAGAACAAAAGCTATATATGATATTAAATAGTTTTCCTCACTGTGTAAAGAGCACATTTAAAACAATAAAACAGAACAGGACCCATCTTTGCTGTGAAGAATAAACAATAATTAATGAATCACAGAATCACAGAGTGGTTGAGGTTGGAAGGATCCTCTGAAGGTCATCTTGTCCAACCCATCTGCTCATGCAGGGCCACCTAGAACCAGTTGGACCATGTCCAGATGTCTTTTGAATATCTCCAAGAATGGAGATTGCACAACCTCCTGGGCAACCTGTGCCATTGCTCAGTTGCCTTCTGTGAGATAATTGCTGGAGGCGACTTAGATATTCACATTTTGAAGAAAGGTACAGCATCGATGAAACTTTCAGGGCAGAGTGCAGCTGGTGCGCAAAGGATACATTTCACAAAGGTTCCCTAGGCAACCTTAGATGTTAGTGACATCAGGGGAGTCTGGTGTGCTAACTGCAGAAAGAAAAAGAAAGAAAAACAGCGCAGAGGATGGAGAAGAGTGGAGGCACTGCGGCCAAACTCTTTGATAAAATGGGAACTTGAAGGTCTTATGGAACTTTTGAAGGTCTTATGGAACTGATAAGCTGTCTAATTGTTACCTTGAGCGAAAAATCTGACATTTTTTGACAAAATGCTATCCTTTGGGTGAACTTTGCTGATTATAATGTCATTATAATACCAAAACACACCTCCATCCCAAAAGCCACCTGCCTCCAAGATGCGACCACTCCTCACAGAGCCTGCACTCTGAATTTTTCGTAGCCTATACGTTTAAAAGAGAAGCAAAAATATTTTACACCAATCATAACAGAAGTATGTATGACTAGAGTCCCTCAAGCTCCACCTGAAAGGTAAAAAATAGTATAAAAATAGCTTAAGAGAGGAGGGATGTCAGGGAAGGTACCAACGCGGTCAGGGAAATACCATCGCTGACGACCCCTGTCTTCCGGGATCAGTTGACACGCTAAGCCTCTCTTCCCCCCATAAGGACACTTGTGGGTAAGATTCAAATACTTGGCTATTCCAAGTGCTTCCCCACGAAACTGAGAAATCTCTGTAGAGTTGTTTTATAACTTAACGCATTTGTAGCCAGGCTGTATTACTAATATCTTTAGTATTTGCACGTGTTTTGCAGCAATAACTTTATCACCAGCAATCCAAAAGAACTTGTGCATCTGTTGCTTCAATAAACTACACTTTTCATTAATCTAGCCATGAGAGTTCATAGTGAATGCAACCAAACTCCTTAAGTATGGCCATGCTAGTACATGGAATGCCACTGGATTGAATTGTGTATGGTATTATTAGTGCATCTGTAATCGTGATAGTTCAATATACATATTGAACGTGACCAGACTTCTAACTCTGCATTGGGCATCACTTAGAATCTACGCCTAGCTGGCCCCCGGCCCCTCTGTTATACAGGCTGGAACGCAAGGGGGTTTATTTTCTGCCAAATTAATTTACCCTTTAACACAACACCTTCATAGTGAAAAAACGTTTCCTGATGTTCAGACAGAGCCTCCTGTGTTTCAGTGTGTGCCCATTGCCTCTGGTCCTGTCACTAGACACCCCTGAAAAAACCCTGTCTCTGTCCTCTTTAAACACTCCCTTCAGGTATTTATCTACTTTGATAAGATCCCCCCAAGCCTTCTCCAGGCTGAGCAGTCCCAGGTCTCTCAGCACCTCCTCATAGGAGAGATGCTTCTGTCCCTTCATCATCTTCCTGGCCTTTCATCAGACTCTCTCCAGTATGTCTGTGTCTCTCTTGTACTGGGGAGCTCAGAACTGGGCACAGTACTCCAAAAGTGGCTTTATGAGTGCTGAGCACAGGGGAAGGATGACCTCCCTTTAACTGCTGGCATTACTTTGCCTAATGCAGCCCAGAACACCCAAAGAGATCAGAAGCCTTTCTTTTCCTCTCCAAACCACGATACTGATCACTGGTATACAATTGTACAAATGAGAAAAGAGTCCTGTTTGCATTTCCTGTTCTATAATGAGAATATTTCTAATCAGATCAGAATTTGGCACAAGATTAATTTGTTCCATCGGAGGAAGTAACAATATATACATCTTGCTAATTAAGAATGGAGGAGAAGTTGAAAAGACAGTTATCAGTTCTTCAATGTAAATGCCACCACATTACTGAATAAATGGGTCAGCAAAATGTATTCTGTAGGAACCTTTCACTAATAAAACTGGGAAATTCTTCATGGAGAGCTGGAAATGTGTTTTCAGATTCTTACAAAAGGCCATTGAAAAATGTTCCTGCTACCTTACACGTTCAGTTTATATGAAATCCTAAAAAACAATGCAAGTGATTTGCTCCTTGCATGCATAAGAACTGATGCCCAAATTCTTTAAACACTTCAATATGCCCTTAATTTTGAGTATGAACAGAGTGGAACTATTCTGAACTCAGGAGAATTGTGTGCAAATGCTTAAAATTAGGCCTAGGTCATGTAAAGTTTTAACTATTTGGTACATGTATGACTGAAATTTTTAAAGCTGCACATTTCAGTGACACTTCCAGAAATGTAACTCTTCTCTTCAGATTATGACGACTTCTATTTTTCAGCCATGCGCTACCCCAAAAATACCTTGCCCCCTCCTAGAAATCAATAGCAAAATAATTTTAATTCTTTGGGAAATTAGATAGCCCTTAAAAAACCCAAAAAATAAAGACCATCCTTCTATGTCTATATAACCTTCTTTGTTAAAAGGCACAGTGTTGGTTAAAAGATTTAATTACTTTACTTCTCATGTATGCACAGTCTACAAAGACATGTAACCATCCAAATACTAAGACCATAAAAGATGAAAGTCACAAAATAAAAGTCTCCTTTTGTTTCCATCTTCCCTTTTCAGAAAGAATAATCTCAGTCAATACAAAGAGCAGATGAACACAGAATGCAGTTAAAAGTGAAATGAGAGACAAAGAAAATATTTGGTTCCTGAGATATTCCCACCTGATACGAAGTTACAAAATAAGGATAAACAAGTGAGGAATAACTTAACATCCCAGCAAGTCAGGGCTAGAAAGAACCTACGAGAACTGAATTACCAAAATGAGTGAATGTTGAAATATTATCTACCTCTCATATTTTCATATCAGTCTTCAATGTTTGGGTGGTTGCCACTGAATTGTCTGCCATTATATTGTAAGCAACTCCCTTTATGAAATACTGAACATTAACTCATTACAGAATTTTAAAAGATGCACATAGGATGAAAACTGAACCTGTATTTAACTATGGTACAAATACTCCAAAAGTTCATGCTATGAGTATTCCAGTAGTTAAAACTTAAAATAAACAGCTAGAGCTGGTCTAAACTTGCCTCATAGTGTGCATTTCTTCGTGAAAAAAAGTTTAATAGGCTTTACTAAACTTGACAAAGGCAAATATTGAGGACTACTAAGGACAGTGTCATCAGTGGATCATTAAACCTCGAAAGACAGATGTTAATGTGTCTTTTAATGGAGAGTTTCCTCAATGCGTTAATATTTGGAGGAGAAGATCTCCCACATCTTCCAGCTGTAGTGGAACAGGCACAAGGCTCCTTAGAAGCATAGGCAAAATTGACATTTTTGTTATTTTTCATCTTTTCGGCACTAAAATTTATTTTTGTAGACAAGATTCAGTCAAGATTACATGCAAGAGAGGATATTGTCAGGGACCAAAACTCTGAAAGAAGAAAGGCCGAGAAATTAGTTGTGTTTTGGGGAGATATGAGAGGTTAGTGTCACTTTGGCTGGCTGAGAAGCTTTAGAAGAGAGAATAGAGAAGCTGGATAAGCAGTACTTTAAGAGGTTTTGAGGTTTTTGACGTCTACCATCAGGAACAGTATAGTCCTTTGCAACAATACAGATGATTTTAAACTAAAAAAGGGTAGATTCAGACTAGATATAAAGAAGAAATTCTTTACTGTGAGGGTGGTGAAACACTGGAACAGGTTGCCCAGAGAAGCTGTGGAAGCCCCATCCCTAGAAACATTCAAGGTCCAGTTGGATGGGGCTCTGAGCAACCTGATGTAGTTTAAGATGTCCCTGCTCATTGCAGGGGGGTTGGACTACTTGATCTTTATAAGTCCTTTTCAACTCAAACCATTCTATGATTCTAATACAGAGTGGGTGCCAACTGGCTGGAAGCCAATTGGCTTTGGAGAAAGTCTTGACAGTCCTGGAGGATGAGTTGAACGTGTTACAAATGTGTCATCACAACAAAGAGCAATTGAGGTTGTGTTAGCAAGAAGGTAGCCAGCAGATCCAAGGAAGTCATTCTTCTCCTCTATTTCATATTTGCAAGATTACACCTGGAGCGTTGGGTCCACTTTTGTGCTCCTCAATATATGAAAGATTGACATACTGAAGCAAATCCACTGGTAGGTGTCCTGGTTCAAGGTAAAACAGAACCAAGATGATGAAATGGCTGGAAAATATGATGTACCCTCACAGTCTGAGAGAAATGGGTATGTTCAGTCTTCATAGGGTTCTTCTAATTTCTAAGGTTAATTGATTAGTTAATTAATTAGTAGGCTAATTAATTAGGCTATGGCAGGGCTAATCATTGTTTTAGCCTACACCTTTAATGCTTATAGACAAGGTGGAGCTAGACTTTTCTCAGGGGTTCACAGAGAAAGGACAAGAGAGGGTGGTTACAAGTTGCAATGAAAAGGATTTCAACTGGAAACCATCAAGGGCAGCTGAGGCTAATGGATAGAAGAACCTGGGGCTAGTCGAAACAAGAGGCTGGTCTCCATCCCCAGTCTCACGTTCCACCAGTAGCAAGGCTAGGCTTGAATTCCCAACAGGTACATGCACACTCTACAGTCACAGGTGACCACAGACAGGTTAACACAGACCAGAGCACAGTATTTTCACTGACACTCACATAAGTTAAGACAGCACTAGTAGTCCAATGTGGTTTTAAGGATTTTTTGCTCATTGAAGACCTCCTTTAACAGATTTCTCCAATATATGGCTCCCAGATGTTTGATCTCTCCTGTATCCGGGTCTTAGACCCTTTACCTCCCTGGGAGCACACGTAATCTCTCCATTATCTTGCAACCAGACTTCTATCCAACAACTGGTCCAACCTGAAGTTTTCTCATAGATCACTTGCACATACATACACACACACTCGTACACAGAAACTAGTAAAAGTGGAGTTTTATAAAAAGATAGATCAGAGTGCTGTGATCAAGTGGAGGCCTCAGCCACACAGACCAGCTCACACACTAGCACCCTTTTATGCTCCCACTCCATTTCCTCTCTGGTCCACCTTGATCCTTGCTTTCAGCTGCTTCCTTTTTTTTTCATACTCTATGTCAGTAAACTCAAAATGCCTTCTCTAAATCATGAGAAATGTAAGTATGGTGGTGATTTGTTTCATTGCTTTCAAATAATTTTTCCTTTTTTTGTTTTTCCTAAACTAGAGCATTTTATGTTTGAGGCTGGTGCTGCCTTCTCCAAAGGGAAAAGTCCAAAACGACTTGAAAAGGGCTGAGGAGTTTCTGGAACATCCATGATCATCCCTGACCCACATAAAAGATGGGAAGCAGTTGTACATATTTGTGCATATTTTTAGCAGCGTCAGTGCAACAAAGCACACATACCCTGTTTATTTAAAAATTGTCTTCTGTTAGTCTGCTAAAGCCAAGTTTAACACTGTTCATTTATGAAAGCAGAGAGACTTTTTCACAATGTGCTAATTCACAACAACCTATTAAGTTGCACCACAGGCTCCGTTGTGTGCTTAGACACAAATTGCTGAGAAAAAATGTTTTAGTGAATTTCATTTCCATGTATTCAGTCTCAATATATTTACAATTCTGTGGGTTGCAAAGTAGATGTAAATAAGTTTCGCCCTTTGTGGTATATTTCCTTTCTGATTGAAAGTAAATGGATAGCAAAATTACAGTGCTGTAAATCACAATTTGTGCCTGGCTTCTTGGATCATCAATTTCAAAATACATCAAAACATATTGTTATAGAATAAACAGTATGACTTAGTTTGACTCTTTCTTGCTCCTTTAGGTGCTGAAAGTACTGCAAAGTGCTCCAGAATTCAGTCAGTTGCCTCCCTTCAGAGGAGCTAATAAACTGAGTTTCTTGCTCCCTGTCTCAGGGATTAGGCTAAATTCAATTGCATCTTTCAAAACAAATAGAGCTGCTGGTTAAACATCCTTTCTTATGTATGAAAAAAGTAAAAGAGTTGAATTCTTCATGTCTTATCAAATGCAGTTAAAACACAGGTGCCTTCAAGGTCTCTAAACTTATACCCTTACACATACAGAAAATGCCCATAAAAGCCATAAACCAATTTCTGACTTATAATGTGGGCCCTTCCCCCTCACCCTTTTAAATGTAACCAGTGTTAAGGGAAGTTCTTTTCTAGGTCATTTTAATCACTAAACCAAGAGCAATGAAAATTATAATTAAATTGATCTGCTTTTGTCATCTCTAAGTATTTGCATTACTGACTTTCTTTTCATCTTAAGTTGAATCAAGATCATCCCTGGTCAATCTTGTTGACATACACTCCTCTACTAATCATATTTAATGAAAATTGCAGGGATATCAAAATCATATATAAGATACAGTGTGAAAAAAAGAGTCCTTCTCATCAAGCACCAGGGACAAACCATGACATATTCAGGAGGCATTAACTATACCACATATAAACCCAACCAATTTTTAAAGCTTATTTTGTCTCTGCAGGGCGCGTAATGAATGATTACAATTTAAATTATGTCAGATTCAAAGAAAGAGATGGGTCAACTTATTATACACATAATAAAGAATACATAATACATAAGAAATACTCAGATAATGTTGTTTATGGCATAATTTTACACATCGTTTCTCAGAATTATATTTTTTACTGGGAACAGTCAAATATTCTCAGTAAACCCAATGGGGTCCTATGAAGACAATGAAATTAGGCCACCAAAGAACACTGGTCCATCGTATTTTAATTTCTCTTCTATATCCAAAGTGATGAACTAGTCAATATGCTTCAAAACCAGTTTTCCACTTTTATTTGAGATCTTTCCTGAAGTAGCTCTCATTTCTTTGATAAAGCTTCCCAGTCAATCCAGGACATTTCTAGAGTGTGCATATAACTGTTCCTTGGCACAAGTGATCAACAAGGTAACAGTGTGAGATACTTTGCTGGACCTGTTTCAAGAAAGCAAGGAAGAACAGGTCAAAGATGAAAAGGTTGAGTGTCACTGTGGCTTCAGCAACCATGAGTTGGTACAGTTTTAAAAACCTGAAAGAAGTGGCCAAGCAGATGCAGAGCCCTGGACTTCAGGACTCTGATATTTCAGCTTATTGGCAGGATCCAGTGGGGGACTGGGTAAAGGAGCCCAGTACACCAGTGGTGAAGGACATGGGAAACACTGAGGCACTCAGTGTCAGGATTTCAGTGGAAAGATCTGCCCTAAGGACTCCTAGGCCCTAAGCCAAGGGGCAGAGTCTATGGGATGAAGCTGTACCCACAGTCAGGGAAGATAAAATTAGGGCACATGTAAGTAGACTGAACATGCATAAGCTCACCATCTGGGCTAGCTGACGGATATTGCAAGGCTGCTCTCTTATCATCTCCATCATTTCTGAGATCATGTGAGGTGCATAATACTGACTGGAGAAAGACATGTCCCACATACCTGCAGGAAGGGGAAGGAGAATTGGGGAAAGTACAAAGCTATCAGCTTCACCTCATTCCCTCGGAAGGTTATGGAACACAGCCTCTTCAAGCATCCAGGCACATGCAGAACAGTTTGAGACTTCCAAGGGCAAACCAAACTTGACCTGATTGCTTTCTATGGTGAAACAAGTGACTGTGTAGACAAGGGAAGAGCAGTAGGTGTTGTTTACCTTGGTTTTAGCAAGGTAGTTGACAGAATCTCCCATAAAATCCTTCTAGCCAAATTGGAGAGACATGGGCTGGGTAAGGACATGAGGCGGGCAGAAAATGGACAGGAAAACTGGGCTCAAGGGGTGATGATTGGTGGTACACATTCTAACCCGTGGGTGGCCAGTCACCAGTGGTGAGCTTCAGGGATTGTTACCAGTGATCTAGATTATAGGATGGAGTACACTCTCAGCTAGTTTGTTGACAATGTCAAACTGGGATGTGCCTTGACATATTGTTGGGTAGGGCTGCTATCCCAAGGGACTGCAACAGTACTGAGAAATGAGCCAGGGCAAACGCCTCCAGTTTGTCATAAGCCCATGCAAAAATACAGGCCCTGGGCCAACTGGCTGGAAAGCAGCTGTGCAGAAAAAGTCTAGGGAGCCCTAGTGCACTACAAGCTGAATCAGCAGTGTGTCCTTGCAGCAACAAGTGCCAACCACCAGGGGACTGATCCTTCTCAATCTCATCCTTGTAAGGCTGTATCTGAAGTGCTGTGTCCGCTTTTGGTTACTCACTACAAGACAGACTTGGACATACTGGAGCAAATCCAGTGATAATTAGAGAGCTGGAAAACTTGACATATAAAAACAGGCTGAGAGAACTTGTTCTTTTCAGCCTGGAGAAGAGAATGTTTGGGGGAGAGCTTATTGCTATCCACAGCTGCCTAATGGGAGTGTGAAGAGAAGAAAGAGACAGACTCTGCTCAGAGCTGCACAGCAGTATGAAAAGAGGCAACAGGCACAAGATGGAACATAGAAAATTCTGATTACAGATAAGGAAAAATACTTGTCATGTGGGTGGTCAAACACTGGCACAGATTCCTCAGAGACATTGTGGAATTTCCATCCTTGGAGACGGTCAAAACTTGACTGGAAAAGGCCCTGAACAACCTTCTGTAACTGTACCTGTTTTGACTGACAGATTGGACTAGGTGACCTCTAGAGAACTCTCTGTCTCCAAGGCATGGCAGCATACTTGGTAAGTGTTATTTTTTTTCCTGAATGGAGTAGAAAAGAAAGGAGAAGAGGGAAATTTGTTGTAAGCCACATATATCTGGGTTACTAGTGCTTTGACATTACCTTTCAATCATTAGCTAGAGGCCATTATTTCTGCTTGTCTGAGTACCCTTGATGTGTACAACAAAAAAAAGAATAAATTGTCTAAAACGTTTTTCCGATGAGAAAATTTGATGATAGAATGTCTCCTCAAGCTGTCCTTGTCCCGTTTTTTTTTTTCCTGTGAAATTTATAACTTGTCTTATTTTCTGTTTTAAAATATCTGTGACTTTGTCCAGTGTGCATCCAGATTAGAAGGAAGAATAAGCTGTTGTTAAGCTGTATCTTGTCAAACTATTGCAAAATCATAAAAATGGGAAAGACTGTTGTCTTTTCTCCTTTCTTATATGATTCAGAGCAAGACAGGAACTCTTGCATAACAACTATAGCAAAGTCATGCCTTGATGAGGGAGGTCAGAGCCTTTGGAACAGAGAAGAAAAATTCAGTAACTAGATCCATATATGAATCAATAGCTGAAAAAAGTATTCAAAGGAAAGGTAAGTTCATAAATATTTTGTTAACTTTCTCTAATCTTGATTAAACACCTGAAAGTGACTAACTTCATTTAATATCCTGCCAACTTCCATCTGTCTTTTACTCTTCTAAGCAACTGCCCGTACCAGAATTGTACTCTCCGTCTAAACACGTATTAACCCTATTAACAGAAGAAAAAGGAAAAGCTAAAGTTAAGAGCTCTTCTTCCTTGATCTGCACATACACCTTGAAAGTTGCTGACGTTTGGATTAGAGTGTAAGTCTAAAGTATGTTAAAGCTGCACATCTGGCATTTTTAATGAGAGTGTTTTAGGTGACTTGATTAACTCTGAATGACAGCTTTGAATATTTGCCCAATGGGAAGTTGATGGTAAATTAGTCTCTTTAAATCTGATAGAAATGATCAAAACTCTAAGTTAACAGAAGTTTTCACAACTGTATTTTACTATGTTGCATGAATGTGTGTGGAAAAGCCTGGGATGCAACTGGTCTCAGTTTCTTTTATGTCAGCTCATTTTTTTTTAAGATTATTTATCTATTTACTGGTGACTGTAAGTGTTCCAACAATTTGCTTCTACATACAAAACCATTGTCCCACATGCCATGGATGGATGGGAGGCCTTCTTAGAAGGCTTTTCAGAAGGTTTTTGATCTCTTTACTGAACACACATATATCTATAATAAAGCCCACAGTGGGTTGTGATGGCTTAGTGCATCCATGTGGAGCTCTGGTACTCCCATGGCAAGACAGTTTCAGACATTGAGATCACTCAACCACAGCTATCATGGCCATCTGTTCACTGTAGCATGGAGAATGGGCATATCCAACAAAGCAGAACTTGCACCCAGTGGAAAGCTAAAGAAGTTTTTAGCCAGTTTTACACTTCCTGTATCTTAGTATTTTCTGAGATTTGAGAAGTTACCAGTCTGTGTATGAGTCTTTGATTCCTAGCATACAATTTTTACTGGAGAGAGATAGGACATCTTCAAGACATAGTCTTATAGCTGTCTGCTACAGTACCAGCAACAAAAGAATCACCAGTTAGATCTGGTGCTCATAAAACCCTTTTATTTCACTTCTTCCTTTTTTTTTTTTAAATGATGGATAAGAGGGAGCAGAGATGAGGACCTTGCTACATTTTCAGATTTTCCACTTCACTTCTCCTGCCTCTTAACAACTTTACTGACACATGCAGTAGCTGTATAAATAGATCTCACCTGCAAAGTCAGTGAGAAAACAGCTCCATGGAAATCTGCGGCATGCTCAGCTGAAAACCTGCTTCCTCATGAATTACAGAACAAAAACAATATGGAAGGAATTGTCCAAAATGTTTTGAGGCTGAGAATGATTCTATTGTCCTAATATGGCAATAATATGTGCCTGTAGATAAGCAAAATTCATGGTGACAAAACATGTACCTAAGAAACATTATTAATTTGAAAAAAAAATAATGTAATCAATAGCGAAGATTTTTTTTTTTTTTAATTCTAATCTATGTCTATGAAGCAGGAAGATTGACAGTTCTGTCAGTTAAGTCAAGTATAGGGTTTGATACAGGTTCACATGATATTAATGCTATTTCCCACTCTACCATAACCACCATCCCACTCCATGAAACAGTAACGACAATACTCTGGCAAGTTCCAATCTCTTAAACATAACTTAAGGTTAAGATAAAACTTAATCCCTCCTGTTTTCATTATTGATTTCATTTGTTTATTTATTAAATTCACTGAGAAATAAGGTAGTGGTTTCCACAGTACCCACTTCCATGAAAATGCTATGTTGATCACAGAGTAATTGTACATGTTAATAAAAATTAATAAAATCATTCCAAAACTACTAAAGTTCAAGTTGTTTTGAACTTCTTGTGGTTGCCTGGCATTGCAACAAAGATAAGCATAGAAAAGAAGCCATCACACTGTTTCTTCTAGTACATTTTCAAGTGCTTTTGTCTAGTCTTGCATTTTTATATGCAAGTACAGACTTGCAGGATAAGCACAGGCAGTATTAACACATGCTTCATGTCTTCTTAAAAGTATTAAATTCCAGATGCCTTCATCACTGCCAAACTCATCCATCAATCATATTTTTTCTCTGTGAAGTGCTTTCATACTAAGATGAATACATAAGGAGGTGGAGTGGGTTTGCAAGTGTATAGCTATTCTTTAAATAATACTCACATCTATGCTTAAACACTTTGCAGTTCCATCCTCTGAAAGTATTACAGCATAGAGAAATGCCCACCCCCACTTTATTTCTCTTCCTTCCATACACAGAAGTGTCTCACAGACAAAATGGTTTTTAGAGAGTGTATATATAAATTATTTTATCCTTTATGGAAAGAATATCTAGTCATAGCTCATCTTACAAGGTAGTGGGGAATGCCATTACAGAGTGACAGTAAAATGCAATGTAATTTTGCAGAGGATAATAGCTAAAAGAAATATTAAGGGAATGGGTTTCTTTTATGTATTTCTGTGTCAGTAACTCTGAAAATTCACCACCACTGGCCAAAAAAATAGAGCTTTGTTTTATTTTTCAAAGTCATGGGAGCAAAACTGTAGGGATACGGAGATTGAAATCACAAACACAAATTTTACAGTCCTCAACATTTTATAGATGCATTGGGTTTTTTTTTTAGTTTTTCATTGAATTTGTGTCAAAAGTTTCCATTGCCAAAAATGCCTGTATTCTTTTATAACACATAAGAATAAAGGACTGGTTTTGAATTTAAAATGTGTTTCTAAAAATACCATCTGTAGACAAAAGCACATGTTTATATATATCAGTAAGTACATTTTCATCTTGTCTCTGCCTTATGTAACCTAACACATCTTTTTTCCATGTAACCAAAGTTTTTATAGTTGCCCTAAGTAATGTGTGACAAAATGCTTTGGGAATTGGAAAGAGAAGCCATCCACAAGACAGTCTTTATCTGTCTACACTACAGAAGTGTTTGCAGTATAGTAGGTAAAAATGGGTAAACACAGCTGAGGTAACTGGAAGAGATTTCATATTGTGCTTCTCTATCTGTAGAATAAATCTGCCATTATGTGTTTGGCATACCTTGTGATATCTTACATCAGTAGCTGTAAGATTAGAAAACACACAATTATGGAGTGATTGCTCTTCTGCTAAGGAGTGAGTAGAAGATTGTCCAGAAATTGCCAAAAAGGTTGAAGGATGGAAAGAGGAAATGCTTTTATACACACACACACAGAGACAAAGAGTAAAATTGGTGTTTTGTTTTAATATAAAATTCTGCTGGAGTACATAAATTGGAAAATACTTGTACAGCTTTATTGGTACAAATGGCTGTTGTCTACTTTAATATACCCATAAGCATACCACTAAGGATACCAATACATCTGCTATACCTAGTGTCTTCTTAGATTGACGTAAACAACAGGAATACACTACCTTGCTCCTGCATATGTGATTAAATGGCTTTTTAAAGTTATTTATGTATGTCTGCATGGGAACAAAGAAACAAAAAACAGAATTAAAGAAGTCTTCCCAGCCTTCATCTCCTTTCTTGTAGTTATTTCCAAGGGAAGCTAAGGATGGAATATTGCATTTTCCCCAGAAATATTCTCCTGAATGTAAAGGAAAGCCTGTTTCTTTAAACAGCCAATAGATTTTTCTAAAAAGATTCTTAAATTGTTATCCTATTTTCATTTGAGACACCCTGTGTGTATGCATATATTTAGGTATGTGCAAAATGTACAAAGAAAAAGCGATCCATAAATAAAATGTGTATGTAGAAGCCATACACAATAAATATATAATTTGTACTCACTCTGAATTTACTTATTACTGTAATCTCATAAATTGTAATGCATTAACATTTATGCAGATTTTCATGTAACTCTTCATTTGCAATTTCCATAATTTAACTCTATGGTTCCTTCAAAATATGTGGATGATGTCAAACACCTATGAAGCTTATTAATCCTGTACTACAATGGTAAATTTTTTTGTTGAGGTCTCTTCCCACTAATAAAAGGATAATGATGTCCCCCTACTATGAATGAGTTCAAATTTGTCTGTCACTGAAATACATCTGTCCGAATGTTGTTGTTTGATAAACAGGCGTAGCTGGACTACCCACTGTAGAGATGCAAGTTGTTTGGAGCATGCTAAAAAACACGGGGGTTTATAGGGTAGAAGCTTGGGAATCTAGGGAATATGGAGGCTTCAGGCAGACAGGGACATTAAACATCTCCACTTTGCACTTTCTAACACTGAATATATATACTAGATACCACTCTGTGTCTGGTCAACCAGAATCACAAGCTGTGTGCAGATTTGGATGAAGGGTTCCAGTTTTATGCCCCAGAGAAGACTTCCACCACCAGCTATATTTGTGGAGTGACAGACCCTGAGGTCTGAGCCTTGCAGCACATAATTGCCTGAGAGTCCTACCATAAAGCATTGTCTTCCTACCAGATTGTGGCACCTCTGTGAAGGGCCTGGCCACATCTTCTCATTCCCTCCCAGGCAGGGTGGCTTCTGTGAGTCCCTCCAAAGCCTTTCCTGCGCTAGGCTGGCCAAGCCCTGCTCCTGTGGCTTCTCTTCCCAGGGCCAGTGCTCCAGACCTGACAGCCCTGGGGACCTCACTGACCTCACTCCAGTTTGTCAATGTCTGAGACTGGAGACAGTATCTGGATGTGTCCTAACGAGTGCTGAAGAGAGAGGGATAACTACCACCCCTCTGTCGTATTACAGAAAACATTCTGGATAAATATTTAATTGCATTTATTCATCATTAAATGCCATATAGCTAAAGGTTTTCTCAAAAATCGTAGTATTTTCTAGATTACAGCAATACTTTATAAAACACATCTCATAACAACTTTCTAACTAACTTTCATATTCCCTTTCCCCGATACATAGACCCTGAAGCACCTATTTAATTTCTGAAAGGGGGAGTTAGGCCTCTTTGGAAAATATTATCCCAGCTTATAGCAGAATTAATAACATTCTCATTGCAAATATCTCAGTGCTTGAACAGGCTTATCCTGAATATTTAGTTATGAAAGCAGGCTGCTGTGTTGTTCCGCTTTAGATACAACTGACATCATACAAAAAGAGGGACTTGTGTATTTTTTCCATTTAGCAGGGTAGAATGCTACAATTTTAACTCCTTGTGGAAACACAGCCATGTGTTTAGTAAAACTGCCATATGCATGTGAATGACAATTCTTTGGTTCACTGCCAAAGCCTATACGTGTGCATAATTCTGGCCTAGAAACGAAAATCTTCCTTGTGGGCATGATGCACAAAATGATAAGTTGTATTTCTTTTTATGCACCCTCCTCTCCTTTAATCTATTAGAAGCTCAGAGATTCTGAACTGTGGTTTGCAGATGTACTTTATCATTAGCTACTTCTCATTCCCAACTTGAAATCCCATTTTCGTAGCTTACATTACAGCATTACCAAATACCCTATAGGGTGAACAATAAAGCTAGTTCTGTCCAGAGCTTAAGCAATATGCCATAGTCAATCAAGCAAACCTTGCATATTTGGAAGGATGCAATTGTTTAGGAGCTTCCAAACACTGATAAAACAGGTAGTTTTCCCATCATCTTTGTAAATACGCATCATATTAGGTCCCTTTAAAAGTTTGTATATAATGACTTATTTCACCTGAAGACATTTACTATTTTCCCTTCTTTCCACCACAGTGACGTGAATTACTTTTGCTGCAAAACATGTCGTTCCTCATAAGAAGTCAGCGGTTTATAGATAAGAAGAAAAGATAAAATCTCACAAAATCCAATAAAATCTGATAAGTTGTTAAAAATATAATAGGTTTGTTAACTATGGCTTTCCTGTGCTAATAAAGGCTTTACCATTAAGGGATATTAACAGGACATGCATTTAAGCTGTTTCTGTAATCAATTGCTCAGTACTAGATAATGACAATCTTATCCAATTAGAACATCGGCAAGTGTATAATTATTGGATTTTCAAGGAACAAAGAACCTATGCCTTAGTAAATTCAATCTGATTCAAGCTTCAAGCAAATTTAAACTAATAATTCAAGATTTTCTTAAAAGCCATAGTATTTTATAGATTACATTCTTTCACTCATACACATCCTGTTCACACACAGCCTGTTCACTCACTTGTGATTTACTGTACAGCAGAAATAATGACAATATATGGATTAATAAATAAATACATGAAACAATAAAGAATAACAAGAATTCATTCATGATAGATACTTCTGATATATTAAAGCATTCATAATGTTAATTCTTTATTTTATTTGGTCTTGTTTTCAAGGGGTTGATAATATAACGTGCATTCATATGGTTGGGCTTCCTTTGGTACATGGCATGGACAAAGAAGTTCATAAATATATGTTAATATGCGTGTGTAGTGAATTAATTTATGCCAGTGTAAGGTCCTTTTTATGCTGTGAAACATCAACTAAATATATTTATTGAAAAAATGCTATTAAGGAACTTAAATGTATTCTTGAGTGACTAAGCATTTGTAGACATAAAATTTTCAGTTGTGAAAATACTGGTATAATAAGGTCATTAGATCATGTTGGGGCATATATTTTGTAAGCTTTTAATGCACAAGTAATATTCTGGTTTTCTTTCTTTGCTATCACTTGTTGTTAATTCTACCATTATCTAGCAGATCTGTAGTAAAGCTCTTTTTTCTGCCGGCAGCTTTCTAATCTTTACTGATCCTTGCTGCTTTGTCAGCTGATATTTCTGTTGAAACTGATGAAACAAGGGACTGTCTTCCTGCCATTGGATTTTTTTTTTTGTTTTTAATAAACTGATCTAGGTAACACAAGGTGAAAAAAATCCTTCCTTTATGTGCCAAGTAGCTTATTTTCATTTCAACAGGAAGACAGCAAATATTTTATAATCAGGAAATGTGCTTTGTGTGGGGAGTATTCACCAAAACCTAGGAAAAAAAAAATACTTTTCAGCATGGCACATCAACTTACATAGCAGAAGATTTTTAACAAAAATAAAACATTAAACCCCACACCATTAGCTAATTGCACAAAGTCTCAACAATAAAGGTAGATTGCAAAGTACTAAGACCCAAATTCACTCACTAACTCAAAAAATCTCCAGTTCTGAGTACGAAGTTTGAAGAACATTTCCAGCACCAGCAGTTTCATGACATTAGTCTTTCTTTACTTTGCCTTTCTTATAAAGGAGACAAAGAATATTCCTTCAGGCAGTATAGTGCATTATTTACAGTCATAGTCTTTGTTAGAGGGATTGATGGTTAGTGTTTCATTTCACCCGTAAAAAAGAGTACATTTTAATTGGTCACCCTCAGAAGCTGCTTAAAAATCCTCAAATAATTACTTAAATATTTCTATTATTAAATGAGGCTCTCTGCTCCTGACAATAGCTAAAAATCCACTTTTCTTTGCTATACCCCAAAACCCGTTTTCTTATAAATCTTGACCTCAGAGACCCTGAACCTTGCCCTTAGAACTTCTGAAATTCAGCCAAAGAATAACAAGCTCTTTCAGGAAAGCAAGAGAAATACAACATAATGAACTTGCAATTTCCACAGTTTCAGCTAACCTAACCCTTGAAAAATGCTGCAATGAAGTAAATAAAGCAGATTGTGAAAAACACTGACATTCAACATAGTACCGGTTACATTACTTTGGTCCAAACAGCCATTGCACCGGAAGGTTGATCCAGATGAGGGTACAATAACAGAAAAAAAAACAAACAAACAAAAAACAAATACACATTTATATTACTTTGAAATCTTAGAGCTCTTCCAACAGCTGAAGCTTGTTTCATTCTCAACACTCAGTTTCTACAGTAATAACATTGTCATTAAAACAGTAGTTTGCCAGACCTTAAATAAGCACTTTTACTGAAAGTATAAGGATTAATCCTTTTTGTTATTACTTTCAATATTCCTTGTTAAAGAGCCACCCATATATGACATTTATAAATGTGTGTACACTATGTATTAATTCAAATTAAGCCCTGCAGTGAATAATGCTAAAGCCCTTGAATTAAGCTATTTAATTCCTTTCCTCGTCTAATTGATGAGACTATTATTTAATGTCTCTTGTTTTTCTCTCTATTATTCTGTTTGCTTTACTAAATTGCACTCAATTTTTCAACTCAGAAATTGTACAAGTGAGATGGAAAATAAAGGTTTTGAACAAAGGAATAGTGCATTTATTTGGAAGAAGTAGAAGATGGCTGAGGAAACATCCAAATTATAGGGTACCTGTCACAAGTGGCCATCTATAAATTAGGGAAGAGCTGGAAAGGGTCATTGAGGTGAGAGGACTATTAATAACATGAAGAAAGATAACCAGGGACCTGAGCTGCAGTTGTAGCTCCTGTGGGTGTTGGACCCCACTCCCCTGGTGGCCCGCACAAGACAGCAGCTCTGGCCAGGGTTGAAGTTGCTGGGTCTAGCCCAACGAGTGGACTGGAGCTGACAAAGATGAACTGTTAAAGACAAAATGGCAAAATACTGCACTTAACATTTTAATTTTCAGCACAATTGTGTCACCAGTCTTTTCATATGCGATTGTAACTAACGTCTATCAACACAGACTGTGACAGAGAAAGCTCAAAAAAGCTTCTCCCTCTTGCTGCTATCTGCCCAGGTCATTCAGTTTGTGAACAATTGCTAGCATTTAGCATGCAGTGGGTTTTTTTTCTTCTTTTCCTTTCTCCTGAAGGAAAGACACAGAGCAGAAAGGTTATGTGGAATAAAGACATGGTTCCTGTTCATTCAGTATCTTTCTGGTGTAGGTCCAATGCTGTTGATATCTGTCTCAGAAATGCAGCAGACTGCTGATGGGGACTGCAGAGACCCACTATATGCTTCAGATAGGACAGATAGGTCTTCTGAAACAGGGATAAGGTATGATGCCTGTAAATTGGCTTAGGATGTGTTGCCTTACTGTAGACTCCATGCCAGTCCGAGGAGACTTAGCTCCTACGAAAGTCGGGCAGGAAAGGTTTGTTACTGTGACCCATGTACCTCATAGGTTTGTAAGACTTTCCCATGAGAGTCATAGATGTTATAAATATAAAATTACAATTTCTTGTAAAAAGCAATTTAGCCAAGAAAACAATACTTAAATAAATTATGCCTTATTTTACTATATTAGCAGTGGCTTTAATGTAGTCTGCAAGGAATTATGTCAATATTCCTTTAAGTCTGTACACAAGGAACATGCATGTGTTTGAAGTTCACTTGTTCCTGGTATGACTAAAATATTCTGTGCAGTACGTAGGTAAAATAATTGTATCATTTCTGCAAATTAGTTCTGTTTTCTGGAATGAGCTATGCTGTTGCAGAAGGACTTGCATTATTTTCTATATTCACAGTTTCCCTTCATACTGATAATTGGATACCAGGCCAATTCCACAATATTTTCACATCAGCTCAGAAAGCACTTCATCTTTTTCCCATAACATCAGTCAGCATGGATTTATAGTGTGAAGGACAACAAAAATAACATTGATCCCTGCTTTGAACTGCAATAGGTATGTGTGCTTTAGTGGTATCTGACTTCCTTAGAAGAAATCAGCACTGCTCATGGTCTGAGCCAAAATACTGCACAAAATGGTCTATTGTGCTTTAATTTTATGCCAATCAGTGTCATTCTATTGGGTTAAAAAAATCACAAAAAATATATTCTTGATTTCAGATCCTTTCCAGAAATTATAATCTCGCCAATAAGTTTTTGATTCATTTGCATCAATCTGCCATTGTAAAATGTGCAGACACCATCTTTCTGTAAGCAAATAGTAGCACAGGAATAGTATACACAAGGTCTTTGCCACAACTTTTTTCTCTGCTGTCTATCACACAAAACTTACTTGTGTACATTTTCGTAACACTGAGCTGATTATTGTACCTGCAGAACTTAACTTTAGGGAGCATAGAAAGGAAGAACAAAATAAAAGTCTTATTTCTTTCCCCCTATTGCTAGATAGAGCTTTCTTTTTTCTTAAATTAGTGCTGTGCTCCAGGGTCATATGTTGTTTGCTATATCTCCACAAGACACTGGCCACAGCATCACTGACAAAATTACACAAGGACATTTCAACAGCTTGAGAAAAGAGGCAGTTTTTTGGATGCTTGTCTGCTTTTCTTGCTTTTCTTGGTGTTGGGAAGGCTGGACCTGCTGACTGAGTTTTTTCCACAGTGAATTTAAACAACTTGGCCATTTGACTTTTTGTGGGGTTTTTTTGGACTTGCTTGGAGGGTTGGTTTTGTTTTCTTTCCTTAATAAGCTCAGACTGTAATGTAGCGCATCCTTTCTTCCTGCACGCTCCAGCATATTTATGTTTCTGTCAACAGCCATACACCAAGCTGGGTAGCCTAGTCAAATCATATTAACACACCTCCCCATCAGGGGCTGCTTTCTAATGCAAAGACCAAAGAGTCTGTCTCTGGGGATCAACAGTGTGGGCATTTTTGTCCTCCCCATGCGATTCTGCCATGACAACACATTTGTGCTCCCATATAGACCTGATATTAAAGTCCACTGTCTTCAGGTGGATTGTATATTGTTGTGTCATGTCAACACTCAAGGTGGCCCCTGCCAGTGGGTTCCTCTCTTTTTTATGGTGACGTCTGATAAAGCCATAGAAAATGCACCAGTTAAATTTGAAAGCTTTCAGCAATCCATCAGCCCAGCCATCCAAAAAGCAGGTCTCTGCTTTCTATTCAGCGCCTTGTAACACATGGTAATTTTGAGTATTTTTCTTTTCAGCCACAGGCATAAGCCATTGAATAGAGGGGGTCAAATACCTCGTCTTCCTCTGGTGGCAGCCATTGGTGTGAGAGGGGATGCTACCATGTTAGGTTTAAGGAATATAAAGAGGTGTGTCCCTGCATATGATGCCAGGTGGCAATATACCAAAAGAGATGTATAGAGCTTCATCTTTACATCATCATCACTCTCTTCCACATGGATTGTGTGATAAATCAGTACTAACATCTCATTTCTGCATGATCTCAACATTTCCCTCAAAATTTTCACATCTTGTTCTCAATCATAACAAAGTTCTTTTCCAGGTCAAAAATCCTCTCATGATTAGTAATCTGCCACAACAAGAATTTTTTCTCCGTAAGCATCGTGCTGTTCACCCTAAAATATTCAGGTGTGGGACAGACTTCTGCTTTTCAGTGGTGTTAAAAATAGAGAAAATAATCGTCTCTTGAAGTATGAGCTATGCAGTGGGGAATGGGGACATAGTGCAATCTGTTACTTCTTGTCTCCCTCCAAGCAGTCTATTACTTTCAAAGGTTTCTGTTTACATAACTTTCAGTAGATGTCAGCTTTGCTTTAAAGAGGTAAGCTGGTTGCTTCTTGTTCGAGCTATGATCTTCTCTATATTCTTCAGTTATAGTAGTTACAGATTAATCTTGTAGCCAGAATAAATCTTTTACAAGCAGAAGACTACACTTACATGCAAAAGCTTTTGTTTTAGGATCTCAGAGCTTTGCTTGCTGGGGTCTTCTAAACTTTTTCCACACATTTGCTATTCACTTCATGAATTTTCCTCTGAAGCATCCTCTGTTGTCCCTGATAAGACACAAGATAGTGACTCTGATGGCAACTAATCTGAACAAGTAATTGTTTCTTAGATTTTTTTTTGTTTTGTTCTTTTTTTTTTCTCTTCTATACATAGCTCGTAAATCTTTAGTTGGAATCAGTGTGATTATAGAAAAGACAAATCTGGTCCACTGTGTACTAAAGTGTGCTGTGCTTGCAAACAGAAAACCTTATGAAATAAAGTAAGAAACTGGTTGAATGTCTGTGATCTAGAGCTACACTGTTTCTTTAAAATCAGTTAATTCATTTCAGCAAAACTCAGCCGCTGACTGAGTTTATCAGAGTGACAGAGAAGGGCTTTATTACTGTTGAATTCAGTTAAGAGAATGCACAATGAGATTCTTAAAATTAGTTGAATGTGTTTGGACAGCTAATATCTCAAAAAGTCTATTATCTGTACTGACTACAACATTACAGAATGTTATAAAATTAATTGTGTTCTTCATAGCTTAGCAATGTTTGCCTCATTTAGAAATATAATTACCTATTATTGAGGTTTTCAGCCAGAAGGTTTTTTTTAGCAGTGTACAACTACTTGGTTTGCCAGGCTTCATTTAAATCCCTTGGCTCCTTCTTCTCTTTGTAAAAGTGTGATATCTTAGGTGACATTTTTTTTTTAATACTGAAGTTTTATTCCAGGTATTTAATGTCATTCTACACAAAGGACAGATTGACACTAAAATAGCAGCCTGGCTGATAAAACAAGAAACCATCAAATGACAGCATGTTATGGGATGCTCTGTAATATAACAAGGTAGTGTGAGCAATGTCCTCATCCTTAAAAGCAGGACAAATTGTTATTCAGGAAAAAAAATTATGTCCGTCTCCTAAATGGGTGATTCAAAGGGGCAAATAATAAAATTAATAACCTGAATATCTTTTCCCCAATTTCCCAAGAAAACCATTTCAAGGATTTTTGTTCCAGTTTAAAATTATTTTAGAGAAACACCAATATAGTTCCCACAGACAAATCAAAACCAAAATCACTGGATTTATCCTGATTGAAATGAAACCATAATTTCTATGTGTAATTACAATACATTGGTAAAGAAAATAACTGCTAAACATTGTCAAGCATAACTAGATGGCATCCATCTTTTGTGGACTAGTCAAGTATCCAAATCATGGCAACCCTGCCATCTTGTTCAGAGGGTTATACCTCCTAATCCAGTGAAGCAACAAGGGGTTGAGAAATATTGAAGAAAGGCAGAGAATACATTTTGTTACTACTATTTTTCCTGTAGACATTATTCTAGATAGTATCAGAGATCATCTCTCTCCAGAGCTATTAATCTGGCATGTGTATTGACATTGTGTGATTGTAAAAGATGCTATTTATTTCCTACTGCCTTACAGCTCAAATAGAAAAGAAATATTGAGATACCCCAAACATTAGGAACAAAATAAGAAGAGAGGAAAATGATGAAATGTGATAATTTAAGTGCAAAGAGATCCGATCGTAATACTCAAGATATTGTTTTTTTCTTAAAAACTACAGCTATTTTTTTCAGGTTTAGCTTTAAATTAGAATTTGGATGTTTGCATTGAAGCCAATTTAGTAGGCAACATTCTGCTTTGATCCAAAATATTTTTTAATAAAACACACCACTAGAAATTAATGAGTCGGTAAAATACATACAATGAGTGTAATGCTTCTGTGGCTTTACATTCCGCCTTGTGGGTGTAAGTGATTATATAAAACATATCTGTAAAATGAACACAGACTTGTTATTACATAGACAAAGTATGTCAACACAAATACCATAAATCCTTGTCTCAGAGTAGGGCTTTTTAGCATAACCCCTAAAATGCACTATAAGATATGACACTGTATATAGATAAAACATTAAAACATTATATACATTGCTGATTACTTTCACAATCACAGTGTCTAAATATGTACTTACATTAAATGTTTTAATACATGAACTGTAACATGTGCAGAACACTTTACTTGAGTGTTTGTGATATTTTATTTCAATTTCAGGAATACCTCAGTTTACTGATGTATCAGCATTATTCAGAAAACAAGCACTCTAACCATGTAATTGTAATTATATCTACATAGTAAAAAATATTCCATATAATTTAGAAATGCATGAATGCCTGATGGATCTTGACAATTGTGAATGTGCAAAACCAATTTTGCTTGACTTTTTTCCACATTCTTGAGTTACTATAGGCTGTCATTTGGAAAATTTTTTATTGTGCATTTAAAGACATCAGGACCTCAGCATACAAAAACTGAATTCCATTATAGTCTGAAATAATGTAAAGAACAAGCTGCTGTATCTAGGTGTAGAAATTAAGAGTTATTAAGCTTTGTGGGGAAAAAAAAAAAAGAAACAAAAAACCAAAACCTAGGTTTCTAAACTAGGGGATAGTTTCCAAACTATGGGTGTTGTGATTGACTCAACACAGGTAACAAGAAACATTTTGAAAATCTCAAACCTCCTCCAAAGCCTTATAAATGAAATAATCAGGTATACAGTATGCCTGTTTGATGACGATTGTCACATAGTTTTACCAACCTCTAATGGTGTTACGAACTTAAACAGTATGATAAACAGTATGATTTTTAAATGAAGTTGTGTACAATATGAAGAACAAAGGCAACACAAACCAGAGGTATGAAGAAGATAGAAGACTTTGTTTGATTGGAATAGTCACATCAAGCACCTCTGTTCTTTCATGATGAATTTTGTCATTAATGGACTTTCCCTTCTATCAGACATATAGACTAAGACAACTGGTTCAGACAAGGACCTCCAAGAACTGGTCTTTTGGGGGACTTTTTGCAGGCAAAATGCCTATCGTATCAGGTCTTGGTATCAACATACAGAATGTATTGTTGGAGAATTTTTCTAAAATTTACTTTTTTTCATATGGCCTAGTGTTACACTGTTGGAATAAAAGCTAATTAAAATAAACACAAAGAGAAGGCAAGGATCAGAGGAATGAAAGGAGGTGAAGGAAACTCAGTAACCTAGTCACTGAAAACAGCACACCGAGTGTGCTGCTCCTAAATCCATCAGAGAAGATGAGCACTGTGTCCCTACCATGAAACCAGGGAAGTGATTCAGTAAAAGGACCTCCCTGCACACAGCATGGGGAGCACTGCACATGCACACAGGGGCACAGGACTTGCTATGGGATACAGCAAGAAGAGAGGTTAGGGGTGGAACCAAGAAAGCTTTGGGACTGTATAAAACTTCTCACAGGATATTTTAAGGGGATTACAGAGGTCTGTAAGACTTAATATTAGAAGTTCTGGGAAAGGACAAAGGCAGGAAAAAAGCAGAGGTGAAGGGGGAAAAACAGAATTGAAAAAGGATGAAAGGGGCCAGTCAAATGTAAACATGAGATCAGTCAGCATGCTTATCTGACTGAACCCCATGCTTGCTCACCATAGTCTGTCCCACAGTCTTAATAAATCTACTTTTAACTATTTTTTTCTGTTGGGACAGTCTCTATTGTAGGGAGTGGGTGCATGTTTGGGGGCGGGGGGGGTGGGTGTGGGGGTGGTGTTGTACTTCAGGCTGGGCTAACTTGCCAATAATGGGAAACCTCCATCAGGAAAGAGCTGGGAACTGAGTAATGATCTGATGGTCCTGACATGGATGCTGGATGGACTAAAAGTCCCACTCATATTTAAGGGATCAGTGACTGTGGTGTGAATCCAGAGTATGTTTCACTGATGAAAGTCAGCGCTGATCAAGGCAGGGGGCATCAGGTGTGGGCTGCTTGTCTTGATCATATGGATTGATCATATATGTCTTGATCATATGTCTTGATCATATATGGATGCAGCTTGTGGGTGCTGATAAGGGCACTGGTCTCTCTGCAGTAACCTGTGAGAGCTTGCATGGGTACATACATGTGTTGGTTGGGAATACGTGCTCAGCCTCTCCCCAGAGCTTTGTCCCCAGGACTGGAAGACCTCTGGATTTGTCTGCAGCAGTCCAGAAAGGAGAACCCCTGGGTACCAAAGTCTACTTCTAATATTCGAGCACAGCCGGTTCTGCATCTGTCAAATGAGAGAAAATGAGATGTGTTGGTAACTCTGCCTTTGGAAATGTTACTAGTCAGGTCTAAAGATCATCTGAACAAGAATTTAGGGGAATCTCTGTGATATCCATCTGGAAATCTAGCTTTAGGAGAGTTTGACATTTCTTGGCCTTTTTTATAACCTTCTGTATAGTTACTAGCAAAACTGGTCTGCCAGGCTGTACCAAATTAATGTCTTGCTGCAGTAAATTGAGGATTGTCTTCATGTAGAGCAGAACAAAGTCTGTACTGTTGAGAGGTGTATTTCAGAAGGGTTGTGACATGCATCTTGAAAGGAAACATAGGAAAGGATTCATTCTATGTACTAAGGGATTACCAATGCCTAACCATGTTCACATAGTTAAGCCTCATCCTTTTGCCTGTCAAAGTGCAGGAAATCTTGGGCCATTACGTTCTACTTCACAAGAAGTAGAAGACGTTGAGAATCACCATCCAGGTCATGGTACAAGACCTCCTCATCTCAAGCAAGAGATTTCCTCTGAGCACTGCTCAGTCTACTGGACCATTTTAAAACAGACTTCTAGCTTTGGGAGTATACTGTTCAAGATTTTATGTTCCTGGAAAATTAAATTCTTAATTTCACACTTTGAAACTTTTCAGCTCCTGTGCTTCTGGGACAATAGATAAAGCTTATGATCTCCATTCCACTGATGTAAATTTGCAGTAACACAGCTGAGATCACTGGAAATATATTTCTTTAGCAGAAATAAGTGCCTTATCAACATCTTAGTTACTCAGACTGCTGTGTCTTTGGGGAAACCTTTTCAGCTATTCATTATAGAGCAACCTACGGCTGAACATTTAAAACATTCATATGTATTATGGTTCATGTCAGTTGATACAATCCCTCATTTAGGTGGCATTAGACTAAGCATTGAAGGAAGTTTGATGGAAAAAGGGAAAAGACATTCTTTGTTCTTGAACTGAATTGCTTTTTCATGTGAATTCCTTCACCTCTGAAAAGCAAAATACAGTATTGAAGGTCCCTGAAACTGGTTCTCAACCTCCCCCAATATGAAACATCCCATGAAATAAAGATATTAAACAGTGTGGAGGATGCTGGGAATAAATAATTAAATACATATATAGTTTAAATATCATTTAAATATTTGGTAAAAAATACATAAATACCTGCACTGTGCACAGCTAATAGTCCTGTCAGGGGACATAGCATATGTTCTGGTTGCTGGCACATATGACTTTATTGCATCATGCAGCTTTGCACTGCCTTCTGGGTAACCTATGGCACTGAAACTTCTAGGACTGTCTTTTTTCCTACCTTGCAAATTTTGCACTCTTTTGGTACACCAAGTACACTAGCCTATCTGCTCCCTTACCCTCTGAATGGAATAAAAAATAAAAAAGAAAAAACATGGTTTCAAACTTTTGAATTCAGACAATGTGACCTCGTTTCATCAAAAAGATATCAGAAATTTCCTAAATATTGTCAGCATTTGTCCTTAAACATCTGCTTCTTGGGTTTGTTTGCAACTAGTCTTATTAATATTGTTTAGCAAGAATTGTAGATATCTATATGTGGGCAGCAGGGCGAGGGAGGTGATTCTGCCCCTCTACTCCACTCTTGTGAGACCCCACCTGGAGTACTGCGTCCAGCTCTGGAGTCCCCAACATAAGAAGGACATGGACCTGCTGGAGCGTGTCCAGAGGAGGGCCACGAGGATGATCCGAGGGCTGGAGCACCTCTCCTATGAGGAGAGGCTGAAAGAGTTGGGGCTGTTCAGCCTGGAGAAGAGAAGGCTCCGGGGAGATCTTATTGCGGCCTTCCAGTACCTAAAGGGGGCCTACAGGAGAGCTGGGGAAGGACTCTTTACTAGGGCATGTAGTGATAGGACGAGGGGGAATGGCTTCAAACTGGAAGAGGGCAGGTTTAGATTGAACATTAGGAAGAAGTTTTTCACTTTGAGGGTGGTGAGGCACTGGAACAGGTTGCCCCGAGAGGTTGTTGAGGCCCCATCCCTGGAGGTGTTCAAGGCCAGGCTGGACGTGGCCTTGGGCAACCTGGTCTAGTGGGAGGTGTCCCTGCCTATGGCAGGGGGGTTGGAACTCGATGATCTTCAAGGTCCTTTCCAACCTAAACCATTCTATGATCTATTTTTTCATTTTATTGCAGATACACAAGAAGCTTCAGTCCTGGCCTGAAAGTTATTCTTTTAGTAAAGACAAATAAATTAACTTTAAGAAGGTAAAATATGGAAATGGTAATTCAAGGATCTTCCTTTTTTTAATAAACACAAATATTTCACTACCTTAAGCACCTGCACTCATATCAGGAAAGTCTATATCATACTGATGGGGATGCCTCTAGATACACAAGGCGAGTCTATGGTTATTACTAAGCTGCAAAATTTAGACTATACCATAGTTCTTAAGCTCAAAGACTGGCCTTACGTCTTTCCTTATTGACACAGGGTGGCTACTCTGCTTGTAGACAGCAGAGCACTTGAGGGTGTATAAAATTACCTAATTCTTTCTTTGTCTTTTTGGAATAGCAGATGAATTATGGTTTTTTTAAGTATTTAGTGGAACCTAAGTGCTCTTGCCTTGCAATCATAGCACATAGTCATTATCCTGGGGCATAGAGTTTTTATATGGTACTGAAGAGGTAGATTACTTATGCTTAAATATTTTCCTCTGAACAATATATATATATGCATGCACATACAATCACACCCTTATTTAATGCTATAAGGAAATCACTCAAATGCTTGTCGCAGTTCTAAAAACAGAGGTTTCTTGTTACAAACCATTGAACAAGAAAGCAAACTCTAGAAATAATGACTGTCTGAAGCTTATTACCTTGAGCCCTGAAGCACTGTGAAGGTATAGGGTTGTCAAAAAAAAAAGAGAAATGAACCAAGACAAAAGATCTCACGATGTGCAGAAGCAGCATTGTTAGTGTTATGTGAACTGAATTCAGTCTTAATACACCCCCAAAGTAACAAAAAAGAAAACATCTTTTAAGAATTCCACACAATGCAAGGAAAAAAAAAGTAATTTAATCTTGGATCAATATTTGAAAGTGGTAAGTGGAAACTGCAGCTCAGTAAGGATTTCGGCTCACACAATTCCATTTCATTTTGCTTTCATGTGGTGCAAATCTGGGATAACATTCCAAATGTTGGATTGTACAGAGGGAGAAGAAATACTTGCACTACTTACTCTCTGCTCTATGTTAATATATAACATTTATGTATCATGTACCATATATTATAAAATTCATCATCTATACCTATAAAATACATGGTGGTTGTTTAACATGGAGAGATTACAGACCATGGATTCACCTGTAAAGTAGAGCAGATCACGAGCTCAACTGGTGCCAGGCTTGTTTTGCCAGTTGGTGAATATGAATTTTATCCTCATACATATATATATATATAGAGAGAGAGGCTGTTGGCAGTTGACTTCCCTGGTATACAAGCAGCCCAGGCTCAGTGTTGCTGCCTGTGTTGCACTGCTATGGGCAGAGATAGATTTCTGAGCCCAGGGTGGCGTCAATCTCAATTATTCAAGTTAAAAGAGCTGAAGTTCTGCTCTCTCATTTGGGATATGATAACAGCCCACCTGTATGCAGTGGTATGCACAGAGAGTGTATTTGCTCCAGCTTGTTTTAGCCTCTTTTGCTTTACTGACAATTGTCTGAAGCCAGAGTGGGGCAATGAAGGAACTTCTGCAAACACTGAATACTCAAAACCCCCCAGTCTACATATCTTTCCTCTTCAGAAACTGAATCACAGCTCATCAAGGTTGGTGGGATGAGCCTACTGGCTGTGCTGGGTTTTTGGAGAGGTTTTAAGGGATTCCATAAGATTTTTTTAAAATAGTCTGCAAAACAAACCAAAAGGAGGCAGCATCTCCTAACTGGCAATGCCATGGATGGAGAACAGGACATTCCCATCTGCTGCTGTGTGTCCCTGGTTTCACTTCACCTCGCTTCCTTCTCTCCCATCCTTTGTCTGACCTGTGCACATAAAGTGTGAGATTTTAAATTTAACACTAATTTTTCAAAATACACTGCTTTTGCTGTCATAAGAATAGATTCTGACAGAGATTGATTCTGAACTGAAATTCTGATACTGATTATAGGTGACAGTGCTTTGCAAATAATAATAACAACAATTATAATAATTCTAACAATAATATCTACTAAATAAGTAAAAATATAAGAGGTGTGTTTTTTCTTTGTTTGTTTGTTTTGTTGTTGGTTTGGTTTGCAGTTTTTTTGTACTTCTGGTAGTTATGAAGGGTGATTAAATAAAAAACAGACTAATGGCGGATTGGAATCACTTTACCCCGGACTTCCTTTGGCCCTCAGTTTAGAAAAAAAAGGAAGACAGCTAGTAGTATATACAACCAAGTCAGCAGGCAACAGGAAAAAATCCAAAGGTGAAAGTATAGGAAACTTACCTTGCAACAGCTACAGTATGTGGAGGTGTTAGAGCTGTGCCAGCAGTGGACGGATTTGCTTAACAAAAATTTTCCCCAGGCATCCAGTAATGTCACTTGTGATTTCCACTGAAGATTACCCATCAGTTAGCACAAATTTGCTTTTTAATTGGTCTGTATTGCACCTGCCACATTCTGACTCCCCAGCCTCTGAAGCATTGGCAAAATAAGGAAGGTGGATATCTGGGGGGATTTCATCTTAATACATTACAGGAAGGGCATGCAGAGCAACAATTAATGTTTAAAAGACAAGAATAATATGCACTATCACGAAGTGATGAGGCAGAGGGAATGGGACCCGGGGAGTAACTAATGAACAAGATTAATTAGCCACAGCAGAAATACCTAAAGCTCCAGTGACTTCAATGGGAAGCTTTAATTCTGTTGACTTTTGTGGGTCTGGGGAACAGCCCAAGGAGACCAGAAGTAGAAAATCCAGCAGCAAGGCTATGTTTATCCAGGCTTATTTTTAAAAGAATGCCAAAGTTAGTGTGTGCAGAAGGTAAACTGCAAACAGCTGGGTGAGCTAACTAAAGGGCAGGGCAAGGCAGGAGGCTGACAAGCACATAGCTTGCACAATGGCAACACCAACCAGCAGCAATTATGTGGGGAAACAAAATGACCCTAATGTGCGGGGAAACAAAATGAGCCTATGTGCTATTTGACTGTAACCCAGCTACTTGTTTTTGTTGTTTATGGTGGTGTTACTGTTGTTGGCTTGCTTTTAGGGAGAGGGAAAGAAAGAAAATAATTAAACAGAGAAATAGAGGATGTTTTCATCTAGATTTACAACAATGTAGAGACTCTGCCTCACATCAGGTTTGACGTGCTGCAGAGTGTACAAACATCCAGTAGAAGGTATTTTCCAACCTAGGAGGCTTAAATCTGAACAAAGGAAACCAACAGAAACAGGGCCACACCAGCTTGGTGGAGCTTAGGAGGCGGCTTCCAGGAATCCAGGTACAGGTCACTGACCAGGTACAGGATGTTCCAGGTCACTGTTGGCCATCTCAGAAGGAGCATAGCACAGCTGACTTCACATTGATGGGTGCAACCTGAAATGTTGGCTTTCTGTAAGGTCAACCCATAGTAAAGGCAAGCGGGTTGATACTTGGATATCTCATGTCAGCAAGGGTAGGTGAGGGCAAAGAAGGTGACAGTGGTGACCCAGGACTAGGGGAGAGGGGAAGAAGGGTCAAGGAGGGCAAGAAGTCAGTAGTTTTGAGTAAGCACAGTGGGACGCTGAGGAAGCAACTTCAGAGCCACATGAAAAGGGCAGCAAATCATCTTATTCAGGTAAAGAAGAAGGAAAGTCAGGGAATGGGAAGGGTGGACAGGCTTTCCTGTCCAGTATAATCTAAACAAAATATTTACAGTCAAAATCTCACCTTATATGTTGGATCAGTTAAGAAGTTTTCCCCTAGAACTTGTGTAAAAGCTGTTATTACATTCAAGTTCTTCCTCCTCAATTTAATCATATAGATTTTAATAATAAAATAAAAGTATCTTAAATACTTTTATTTTTTTGTCTCTCGGCACCAATTTTATGTTTGTTTTTTGTCTTCTTTGGCCTTGCAATTGTTTTGACTGTTCTCACTGCAGTGTTGGCTGGTTAGCAAGAACTATAGTCTGCCTGGTTGTGCCCAGGGTAAGATGAACACATGAGGCACAAAGACCTGAGTAATCAGGAGCTGCGCCTTTTCTCTAAACTTTCTTCTTCCCCATTGTACTAGTGTCCCCGTTTACTGATCTCTGCATTCAAATGGACAATTTTCTTTTTTATATAAGGAAGTGTCAAATTTATTTGGATTTCTTAAAAGCAAGACAAATTGAACTTCAAGTCTGAAAGTTTGTTAGAGACTGCTCAGTTTTGTTCATATGGTCTGACTATTTCTTTTTCTCCCTCTTTCAGAATGGTTGAATTCTCCTTGCTCAGATTGCTATGTAACTCTCTGAGAATATATGTTTATGTATAAAACATGTATAAGTTCCTCGCAGTGGCTCTGCTTCCAAACTGTGCAGCTTCCCAGCAGCACTGCCAGCTGAAGGAGGATATGACTCCAAAACTCCCAGAAGCTGTGGCTCCAGAGAAATACTATCGCTCAGATAGCACAGCCAGCATGGATGCTAATTTGTAACATTTGCGTCTCATAGGGGACTCCAGGAACTGCAGAAGTGGGAACGTAGTAAAGCTTCTCAGAGCTGGATTTCTAAGGACAGTCTCAATTCAATATAAATAAATAAATATTTTGCTCTGAAATTAAAAATAAAAATTAAAAATTAACTCTAGGAAATGTGGACATTTGTTTTTACTGTTTTAAACTACTTTAAACATGCAAAACATTAATTTCAAGTTTCAAGTGATTTTGTTGAGGAATTTGCTAAAACTTAGTGCATTTCCTTTCACAACCAGCTTCAACTGATGGATTCTGCACTGCTGTGCGTGAGCAGCTTCTCCTTCTTTCTTCTGTACACTGCTCCTTTAATTGTGTCCTCTCACTTGTTCCCTTGGGGTGGTTAAAATAACCATGCAGATGTGTAGAGAGTCACATGAGTTGGTGGAAAGCATTATTTTTTCCCTACAGAGTTAAATTTCAATCAGGTCAGTGAACTGATCTGCCTCACCAGATCCAAACTTGTGAGATGGCGGTGGGAAGAGATGGCTGCAGGCAGAAGGGAGGCAGAATTGCCCCCAGATTTTGTGTGATTTTACACTATCTTATGCTGATCATGCATGTGGTGTTTATCCCTTATTGTTCTTCCCCTGCCCCCTCCTCCTCCTCTTTCCCCAGGTGCCTGCTCTCCCTGCCTACAAGTACTTATTGAGTCCTTGGTTTCTTTGCAGGAGAAATAAAGTTCTTCAATAAAGATATTCAAAATAAAGATATTCAGATAATAACTGTGTAAGTATGTATATTTGAGATTTTATCTTTGCAGTGCCAGTCTGTGTTGTAATATCTGCGATATATTGCTGTCCCCTTTACATTATAACAGATTGTCTATTGTAGAGGCAAAATTTAATAAGGGCATGTACATTAACATTATGGCATAATTTCCTGGCTGCCAGACAGGAGATATTTTGAATGTTAAACTGTGTTTGATATGTTAGTATATGATGTAAGTACCAAATGGAGCTCTATTAACATCACTTGCTTAAACGTTATCCAATTTTCCTGTTAAGTCGGGGGGGGGGGGGNCAGTTGTTACAGTCAGTAGGTATCTGCATGAAAATCAAGCAAGTAGAACACATCTTGTTAATGGTATAAGTACCAGCAGTGATGAGTCCACCAACAGCAGCTTTCTGCTCAACAGAATAAAATGAAAAATAATTGTCATCATGCACTTGTTCAGCTGTCAGAATCATCATTTAGAAACAGATGGGCTCTACGAGGCAACTACTCCACCTTGCCTCTTGAATTTACACTTCCAAGTTACCTGCATATTTCCTTTTTATGTAATGTGTACAGTGTGCTATTTAAAGGTACTGCAAAAGATTTAGGAAAATTGAGAAGCTCTGCAGTTGCATAAATCAACAGCCCTAGAGGCAAACTCTGCCTCTACTAGTGGCCTTCATTTTGACTAGGGGCAAATCATTTCTCTTTTTCCTCTAGTAGCATCTATTTTGTTTCTATACCACTTTTAAACCCTTTAGTTAGGTATCTCTTATTTTGGGTTGCTAAAATCCAGATGTCATGAATCTATGAGCCTCTAGTCCCCTTTGGGGTTTGAGGTGGTACCAACATGGAAATAATAACAACAACAATAATAAAAATACACATGTAAATATAAATATAACTACTTATATACGCATAGAAAATAGTAGCTTTTACTGGACTAGATTAAGGCAGTTTCTTAAATTTTTATAAATCTATAGGCTAACCAGCTAAAGGGCATCTGTCTTCTAGTTCAGAGACAAACAAATACTATAACACCTGAAAAGACACTGAGTAAACCTTTAAATCAGTCTTCACTATGCCGGAATACTAGGTACAGTTCAATGGTGACAGTATCTAATCTCCATCTCTCACATTACTGCTTGTATATATAAAAGTATATGTATATGTAGATATGTATATTGTATGCTTGTATGTATAATGGCTAGAATACATGTGTATGATTAAGATACAGCACAATCTTTATATGTATATATATATCACACAATTAGAAATAATGTGGCCAGCAGGACTAGGGAAGTGACTGTACCTCTGTACTCATCACTGGTGAGGCTGGACCTCAAGTAATGTGTTCAGTTTTGGGCACCTCACTACAGGAAGAACATTGAGGTACTGGAGCATGTTCAGAGAAGGGCAACGAAGCTGCTGAGTGGTCTAGAACACAAATCTTATGAGCAGGGGCTGAGGGAACTGCGGTTGTTTAGTCTGGAGAAAAGGGCTGAAGGGAGACCTTATTGCTCTCTGCAACTACCTGAAAGGACGTTGTAGTGCGGTGGGAGTCAGTATCTTCTCCCAAGTATCAAGCGATAGGAGAAGAGGAAATGGCCTCAAGTTGCACCAGGGGAGGTTTAGATTGGATATTAGAAAAAATTTCTTTACTGAAAGGGTCATCAAGCATTGGAACAGGCTGCCCAGGGAAATGGTTGAGTCACCATTCCTGCAGGTATTTAAAAGATGTATAGATGTAGTGCTGAGGGATGTGTTTTAGTGGTAACTTGGAAGTTTTAGGTTAATGGTTGGACTCAATGATCTTAAAGGTCTTTTCCAACCTAAACAATTCTATGATTCTAATCTTGATATGGTCTGCCTTCATAAGAGTTAATGTCCAGGATCTGAGCCTCTGCACAGGGCTGACACTGAACTACAGCAAACTAGACATTTGTCTTTGTCAATCAGATGTGACATTTAAACTAATTTCCCACCTTCATACTTTTTCTGCCTTTGGTGCAACAACTGGTAACGTCAGCAGGAGAGCACAGATGTTAAAAATCAAAAAGGCAGCCAAATTTGCGTTTTGCCCATAGTCATTGAACTAATTATTTCCCTTTCTGGTCTGTGAATTTTTTGGAGACACCCTGAAAAGAACTAAGCAAAACTTTAAATCTGTTCATGCTTTAGTTAAGGTAACAACATAATCCACTCTATTTGCTGGTGTCAACATTGTCTCACTAAAATCAGTGAGAAAACTTCATGGTTTGGTGTTTGGGGTTTTTTTTTTTGTTGTTTTTGCTTTGTCTTGTTTTGTTTTTTGGTGTTGGGGGGGTTGTTTGGTTGTTGGTTTGTTTGGGTTTTTTTTATAAAGGGTTTTGTAAGGCTCTCTTCTTGTTCTAGCTGCACTTTTAGGATACACTTTAGGATCACAAATACATGCCAGAGATTTAAGACCAGTAAGAGCATCAACAATTTCAAAGGGCAGTCAAATCTGATCTTTATTTTAGAAATACTCCAGGGATTTGCAGTTCCAGAGTCCTCAGCTGTTCTGTCCTGGGCAATAAAACACCCCGCAGTTGACTTTGAATAATTCCTCCCGGTAGGTTTCACATTATTTCTGAATGTGTAAGGTTTGATTCTGCAAAATCATTAAAAACAGAAATGTTAAGGTGATGGCAGGGAGGGGGGCAGAAATGGAAGGAATAAAGTGTTCTGAATTATATGCATTCAGGAATCACTCTGAATCCAAAGATATACAAGTGCAGATAAGAATGCTGTGCTTCAGCAGGGGAAGGAAATACATAACAGACAGCAGAGAAAAAAACACAAACATACCAATTTTTCATGACACTAAGACTGTGAGGTTTCAAATAGCTGTTATAATAGTAACTTTGCTAGCTATGCACACTACAACTTACTCTACTCTTTTCCAGTCCTGTGACTTTCACGTTTCTCATGCACCACCCATAAGGAAAGGATGTCCTAGGACTGCCTCTATAAGGAAAAACTCCATCATAATAGTCAGACTTTCAGATATTCAAGTTAACTAATTGAATAAGGTTCTCCACCATTGCTCTTATTCTAGTTTTCAGTAACTCCTTAAATAAGCTATTAAAATAATGACTGTTGTGCAATCTCTCTTTTTCTTTTTGGCAGCCATTGGAACGTCTTACAAATAAATTACTGTGTGGGAGTTGCAGCAGAAACCTGTGATTTTTTTTTCCCTTTGCAAATGTTGAAGCTAGACATCACACATGATGAAACTGAAATCAGGCAACTGAGAGAAAATGAGTTTTGGCAAAGCTAGAGCCATTGTGAAAAAAACACTGGCACTTCTTTACAGTAGCACAGACTTTGAAACTTGTTGGTTTCTTTCTTCAGCCATCTAATTTCTGCAATTTTCAATTTCAGATTTGAAATTACTTGAGGCACTTACAGTACACAGTGCATCAGTCCCAAGATGTACTGTGAACTGATGTTGTTGCTCATTGAAGCAATAACCACTCCAATTTGAGGAAGTTACTTGAAGGTGGTCAAAAAGGACCAAGAATTGGCTGCAGGAACAGGGGGGGAAATTTGAAAAAAAAATTAAATGGCTGTTTTCTGAAGTGTTGATCTCCATACAGTATAGTCACAGGTTCTCAGAAGATTTCTCTCACCATATTGTTCAAAGTTATGCATAAATTGCTGTTGGTAAGCAGATACTGCACCCAGTGGGTGTTTGATATTTGGACTTGCAGCTTTCACAGAGGCTTTCTAAGTTGTGGCTGTCCTTATTCTACTGACCACATATGTGTATACTAACTACTCTTTCATAGATTTGTAGATCACCAAACTGCTAAGCTTTTTAAAATCTAGTAGTATATGACCAATTAAACAGAATAATTTCCTAGTTCTTTCTGAGACACAAGAGGAAATACAAATAAAGCAAAAAGCAAATTTCAAGGAAAACTAGATGAAAAAGTAGTGATTATATTTCTCATATTGTGATTGGCAGATTACCTGAAGTCCATGTCATTTGTGTGTAATGTCTTTTCCTTAGAGGTAAAAGACTACTATGGAAGAAGTACAAGGGCAGGGTTATGTTGCACATAACCTGGAGCATGTGTTACTGGAGCTGCATAATGACCCAACCTCCACATCTGCTGGGCTCAAGGGAAAGGGAGGGGAAACTTACCACCACGGGGACCACAAAAACCCAATACCTATCTTTCTTTCATAAAAACACCCCAGAGAAACTGCATTATTTGAAATGAGGATGTGGTAAACTTATTTTGTAAGACAGACATCACAGTAATTGATTTCTTTTAGTCAAATTCAAAGGTCATCACTAATACAACATTAATAATTTCATAGAAGTAATGCTTTGCTGAATTTTCACGACTTGGGTGGTGGGACTTCAGTCTGATTTCAGCTCAGCAATGGTCTCAAACGTGGTTAACTTTCAGGACCTGAGTAGTCCCACTGGATTCACATGCACTTCTGGCATACTCAAATTCATCTATGCTTAAATGACAAGCAATGTTTAATGTTGGAGAATATCTAATGTCATGATTGTAGTCTTAATGGACATTTAAGAATTTAACAAAAATAAAAGCACAGTTACTGGCTGGTCAGTCCTGAGTGTGAGCTGCAATTGTGTTGGTGAAAGTCTGAACACAAATTTACTGAAGGATATAAGGCTGGAATTTTTTTTGTTTTACTTTTTTTCCCATGCTAGTCAAAAGATTTTCAAGAGTATTAAAGATACTCTTTGAAGTTGTAAACAATTTATTTCCTTAAAACATTATGAGTTTCTGGTTAATGGGAGATACTTGCAAAGCCTACTCCATAGGTCTCTAAGTTCAACAGAAAGGATCAAATTAATTTTACTTGTATGCTTGATCATGTCCAATATGAGAAAATCTCATGGCAATGTCCAAAAACAGCTTTAAAACTTTGCTTCAACCCTGATCTAAAATGACTTGGCTATTTTTGTCATCACTCCAGCTGGGATTGCAGACCTTGTTCAAACTGCAGAAAAAAATTATATAAGCTGTAAATGAAGATGAGAGATAAACAAAACAGGTAATTCCAACAGAAAATTATTCAGGGTAATGGATAAGAAAGACTCAAAGAGGGCATGTGTATTAAATTTCTCTCAATTCAGACACCTCTGAAATCACTCCTTGCCTTGGTCAAAAAAGGTAAAATGTTTTTGATAAACTATTGGATATTACATTTTGCTGATTTATTTCACTTTTGGACTCAGGAAATGCAGTAACTACACTGACCTCAGCAAAGTATTTGATACAGTGTCACATTCTGAAATTATTTGTTAGGGTGAAGATGTTGAAGAATGATACAACAGTCTTGAGGTAGGTATATAAAGAGCTAAGCCACGTCCTTAATAACTGTAAAATGGCATGATGTTATGAGAACTTTGCAAAATGGAGCCTTAGGATTGATTTTGTTATTTACATTACTGAAAAAAATAAAAATCAGTAGTGGCATGAAAAAGCATTCTGTGGCAAAGTTTTATTAATTTAGCAAGGGTATTGTATCATAATGAAGTTTCCTGGGATAGCAGATCCCAAGACTGTCCCTTCCAGTGCCATGTTGCTAAATTGAAATCTGTGTTACCAAGAGGTTTCTAATTGTTTCATTCATGTCTCAGGCACTGGCTGGGTATTTCCAGAGCCACAGAGTCTTGATGTGAAGAGGGTGCACCAAGGGTGTCCACGCCCCTGCCATGTCCACCATTGTCCCTTCCAGTCAGGTGGTGGCTGATGAACCATCAGTGGCCACCGTTCCCATAGGTATGGGTTGGGCTTGGTGAGTATGGACATTTCCAAGGGTTTGAATTAATGTTTTAATGTTTCTGGACACTTGGTGGAGGTAAGGGGTTTAGGGACTTTGTTTGTTTCTTTTGCCTTCCCATTTTCCCCAACTTCTGCTGAATGTGTCCGCTTCCCTCCTCATTGCTATGAATGTGCTGTCCTTTTTTCTGAGCTCTGATATCATGTTCAAAGGAAACTCAGTGCTTCAGGAAACTCTGAAGATTAGCCTAATTTCTTTTCCCCGCATTTTTCAGTGTAATAAAACAGCTGGAAGCTGCTTTCATAGAGATTTTTTTGTTTGTTTTGGGGGTTTCTTTTATAAACATGCCAGGTGATTTATTTAAGAGTTTTCATATCAGGTTCACCTGACAGAATATTGCTGTAATTATTTGCAATTTGTTTCCATTTACGTGCTCTTTTTAGTACACCCTGACAACAGAAGACCACTAATAAATAGGAGATTAATTCTATTAATCTTTTCTGCCATTTATAGGAATGTTTTTCCCCTCTGTATTTCAACTCAGTCCCTAGTCATATCATTCTTTGCTGAGTTACAACAATGTGGAAAAGAAGTCTTTTTAGAAGTAGTAGTGATATTCTACTTTTTCTCACAGTGACACCAAACAACTGGTTTCAAAGATAATGGCAGTAACAATTATTTGCCTCATAGCCTGAGCTATCTTGATAGCTGAAAGCAGCTGTTATTATCTCTCAGCCTCCTAACCTGTCTCCAGCTAGACAGTGAAATACTCGGCCATTTCTCTCTGTGATACTAAACTTTATGAAATATATGTGACCTGACACTGAAGAAAATTGGCTGCAAGGTTGAATTTTGTGTTTGTTTTACATATGTAAATGAATCCTGCAGGCTGAATCTAAATAAATAAATAAAAGCAAATATTTAAATGTTGCTTCTCAAAAGAGAAGTGCAAACTCATAATAAATTCCCCTAACAGACCGCCAGCTGCTCAGAGGCATTGCCTGTGGAGAGAAATTGTCACCTCAGAAGAACAGAGATCATAATGACTCAACTTATTCTCACTCATTATCATGAGAAGGATCTGCAGGGTGAACAACTCAGACATGCAGTTTATTCAAGTCACAGTTCTGCCACTTTTATTAACACGATCAAACATAAGACATTTACTTGGTGGTAGTTGGACCAGCTTTACTTCCCAATGCAGAGTATGCAGCTGCAAGAAAGAGCTGCTGCCTGGTACCCAAGTCACATAGCGCTGTCCTTCTGGGCTTCACTGGTCCTTCTGAGCAGCTTTCATTCTGTGCCAGCCTTTGCCTGGGCGTGGGAGCTACATACAGAGGACTGAGTGAGGGAAGAGATGTTTCAAAGCCTCCCTTGCTCACTGCCCATTTTCTTCTAAACTTTGTGCTGCTTCTTCTGCAATTTCTATGAAAAGGTGAGGAAGTCAAACAGGTTAGAAAACATCAAAAGGTCTGATTTTCGAACTGCAGTTTTAGTAATGCATTTGTGTAAGTTAAAATATATTCATTTAGAAAAGGTTATACAGGCAGGAAATGGAAGTGATAAGATACCAGATGGAACAAACAACTATTTTTAGTATTGTCTCCTGACCTTTCCATTGCCTTCTGTCGTGGTTTAGGCCAAATCGGCTATTGGGGACCTGGGGGACCCCAGATGGGACCAACAGATGCTCCCCTCTACCCCTCTTCAAAGACAGAGGCAGAGGAGGAAAAAGAAAAG
>VUYV01000113.1:109799-149076 GCA_008711295.1 Anarhynchus alexandrinus
TAACAAAGTTGGTTGGCCTTGGTTGTTATAGCAATAAGTATAAGCAAGAGCCTCTCTGCATACCATGCCTGGGCATCAGCTATAAACATTGGTCTTATCACTCTGAGAGAGTGAACATTGTCTGCACAATATGCTGTTAATTTCAGTAGTTAGAAGAAGCCTAGCTAAGAAGCGAAGTTACTGAACAAAATTGGTTCTGTTTTACCTCAAACCAGGACACCTTCCTGAAAAATTTCAGTCCTGATACAGCACTCTGTCAAACGGCTATCAAAACCCATACAGAATGCCATGGTTTTTTTAGATTGATGTTGGATGGACCTTTTTTAAATTCTGCAGGACTGTTTCATCAATGTGGCAATCACATGCACAGATATTGGTGCCTCTGTGTTTGTATGTGTGTGTGTATACTGTCTCCAAGTGGTATTTTTTAAACAAAAGTACCTTGCTTTGTAAAAGGAGCAATTTGGCATGGACAAAAGCTACATTTCCCCATGCTGTTAACAATAAATAGCTCCATCGCTACCAAGGCTCTCACATTGTCATCTGTTATAACACCAGTGTACATATCCAGTGCAAGCACTCTGTCAGACTTTTTATTATATATATCCGTGCTTGGGTATATCTCAGCCATATCTCTCAGTACTCCCTTATTTCCAATACAGATTTATCTCTGTTCCCTCAGAACGGTCGTTTGCTCCCTTTTATTACTGTGAAATATTTGCAGGGCGATAGCTGAATCATAAAACACAGGTCAGGGAACAGTACCCTGTGTTCACAACATGCAAATCCAGTTCCTCCCCTTTCCCATCCTTTTCAGCTTTGAGGATTTATAATGACTTGTTTTCCTTTTTCTGAGTCTTAGTGATATGTGGTGTTTCTCATATTTACAGCTTGGCAGGCTGAGAAATATGACCTCGGTTCTACCAACAGTCTGCAGAGTGTTCGCAAAATTGCCTACACAGATGCCAATACACTGAAAGTGCTCATTATCTGAGAAACCCTTAGCTCTTCAAAAGCAAACAAACCTCTTTCTCTCCCCTTCTTCCCATTGCACTACACTTCCATTGCATTTGAAAATAAGGCAAGAATGTCATTTTAGAAATACCTTTCATGCTTTACAAAAATACAGCAAGCTCACAGCCTTTAATTCCTCTTCTAAATATCCTGTAAATCTCATGCAATTCTCACATGCTCTTCCCCTGCATTCCCTAATGCATCCCATGCCCCTAGGCAGTGATGCCCCTCCAGCTGTGAGATGACTTGGGGAGCAGTGACTCAAGGCAAAGGGTACCACCCAGCCCATGGGGCACATGGTCTCCCAGTACAGCCAGGTCAGGGATTGGGCTACTGGGGTTCATCCCATCCCTCCCTCCCCCCACCACCTTGTGCCCCTGTGCTCCTTAGTGTGTTTGGAGATCAGCCTTTTATCACATAACTTAACAATTGTTGAAAACAATATCCAAATTTGGAAGGGGTTTTGGTGCATTGGCCTGAAAACATTATTGAAGGTATTTTGCATAATCAACACTGCTCATTTCAGAAAAATGCTAAACCCCATTTGGAATAGAAGAGCTGAAAAAAATTTCATTCACTAACTGGAATACAAATAATATCAAGGCTGTCTAGGGGTGAAAGGACTGACAATATGAGAGATGGCTGATGATGTTTTCATGGCCCTGCGCTCTACTAAATAGAGAACAGAAGTATCCAGCCACAAACTAAAGAACAGAAAGAGCAAGAGCAGAGACCTCAGGAGAGCAAAACAAAACTTCTGTAGATGTTATTTTTACAGTATAATGCAGGCAGGAAACTGAGGCTAAAACACTCTTAATGTCTCTAAGGGCATGATTAAAATCGTTGAATCCACTGTGATTTTTCAAGGGCAAGTTGAACTGAACTGAAAGGATGCTAATCAAGTGAGGAAGAATGAAGCTCAGAACCAGGACCATACTCAAAATTTGGTCTGCTGACCACCTGCTAACATGATCTAAGTCACATCAGTGTCTTAGTGACCCTAGAGGAAATAGGACATATTGTGAATGCTCTTCTTGCCTTATTTTCTTATTTTGTTCTCCATACAAGATGATCAAAGATGAAAAGAAAACAGCAATTAGGAATTAAAAATAACATTACTAACATTAGACTTTCTGCCAGAATATAGCTCTTTGGGAGTAAGACTTCAGGTATTTAGCCAGATATTTAATTTCGAAGTATCTAAGACATGAAATGAACCCAACAAAAAGAAATTGACAAAAATGAGGATCAATGTGACGGTACTGTTGTGCATCCTGGTTCCTGAGTCTGGGGATGATTTTCCTAGCCTTTGGCATGCACAGAAATAAATGTTTCTTTTAAGGATAAAAGGTGACAGCTGTTTTTGATGAAGCAGAAGGCTCTTTCCTTCAATCTTACCAGGACACTTCCCTGAGTTAAATAATTCTTCAACTGGCTCAAAGGTAGATTTATAGATACCAGATGCAGAAAAACGGTAAGCAACCACTTTATTCCCTATGAGAGTTCCCACAAAGCTAAACACTCAAGACCAAACACAATCTCAGCACATGTAGATGCAGTGCTGGTGAAGCATGACATAATTTTTAAAATGAAGTACATCCAGGCACATGCAGAGATTCATTCACAGAAATGACACCGCTCATGCTGTCAGCTGCATGAGTGCAGGGGCCACAAATAAGTGGCCAGAGGTCTGGGGGAGCAGGGGTCCATTTATTTTCCAGGTTTTCTTACCCGTATCCAAACTCCTGAGGGAACTTCAGAGCCAGTAATGGAGTGGAAACTCATGGAAGAGGGACTCCTGCCAAGGTGGCACATTAAAGCTGCTTCAGAGGTGTCTAATGACACTTATTTTCTAACTACTCTTTTCTTTACTATTTGCAAAACCAAGTAGTACTTTCTAGTAGTGACTAGAGGGTAAGCAGAGGGTAAGCAGAAAGATTGTGAGGCACTGAGGAGACCATAACTGGAATTGTAATGATCCATAGGAGGAGAGTAGGAAAGATAAAAGTAAGAGGAATTACATGGACAAAATTCCTGAATGACCTACAAAAAAAATGACTTGCAAAAGCCTGCCATGCACCATATAATGCAATCAAGCCAAAAAAAAAAAAAATCCCAACTCACCAGTCTGACAGAGGGTGGGGGGAAAACTCCTCCCTCTCTTCTCACGTTTGTTTGGTGATTTCAACATGAGGGCTACCTACATACAACAAGCTTTGTTTTGTTTTCCTTGATTCTGTTTTATACCTTCTTCCACAAAATTTTCAAACTGAGAAGGTTTATTTCTTTTTTTAATGATTTCATTAACATTTTTTTTAATGATTACATTAACAATGTAATTAAAAAAAATACTAGCTGTTGAACATTGTAAAAACTCAACTGAACTCCCTGGAACAGTGGAGAATTAGCATCATTCAAGTGACTGACCAATTTTATCTTGAACTACCATTGCCCATCTGAACATTTGCTTTCAAGAAGATCCACAAAGTGTGGTTAAAATGACTGTGCAATAGGAGTCATTAGTCTTCCCTGCCAAAATTATGGGTACTGCAAATTTGTCAGGTAGGACTAGAGGGATATTTTTTTTTTAGAGATTAAATCACTTTTGGAAATATATTTGGCCATATGCATTTTGATGAGAATAACTGATCAAAGGGTAACTCTTCCAGAAATGCCTGCAGTGAATTTCCATATGACTTGAGTTCCTGTGTCAATTTTGAAATGAGGACAGTAGTTGCAAATTTATTTGGATACTTTTGAGCTTTAACCAAGACCTTTGTTTTATACCTCATTCAAAAGCTAACGGCCCTAAGCACACAGCCCTCTTGGAAAATAGTTCAAGGGGTGCCACACAATTGTGCTTGTAGGTGAAATTTGTTTGTTGGCATTTGATTTGTGTGGGAGGGCAGCTCTGTTCCATCTCTGTTGTGGTCTGCTGGATCCCAGACCTGTCATTCTTAAAAATAAGGTGCCTGTTTTTAGGTCTGAATGGGATCCCTAATTACTGCAGGGTTTGGGATCTGTAATTACTGTATTGTTGGGATCTCTAATTACCGCAGTGCCAGGATCTCTAACTACTACCCTTCTTAACAGTGTCTTTAAAACGTTATTTCAACTGGAGAAGGTGCAGCTGGATTCAGTGTAACTTTTGCTTTCTGAGAAATCATTCACTGTTATCATCAAGCTAATAGAAAAATATTTTTCTCTTTTGAGAAGTTTGAGACAGAGGGTAATCTGTGGTTCAAAAATCAAGCTATTTGTTTCATACAAGAGTTACTATATTGTTATACTATTTATCGACTCTAGCTGAATATAAGTAAAATTGTTAGCAAAACAATTTTGTCTTTGTGGTTTTATTGCTCTTTTCCCTTTCCTTCTAACCAAACCCGTGGAGTTTTTTCATTTCAAACTGTATATGAAGTGATGTATCCAAGGGATCATTCTTCAGAGCAGATCGTGGCGACCCATACAGGTAGCCAGGCAATTGTGCAAGGTAAATGGTCAAGGTAAATCTCAGGTAAATCTCTGTTTTACAGGGGAAAAAATTAACCTTTCGCTAAATACAGAATTGCCCCTCTGGAATTTTAAGGAAAACCCAACCAACAAAGAAAAACCAAATCAAAGCAGGGGCATCAGCTTTTCTTCTTTTAGTTTTACACCAGTTTTACACTGCTAGTTAGTTCAGCAACCCTGTGAAGTCAAAGCCAATCCTAATGCTTTCACTCACTTTGATGGACTTACTGTGATGGACTTTGCTACTGAATCCAACCATTATTCACAGAATCGTAGAATCACAGAATGGTAGGGATTGGAAGGGACGTTCAGAGATTATCAAGTCCAACGCCCTCGACAAAGCAGGTTCACCTGGAACAGGTTGGACAGGAACATATCCAGGTGGGTTTTGAATATCTCCAGAGAAGGAGACTCCACAACATCTTTGGAGAATGGATTGAGAGTAACCCTGAGGAGAAGGACTTGGGGGTGTTGGTTGATGAGAAGCTCAGCATTAACCAGCAACGTGTGCTTGCAGCCCAGAAAGCCAACTGTATCCTGCGCTGCACCAAAAGAAGCGTGGCCAGCAGGTTGAGGGAGGTGATTCTGCCCTTCCGCCCTGCTTTCATGAGACTCCGCCTGAAGTACTGTGTTTTACTCTGGAGGCCTCAACATCAGAAGGACTTGTACCTGTTGGAGCGAGTCCAGAGGAGGGCCACAAAGATGATCAGAGGGGCTGGAGCACCTCTCCTATGAGGACAAGCTGAGACAGTTGGATCGTTCAGCCTGGAGAACAGAAGGCTCTGGAAGACCTTATAGCAGCCTTCTAGTACCTAAGGTCCTACAGGAAAGTAGGGGAGGGACTCTTTAACAGGGGTTGTAGTGATAGGATGAAAGGGTAATGGTTTTAGACTGAAAGAGGGTAGATTTAGATCAGATATTAGGAAGAAATGCTTTAGTGTCAGGGTGGTGAGACGTTGGAACAGGTTGCCCAGAGAAGCTGTAGATGCCCCATCCCTGGAAGTGGTCAAAGCCAGGTTGGATGGGGCTTTGAGTAACCTGCTTTAGTGGAAGGTGTCCCTGCTCACGGCATGGGGATTGGAACGAGATGATCTTTAAGTTCCCTTCCAGACCAAGCCATTCTACGATTCTATGACTCATATGCTTCCTTTTTTTTTTTTTTGACTCCCAATTTTTCTACCTGAAACACATTTTGTGCTAGCATACCACCCAAGTTTTAATTTCATTTCTGTTTCGTCATTTCACTGCTGTGGCAGGAAAAAAACCACATGCTTGTATTTGTTTTGTTACTTAATAAAGAGGATTGTGCCATGTTTTGTAAAACTATAGGGTTTTACGTGCAAGTTGTCACATCCATAACACCCAGCTGTCAGGATGCTAAATACTCATAAGTAGAATTGTAAATATGCTGAATTAAAAAACAAAGCAAAACCAAAAATTGCATTTTTTTTTTTTTTTAGTTTGACCTTATCTGTCAGCTGAGACAAAACAAAAAGTGCTGTGTTCAAGGAGTTTTGCTGATGTGGTGGGCTCTTAACAATATAGGGCTTTTTGCAAGAAGGTCAGCGATGGTGTGTAAGCAATCGCTCCTACAGTGTTTTCTCCAGCCTGCATCATTGTGGGAGGAGAAACAGTGCAGGATGGCGACCACAGCAGCAGCAAATATAAGATGTTCTCTTGACAAGAGTATCTAGCATTTAGGGTTTTCTGTTCTCTGCACAGAGATCTAAATATAGAAGATTAAAAAGTTAGCTTAAATAATATATCAGAAAAAAAAAAGTGGTGGAAAGAAGAATGGCTTTTTGTCTTATGATCTCAATGGACATTTTCATATTGTGTAGGGTGATATATATACCCTTGTACATGAGCGGGCAGAAAATGAGAGTGATTCTTTACCTGTTATCTCTGTTTTATAAAGCAGTGTGCTATATATCTTTCCTGACTCGTACAGTTAGAATTCTTGTTTGAGATAGCAATATTAATTACTTCCCAGATTTTTGTGTTTCTTTGCAATAGGAGGCAAGAACATCATCTTAATTAGTGCAGTCTTACAAAAATAGAGGCAATACAAATAAGAAACAGAATGAGTGTGTTAGACCACTGGAACTTCTTACACATGCTCTCTCACTGAAGGCACGCTTTCAAAACAGGAACCAACAGTATAAAAAAAAATTAACAAAAAACATCACTCTGCTTTATGTTCTCTGGAAAAGCATGTATACACATATCTTTTATAACATCTTTTCCTTCACTGTTTTTAGTATTTATTTCTTAATTCAGAAATACAAAATGATAAATACTTGTAAGCTTTATACAGTATAACAGATCCTATTTTATAAATGCCCTTATGAAGTATTCTGAATTTTGTAACATTTCTTCCTTCCCATTTGAACTAAATTTGAAAAGAATACATTTCTCCACAGGGAAAAACCAAAATGATCAAAAGTTTTCATGCAGACAAAGTTAAAATTCTGATTTTAAATGTTAATGATATCAAAGAGTTTCAAAGCAAAAAAATGTTTTCACAAGAAAAAAAACACAAACACAAGCCATACGAAATATCGTTCGACACTGTCAGTTCTTATATTTTTAGTCCTTTATTACTTCTAAAATTAAGATTAGCTAATTGAAATCCCACCAAAAACAAAGAGAAAGTGAACTTGGCCTCACAGTTAATACTTATGAAGCACCTGATATGTAATAAACAGTGTAGCCAAACTGAACAAAGCTACTTGCTGAGGGCTACATGTGAAAACTGTGCTAGATTTGGTAACTCCACATGAAAAGAGATCCATAGCAGAACAGAGATGTCTTTTAAGCCATTAAGCCTTTTTTCCCCCTATATTTGGTCTTTGCTTTTCACTTCTTCATTTTGTTCAATGAATACTTTATTTTCCTTTTATTGCAGTGTTACACAAAAGAATAGATTGATAACTTCGGTCCCTATATTGTTAAAGAAAGGATGTGTCATGCTGCAATGAATGTTCAGAAGTGATGGCATGAGTTAGAATTTTCAATTCTGTAACACTGACGATCCCTTAGGACATTTTAAGTCCCTCTGCATGATGTTTTAATAGTGCTTTTTTTTTAATTTTTAATGCAGCTTATTTATCCTATATCTTGCACTATATCCTGCTTATTATGTGCCATTCCGATCCGCCAAAATGGCTTCAGACGTTTGATTTCAGATTGCATCCAGAGCCATGTCTATGAGATAAATTAATTGCCTGCCTTTTACAGGTACAAAAAGACTTCTCTCCCCCAATCTCTGGTTTTGTTCTCAGACAGAGGTATTAATCCTCCCGCAGAAAATATAACCTCCACCACTAAGGTGGAATACAAATGAGCAATTAACCAAAGCCATATACTTTTAGCACTGGTTTTCTACAACTGGTTCTCTAACAGGGCTTAGACTTATCATAGAATCATAGAATGGTTTAGGTTGGAAAGGACCTTGAAGATCATCGAGTTCCAACCCCCCTGCTATAGGCAGGGACACCTCCCACTAGACCAGGTTGCCCAAGGCCACGTCCAGCCTGGCCTTGAACACCTCCAGGGATGGGGACTCAACAACCTCTCGGGGCAACCTGTTCCAGTGCCTCACCACCCTCAAAGTGAAAAACTTCTTCCTAATGTTCAATCTAAACCTGCCCTCTTCCAGTTTGAAGCCATTCCCCCTTGTCCTGTCACTACATGCCCTAGTAAAAAGTCCTTCCCCAGCTCTCCTGTAGGCCCCCTTTAGGTACTGAAAGGCCGCAATAAGATCTCCCCGGAGCCTTCTCTTCTCCAGGCTGAACAGCCCCAACTCCTTCAGCCTCTCCTCATAGGAGAGGTGCTCCAGCCCTCGGATCATCCTCGTGGCCCTCCTCTGGACACGCTCCAACAGGTCCATGTCCTTCTTATGTTGGGGACTCCAGAGCTGGACGCAGTACTCCAGGTGGGGTCTCACGAGAGTGGAGTAGAGGGGCAGAATCACCTCCCTCGCCCTGCTGGCCACACTTCTTTTGATGCAGCCCAGGATGCGGTTGGCCTTCTGGGCTGCGATCGCACATTGCTGGCTCATGTTGAGCTTCTCGTCGATCAGCACACCCAGGTCCTTCTCCTCAGTGCTGCTCTCCAGCCATTCCCCGCCCAACCTGTAATTGTGCTTGGGATTGCCCCGACCTAGATGTAAGACCTTGCATTTGGCCTTATTGAACTGCATGAGGTTGGCTTGGGCCCACCTCTCCAGCCTGTCCAGGTCCCTCTGGATGGCATCCCTCCCTTCCAGCGTGTCTACCTCGCCAAACAGCTTGGTATCATCGGCAAACTTGCTGAGGGTGCTCTCGACCCCACTGTCCATATCTCCTACAAAGATGTTGAACAGTACAGGTCCCAGCACCACAGTACCGGTCCCAGCACTTGATGATATATACACTGTATGGAGCAGTATTCTAAACTAAGTTGTAACAACTGGGAACTATATAAGAGCTTTCTCAGAAAGTAAATGGCAGGGAAAACTACGTGCCACTACCTGAAAGGCCATTAATGTTTGTCAGAAAAAGAAAGGTTATTTCATGCTAGAGGAATTGATAATGTACTTAGGCCAGCCCAAATGCTTATGCCACTGTTGAGACAACCCTCTATGCTGTGAATTAATTTATGGATCATCTTTGAAGGCATAAAACTTCTCCAATTACTGTTTGTAGCTGTGCACCAGCAAAGAGTCTCTCATTTGAGAAGCTGCCAGCTTGCCAAGCTACCATGACTAAAATGCACATTGAGTAGCCAACATATAGAATAAAAAAAGCAGAAAAGATGAATCTGCTATCAACAGAAACATTCTTGGTATTTAAACCTTTTTCAAAGACTACTGATGGCGACAGGAGTTTGCCCCTATCATAACCTAGTTGTATCAATACAAATCATGCTTGGCTGAAATTACTTGTGTTTGTATCAGGCTTTAATGTGTGTTTGTGTGAACTATTAAATCTATTATGCTGTCTTTTCCTTCCTTTATATGCCCACCAGGGAAATATGGAGGATGTAAAACTCTGCTAAGATCAACTTTCCTTGGCAGAAATATTTTTATTATCCCTCTATTTCTTAATACCCAGCACAAATGTTGAGGAAAACTAGTTCCACATAAAGAAACTAATTTGCCTCCTCATCGTTATATTCATAGGGATTGCATTTCAGCAGTTGGAAAGAAGTAAGGGAATATTAAAATCTTTAGATAACTGTCGACAATTATGTGAGTCTGGAAATATTGCCTATAAAGGGAAGAAGTCTCTCTCGCTGCATTTTTTGTGACTGTCCAAACAGCAATAAGTGGGTATAATGCCTGAGTCTGGATTCCCTCATCAGTACGCACATGATCAAAATTCAGCAGAAAATCACTGTAGCGTATTAGGTACCACTAGTCTCAATTAAAGACAATTAGCAGTGCCAGTGTTCATATGAGTGAGACAGATTATTGTGGCACCAGAGACAAAACAGATTCCAAACAGGAAACAAAATATGGCTTTAACATCCTTAAGTGCTGTTTATGGCAATTCATAAATGTTTCGCACTGTGTTTATCTGAAATTTATTATGTACTGAAGAAAAAACTGAAACTTGCCAAAAAGAAAAAATGAAGTATCAAGAGAGAAAAGGAGAAATATACCAGCAAATATAGCCAACATTCTTTCTGCTTAATCAGGTTATTACAAAACCTACTTTTCCAGAAAACAGATGAGAGCTGATTGGAGCTATCAAAGCTAAAACACAATTGTCTCTCTTCTACTCATTTGGTACACAATATAAAGCCACGTAAAATTACTTAGATAGTGAATTCAAATATTATGCTATTTAAAAACTTTTAACAGTGAGAACTTTAAAATCAGTAGTAGTTTTACAGTGTCAAGTTGAGATGAGGGTTCAGATTTAGATCAGGACTGGAAAAATTTAAGACTCAAGAGGAGAATTTCTTGCTATATATTTTGGCTGTTACTAGTTGGAAAGAGCATTTTCTCTGGCTCAGACCCCATTTAGGGCTACTGTTAAGATTTGAGTTAGAGTCAAGAAAACGAAAGGATCAAGGGCTGACTTTATTTCAGTATGTCAATAATTTGAAGGCTGAGGAAGAGACTGGGTGTTACCTGGGCCTGAAAATGGACAGTTGATTTAAAAGAAGGAGCTGTCCTCCATAGCAACTGCTTAGATTTGAGGTTGTATATGTTGTTCATGATAAAAAAGCAAAGACTGTACAAAGGATGTTAGTGTTTCATGTCAAGAGAACTGTGATGGAAGAGAGCTGATTTTGGTTAAGCACAAAGAACTTCTTAGACAGAACGTCCTCGATTCACCGAGTCAGACTTGGATGAAAGGACAGTTCAGAATTCAGAAGGTGAAATTAATATTGTATGTTCCTGAAGCTGAAGAAGTAAAAGACAATTGGTCTGAAGGTTAGTAATGGTATCAGTGAGAAATGTTAGTCTCTAGGGTCAGATTTAGTCTTGGGCTAAGGCTGAGTTTAGGTTTAGGAAAAATTATGATGAGGAAACAATTTGTTTCAGCCTGCATAATACCCTTTACCGACTGTTACGGACCTTCCTCAGGCCCACAGACAGATGAAGGGCTAGATGTCAAAGAAATATTCCTTTTGGTGAGAAATCATTGAAATATAGCTCTATATCTACCTGGGACTGCACTCTAGTTCACCTTAGGGAAGAATTAGCACCTGGGTAAAGTTTCTCGATTTTTTTCTGAAGAAGTGTACAGAATTAGGAAAAAAGCTGATGCTTTTAGCTAGACCAAAAGCAAAGGAGCTGTGGCATGGGAAGACATCAGCTTGGGGCTGGGTTTGAGGTTGGCTTTATTAGGTAATCTAAGAAAAGATTCCAGAGGTGAAACTGCAGCAGTAAATTCAAAGGACTGCAGCTTTTGGGTCCGACAGTGTTGTCTAATGCTGAGGATGGATGCAAACTTACACTGAAAGATTATAGCCCTGAATCAGGTTTGCTTAAGGAAATTCAGCTGAATTTGAAAAATGCAGAAGGAGCTTTGCAAGAGTGCGATGCTGTGGAATAAGAGCTTGGCAGGTGTCATTTTGGGCAGAAGTTGCTTGTTCCTTCATGGGAAGAAAGAAAGGTGCCCCAACTTAGCTTCTCTCCACATTTCTAGGGCTGAGAATAGGGTTAAGACATCACCTGGGCCTGAAATAATCTACTCCTTTGGGGGTGTGAATAACAATTGATTTTTGTGCTTCTTCATGTCTTGGAGGGTAGGATTAAGGTTAGGCAAACAAGGGGTGATCAAGACAGATTTACTGCTGAATATTAGTGAAGAAGTAAAGAGAAGGCTACTGTCTATCAGCTTCCAGGAGCAGTTTGTATACCCATTGTCAGGTTTTGTCTCCTGAAATCAACTTTGGCTTAGGATTGGGCCCATAACCAACTGCCTTATCAAGGGGGAAGACAATTGCCACAATTTAATGCATGTCTCTCAGTATTTCACTAAGGTGTCATAACTTCCTTCATTGTTAAGTGTGGAAAGCTAAAGGCTTGCAAAGGGAAGGTACCGCTGTTTACTCCTGCCTGGGCTTACAGGGTCATGAAGACAGTTGGTGTCAATTGTTCCCAGGAGACAAAAGCTTACTTTGGGGGTGAAGCAGTGCCCTGGGGCTTTTTTATTTATTATTTATTTAATATTGCCTAAATGGTGATCTCTTAGGCATCTAAGGTATTGCAGCAAAAATGAAGTGATTAGGATTAAATAATATTTATTCCCCCATTACTAAATAGGTCAGAGCAGTCTGGTGCTTAATGGGGAGTTTAAAATGACCGTATTATGAGATATTCATCCTTACTACTGTTATTGCAAAATCCCGAACTCATTACTCAGACCAAAGTCCCAGAGACTACATAATTGATTCCATTTTTATTTGCGTGCCTTCTAGAAGTACAAACCTTCTTTACAAAACTAAAGAAAAATATACTTAGGAACAGAATATATTTCTCCTAAACCACAAATTTAACACAGAAAATCTTACACAGAGGTATGACTAGGAGAACTGCAAGGAAAAATAATGATCCTTTGTAAATGTGTTCACTTGAAAGCAGATCTGAAGCCTTCAAAAAAGCAGTGCTCTTGTGACCAGACCCTCCATCATATCAGTTGCTATTTCCACTCTGTACCTTTTATTCTGCTTTAATTGAACGTAAGGAAAGCAACGCTAACTAAAAGTAACCACAAACCTTTGTTCATGCAGTTAATGGAGAGAGAGACACAGGGAGTCTCACAGAGACTCACAGAGGGTCATGGAGTGCCTCTCATGTGCAGAGAGTCTCAAGCGGGAGATTAGAGTGCATGGCTTGTATATCTGACAACCGAGAGCATTACTTGTCACAACTCTCAGTTGTCTGTGTGGACAAAGTTCTGTAATTATTGCTAGACCACGATGCCTTTCTGACAGCTCATTGTTCTCAAAGCAGTTCTTTATATGACGGCCTTTTCAGAGAGAGACATAGATTCTCCACCTGGAGCCTTTCCTGCTCCTGGTGCTTTTCACCACTGTTGACTTTGTGTGATACATGATTCACCTCAGCCAGCGCTCCCTGACAACATCAGTTCTGGATATTCTCAAGCAGTGATCTAAGCATAGCATTAAGCCCTGTAAGAAACAAGTGACCTGGCATAGATGTGAGTGGGCATTAATCACATGGAATTTTCCCAGTTAGGGATAGTTTTATTTGGATGCACACACACGTCTATATTTTGTCATAGTTTTCTGAGTCCAGCCCACTCAACATCATTCAGTCCGGCCATTTCAATGGCAGGGCTCTTCCTATTGAGAGTATGCAGAATATAGTGGCTATGTCTGTCATTCCACTTTTGATCACTTTTCACAAAGGCATAAGGTCTTTAACAACTGTTTTCACCCCAGTAAAAAAACCCCAGATATTTTCTTCTTCATTTTCCTTTGCCTGACAGTGGCCTTAAAATGTATCTCATAGAATCAAATGAGTCAGAATAGCCAATATCTTGGCTTAGTTTTTCCCCAGGGAAAAACTGACTAAGTAGTGCTCAGCTGGCGACCTGTTCAAACTGTTCTGGATCCATATATTTCTTATATTTGTTTGATTCTATTAGATGGATACTACATCTCACCCAGCTGACATTGCCACTAACTATTTTAATCTTATTGGTTAAAACTGTATTTTTATTTTATCCCCATTAATGACTACATTTTTCATGGCACATATATTTTTACATGATTTGAAGGGTCATCTTGGTTTCAGTAACAACACGATGCATCATTTCTTCAGTTCTGACTAAAGGCCACTGTAAATCAGTAAGGTCAATTTAACATTTTGACATGTCCCTTTAGGCCATTCTTATTTCATTCCATAGATGGTTCAAATCTTCTGCATCACCAGCCTGTACTTCAACTGAAGCGGGTAAAGCACTTCCCAATTCACCATTTCATACCTGAAGACCTGTTTCCATCAGATCCACAAGCATAACAGCTTTATTGAAAGTTTCATTCGGCATTTTTGTTTGGCAGGCTTGGAGCTTTTCTACAAGCCCTCACATGCAGTTAATTTGCAGCAATGATGTCTCAGGAGTAGATTGTAGAGAAAGCAGTGGCTGAGTCTTCTCTCACTTCACAATGCTCTACATAATACCATATTTTCTCCCATGATGCTGCTGTGCCCCAACTTGATGAATGGGAGTAATGAAGCGATACACCATCCATCCCATGGTCTTCTCATATGCCTGGAAGGTAAAGTCAGGATCCTATCCTGGTTCATTCCTCGTTTGCACTGAAATCTGAAGACTGTTGGGCTCACTCATACTTTTCTGTCAAAGTCCAGAAAGCTAGTGACAATTTCACCCTACATTAAAAAGGCAGCAGATAGGATAATTACCTCACAGAAGGCACAATTAATCTTCCTAGTTGTCTTCCAAAACCCGTGCCTACGCTATCTGGGTCATGACACTGCCTCAAGCACTTGCCCATGACAATCAGTGCTTCACTCTTAAATGCTCCCAAGTATAATTTTGGCCCACGTCAATTAGCACTGTCCCAGACACCAGCCAGGTTTTGTTCAATGGAAACAGCAAGGTTGCAGTTTGGAGATGATTACCATGGTTTGAAGAGGAGGAGAGTCAGGGTAGGTAGTGCTCAGCAGGGCTCTTCTGCCTAATGATGTTTTACCGGTTTTATTTAGTTACATGTGAGGATGGACTATCTCCCAGAAGGCATAAGCTCCTGCCTTGAACAAGAGAAGACACCTAATCTTACAGGACTAAAATTAGCCTTTGTGAACACCTCTCCTCGTATTTTATCTGAACATCAGGCAGTGACTAGTCTTTTTTTATAAGCCTGCTGTGATGATGCACCATAGGTAGAAAGTATTATTTTTTTCAAAATTCCTTTTTTTGCTAAGCTATTTCATGTTACATCTGACAAGTGGCTATTTCTGTTGTACTGTCATGTTTGATGAATGTATTAATTGCCCCAACAAGACTTCTGCATCATCGCCATCCATTTGTCTTTAAACTATATGTTCATGAATTTGTCTTTCATTTTGCTAGTAGCTTATAGTGTCTGACATGCTTTTATTGAAAGCCTTGTTATGTATTCCTTGAAGTACTGCTACCGGGCATCAACAAACATCACTGACCATCTTCATTTTGTGGTGTATCTATCTGCATATTTTCTGTCTGCTCACCCAGTCTTTAATTCATTTATTAACTTACACTTTATCTCTATCTTGTTTCGCCTTATTAACTGCATGAATTCCTGTTTTCTTATTGATTGTTAACATTGTTAGCAATTTCCACGAGATCGGCATCTTCAACCTGTGGACCGTAGGCATGGACTGCATCGGGTACACCAGCCTCAGCAGCTGGCACCCAGCAACTTCCTTGAGATCGACGTCTTCAACCTGCGGACCGTGGGTATGGACTGCATCAGGTACACAAGCCACGAGCTTCAAATACAGCACGCGCCAGTTCAGCACCACACACCATCTTATGTGCCCTGAGAGACTGTTTTCATGGATGGAGCCTACCAGCATGGACTAAGTGAGTTCAGTGGACATTTTGGAGGGATGGCCCATAGACTATGGGAACTGTAAGATCTGGGCATGACGTAGATGGTATGGAATAAGGGGTGGATAATGTCCTGGTTCCGGCAGGGATGGGGTTAATTTCCCCAAGGAGCCGGCAGGGGGCAGGTATTCCATACCATGTGACCATGCCTGGGCTATAAGAGGAGCTAGCCGGGGAGGGGGCAGTCAGTTGCCACTTGGGGGTGGCTGTGGTGGTGTGGGTCTGGTCTGTGTGTGGTGGTACTGTAATCATGTCCATATATCCCTTTATCGGTGTCACTGTTTTTCTTTCCTCTTCCCTTTTGCTGTTCTGTTAAAATTGCACTATTTCAACCCACGAGTTTTGCCTTTTTCTGCCGATTTTTCCCACGGCTGTGGGAGTCGAGCGAGCAGCTGCGTGGTCCTTTGATGCTGGCTGAGGCCAAACCACAGCACGTATTTGAGAAGCAAAGTTTTCAGCATGTCCATCTCAGTCTCATTAACCACAAAGTCACTTTTTATTGTATTGTTACCTCAGTTTGATGAATTGCTGCTTATGCAGATAGGAAGTTGCCAACACCAGTGGGCTTTGGGATTGAAAGAATCCCTCCTTCTTGGTCCATCATAGCCTGGCACAGGGCACTGTCACACCCAGGATTTTCTCCTCCCCTAGCCTGACAGACGCAGCTGCTGCTGGCTCCCAGCACATCTCATCCCCCTTCTCTTCACTTTCCCAGGCTTGTTCTTCTTCGGTGTTGATCCCTGCCTTTCTCTATTGTAATCTCTCACCAAATAAACATGCTGCCTTTAATTATTTTTTCTCCGTTAGTTTCAGTCTTGCAGTATCTGCACCCAAATTTGGTATTTCTCGTATTGTTACCAAAGTGATCATGGGTTTACCTAGTGCTACTGATTAGTGAGGTTACTGAGGCCCTGTTGGCCTTGCAAGTTTACATCCTCTAAAAGGTCCCCATCGCTCCCCTCCCATTACCTGTGAATCTTGCTCGTCTCTCATGTAACCCTCCTGTGCAGTGCAGCCATCCCTCACAGCACTGTCTGTACCTTTTGCGCCACTTCACTTTGCTGCTTCTTACGTCCAGCAATTTTTCATGTCATGCCCACTCATTACCCAGGGTCTGCTCATTAAGCTAAACCTCAGGCCACGCCCAAGTCCTCTGCCTGCATATTTTAACACCGTATATAAGCTCTGGTAACTGCTCAAATTAATGAGCTTAGCTTTATAGCATAGCTCTATAATAGCCATGATCTCAGTTGGTTTTTCAATATCTATTTTTGTGAATTGCATTGTTGTCTACCTCCTGGAATTAGTGTCTGACTTTGTCTAGTGACTTACAACTCCTCACACGCTCCCATAGGAAGCTGTGCAGATCTTTAGCGCTTCTGCATGTTGCACTATGGATGATCTCAACTTTTGCGATTTCTCTGTGGTGCCTAATCCTTGGACACTCCAGGCCATTACTTGCCTTCTCCTATCAGATTTGTTCCCACAGTGCACATAAAAGTTGCAATTTCATCCATTTTAGTGAATGATTCAGTTCATGTCCAACACCAACTAATAAAATTATGACTCATAAGAATCCCAGTAAGGCACAATCAGACCTTTTGTCTTACTGTACCTTCAGTAACATTGCAAAGCTGTAAGATGGTCACGAGGGCTGTTACACAGGTGCCTCTTTCTTCCAGAAATGATTAGAAGGTGCATGGAAACTCACCATACTTTGAATGCTAATAGCTGCTCATATTTCCCCATAGTATGTTAGAAATGTTTTGAAATCTAGCATAAACGTGTATTCTAAAAACAAAATTATGCAAAGGCCACCTTTGTTTGCGCACAATATTAGCCAGTGCCTAGGTAATTCTGTTCACAATCTGCTAGATTGCCTTAACTTATCACTGTGTGGAGTATGTCAAAGTCAATATTTTGTTGAAGGGACGAATACCTGTATTAAGCTATGCTTTATAATAGAGTTGAGTTTCACAGTTATAGTTTCTATCATTTTCCTGATTCACAATATTAAGTCCAAGGAAATGACACTGCTAATTCATCTGTATTATAACACTTCCTATGACCAGATGCATTACCTTCCTCATTGCTGCTGCGTTGTTTTACAAGAGTCTTCTACCAAATAAGAAATGGATGCTTTTCATTTAATTTATTTTCTAAGCAAAAAAAAAGTCTAAAATTTTCCAGAAGTTATTTAGTGAATACATTTAAATCCACCACAGAGAGAAGTAGTTACTGTTATTGTTAAAATGCTTGGATGGCAGAACTAGCTTCTAATTTTAGAAAAGTAAGAATCATTACCTGGACTCAACAAACTCAGCTCCTACAGAAGTAAGTCTGATAAATTGCTTCAAACTGTTTTTTCTTATTACTTGCAGGGACACAGTTTCATAGAATCATAGAATCATAGAATGGTTTAGGCTGGAAAGGACCTTGAAGATCATCGAGTTCCAACCCCCCTGCCATAGGCAGGGACACCTCCCACTAGACCAGGTTGCCCAAGGCCACGTCCAGCCTGGCCTTGAACACCTCCAGGGATGGGGCCTCAACAACCTCTCGGGGCAACCTGTTCCAGTGCCTCACCACCCTCAAAGTGAAAAACTTCTTCCTAATGTTCAATCTAAACCTGCCCTCTTCCAGTTTGAAGCCATTCCCCCTTGTCCTGTCACTACATGCCCTAGTAAAAAGTCCTTCCCCAGCTCTCCTGTAGGCCCCCTTTAGGTACTGAAAGGCCGCAATAAGATCTCCGCGGAGCCTTCTCTTCTCCAGGCTGAACAGCCCCAACTCCTTCAGCCTCTCCTCATAGGAGAGGTGCTCCAGCCCTCGGATCATCCTCGTGGCCCTCCTCTGGACACGCTCCAACAGGTCCATGTCCTTCTTATGTTGGGGACCCCAGAGCTGGACGCAGTACTCCAGGTGGGGTCTCACGAGAGTGGAGTAGAGGGGCAGAATCACCTCCCTCGCCCTGCTGGCCACACTTCTTTTGATGCAGCCCAGGATGCGGTTGGCCTTCTGGGCTGCGATCGCACATTGCTGGCTCATGTTGAGCTTCTCGTCGATCAGCACACCCAGGTCCTTCTCCTCAGTGCTGCTCTCCAGCCATTCCCCGCCCAACCTGTAATTGTGCTTGGGATTGCCCCGACCTAGATGTAAGACCTTGCATTTGGCCTTATTGAACTGCATGAGGTTGGCTTGGGCCCACCTCTCCAGCCTGTCCAGGTCCCTCTGGATGGCATCCCTCCCTTCCAGCGTGTCTACCTCGCCAAACAGCTTGGTATCATCGGCAAACTTGCTGAGGGTGCTCTCGACCCCACTGTCCATATCTCCTACAAAGATGTTGAACAGAAAGAAATGTTTGGAAAAAGATTTTTTAAAAATGTTTGGAAAGAAATGTTATATAACATTTCAGGAAAGATGTTTGTAAGTAATATATTGGTACATGCTTATATATAAGTAGAAATATATACATAAAAATGCACATAAATAAAAATATACAGAAGTATATACATATATAGGCAGAAAATACATGTTTATCATAACCTAACCAATGCACTCAGTATTATGGTAGCTCCTTTCACATTCATGGAATTGCTATATTAATGGATCTGGTCTTGTGACTTACATTGGATCACTTGATTTTTTTCAGGTAAGGAATGGTCCTTACACATTAAATACAATTTATTAAAACACACATGCACAAGTCCACACATATTATATTCAGATATATCCACACACCCATTACATATGAGAAGGAAAACAAGTCTTTTCTATCTTAAACAAATACAAGTATATAAAATGTGTTGCAGAAGTACAGAGAATGATTCAATATTTAAGCAAACATCAAGATTTGTTGCTAGATCGAACTTCAGGTCTCATAAATACTGCATAATTTAGGTGGATGTGAACCCTGTAGTTCACAAACAGAGAATGTGTATTGCAAAGCATGAGATCTGGCCTTCTTTTGCTCAGTACTTTATCTCTCCTATTAGATTGTATTTTTAATACATTGGCATGTACCAAAATTCTGAATAAAGAAAAGAAGATAACCAGCAGGCATGTCTGTCTGCTTTTTTTCTCTGTCCTACATACCTCAGCTAGTTCTACCATCCCTTGCTTTTGTCCTCTCTAAAGCTTTTCATCATATAAGCTTCCTCCAGTGAATTCAACAGTTATTATTCTGTTTGTAGCCTTCATCGCATACCCTGTCAAAAATGTGTGACAAGTTCGTTCCCCACCACGTTTCCTATGCAGCCCTGGATAATCTCTATGCAAGTAACAACCTATATATCCTCCCTTTTCAGCCTGGTAGTCCTAATTAGCATTATTTGGCCTCTTAGAATTGCACTTCCACAAAATCTACGCACACCTTTACACATATTCCCCTAATAAATCTTACTGAACACAACACTCATAAAAGCAACAGGAAAAAAAAAAGATAATGTTAATGATTAAGGTGAATGTTAATTGATTCAAGAGGATCTTAAATCTGCTTATATAACCACACTTAACAGTCTGCATTTTTCCAAAAACTCAACATTGTATATTTTAATGCGAATACCATTTGTGTGCTTGTTGCGTATGTTGTTGCTCCAAAACTGACATAATACAGAGCTACACATATCTCTAATACAGCAGAGCTGGTCTCACCTAACATGAACCTGAGTGTCACTGTGGGTTAAAGAAAAGGATTATTGGAACTCTAATCTTTTCAGTAGGTTGGTGAATTTTCTTGATGTGGAAACTATGGAAGAAGAAAAGAAATGTTTTTACTGAGAAATGTTAAAGCTGATTTTAATCATATATTCCACCCCTGAATGTGATGAGAAACCTTCAACCATCCAGTCACTACCTCAAGTCTTCCATTTTTCAATTTGTGAAATAAAGACAGTGACAGATATCTGTGTCAAAAATACCTATAAATAATTAAAAAAATATTTAACACTTTTTTAGGGAATACGTTAGTGCCAGAGCTGCTTCATATTCCACAATGACCTCTCACAAGCATCAGCTAAATTTTACCTTTTTAGAAATAATTGGAGAATAGTATTTTCTGAGATGAGTGTGTTCTTAACTATCCTTTAGCTCTCTGTGTTGCACTCCATCTAAGTAGGAGAGCCCTGAATGGATGTATATGCCCAAGCGGTGTACCATAGTGGTCATCCTTAAAAAGTATTTTAATATAAAAAATGGGAGTCAACCTGCCTATGCTTCACTTAATATCCGATTCTACATGACCATTTTTATTTTTTAAGGAAACTGTTCCCAAGGCAAATCTGATTTCTATTTCATCTCACAGCCTAGCAGTGATTCATGTTGGTGTTTCTTAGTTGACACTTCTCTTCTTTAGTCAGTATATAGGGAATCATGTACCATTATAGGGAAAGTTCTGCAAACAAATCCTTAAATGATCAAGCAATGTAATATAGGAAATAATATATGATAATCAGGGACTCTTGGCCATGAAAACATCAAAAGCCTGGAAACAAGAATTTTTTAAAAAACACCTTTGACACAGGAATGAAAACAGAGCCTCCAAGTAACCTTCAGCCAAAATGATTTTGAGGTAAGATAGATTGAAAATTGATCTTAAGACCAGCAAAGGAAATGAGCGAAGATCTGCGAAGAATTGTATTCTGTGTCTCTTATCAGTGACTACAACTATTGACTGAGAAAGAAACGCAACCACCACAATTACATGTAGTAACCTCACACATCACGGGCGAAGTTGAGAGAGAGGCTTAAAATACATGTGAAAGCCAGTCACCAAGGAAAAGTGGTGCTGGAAATGCTGGGATGTACATGTTGTATTCACACATATTATCAGACCCTCTAAGAAAGGAGCCAGAAATAACATCCAGAATAATTAAAAAAGAAGCCATAATACTCCATATGCCAAGAAAGGTGATGTAAACACTGTGATATTCTCTTCCTTTCAAGAAGTAAACACTTCCATTCCAAGTGGACCTAAGGAAAAAACTGGTTGGATTTCAACCCAGTCTAGGGTAAATTGCCATGCAAAAGAAAGTGCCCTTCCATCAAGCAGTATGCGGGGAAACAAATCTTAGGGTACGGAACAGTCCCTGATAGGTGCAGCAATTAACTGAGATACAAAGGGGCGGTGGAGATAACACTGTGCTCTGAAAAAGCTTGGTCAGTACAATAGAAATTCAAAATATAAGAGAATGGTTATCTAAGAGCATATATTGTAAAGAAATAGAGTTCTGCAGAGCAAAAGGCAAATTTGCACCTGAATGCATATGTATGTAGAACATGACTGAGATATGAGAATGAATGGAAAAAAATGTCTTTGAAGAAAAAAAAATCTCATTTACCAAATATCAATGAAACCTTTAGCCACAAGTCACGGAAGAAATGACATCTACAAAAGCAACCAAGTTGAACCCAAATTTGAAAGTTGAGTGAATACATGAGGATTTCTAAAGATGAATGGAAAATGAATACCATACAGAATCAAAGAAACTATGCACAACCACAGGAACCTGTTACAGTCTCCTCTTCTGCAACACCACCATTCCCAGGACCCCTGGAGCACTACCCTCCATATTTTCATTCCATTTCCCAAATGAAATCATTCATTCTGAGTTTATATTAATAGATGGGGATATGAGCAGCATGGCCACAAGCCACTTAGCATATGTAGCCTTATAATAGTCAAAGAAATAAAGACAGCAGAAAAAACAATTGGCTAGTTAAGACCTCTGCTTTAAGGAAGTCTGTTTCAAGAATTTGTTTACATAATTATTGTTGGATTACTAATTTGTTTATTCCCTCACTTCCTAATTAGCTACTGATGTCCATTTTATGTTTCCAGGAGCTCTAGCGTTATCTGAAAGCTGAGGATCTTCAATGGATAGTGCCTAGAAAGGAGTTGGGTATCATCATAACCAGGGTTATAACAGAAATATGCTGGCTACCTCTGTGGTGGAAATCACCAGGCAGATTTAAAAGCCAGTGCCAAAGCAATGATTTTTGCTGTGTTCCAAGATATAAATCAACTTTCCTTCAATTAAGGCAGTAAAGTTGCTTCAGATCTGTATTCATATTTGGGCTAAACAAAGAAAGATTAAACAGATGGTTATTATTATGGCTAGTAGTAGTAGTAGTATCATTATTATCCTTATTATTATTTTTGTACTGTATTCAGCTTTATTGTTTCGACCCTCAAATTCAGTCTGAAGTGAAGGCTCTTTGACCGTGAGGCTGCTTACAAGATAACCTTTGGTTTAAAAGATCTTGCAACACCTGTCTGAAAAAAACACAGATGCATTTGAAATACCATCCAGTGGTATCAGAATACAGTAGAAACATTCTTATCTGAGGTTTGTACTCTAACTACTGATATGCAACCTACATGAATCTCTAGTGTCTTGCACACTGTGAAATCATTGACATCTGTTCAAAATGATGTGAACAATAGCAGAATAAAGCATTACTTAATGCTGCTTAAATAGGTTTTTCACAGAATGAAATAAGAACATTCCACACCCCAATTCAAAGCAGCTTTTAAAAAACACACTGAGAAAAAAAAGCTTATTTTAGATCTTCTTTTAAATTAATACCCTGAATTGCAACCAGCAACTCAATATACAGGGATAGTGTTATGAAAAAAAAGTGGGAGGATTCATTTCATCATGGAAGAAATTAAAAAATGCAATGTACACATTGTCTTATTTGAAATAAATTTCTGTAGTGGAAATTCCTGAATTGAAATGACAGTGTTACTAAAATGTCATATTATTTTTTAGTTACTCAACAAATGCATGTACAGAGGTGTTTGGTAATTATTTTTGATGTTTGGGTTCACACTGGATTTCATCAATTTGTTTGACTCTTTCACAACATATTGTTATCATAGTCAAATAATTTAAGAAAGCAAATTGAAAACATATTATATGTAAAAATTCAATTTACAGACATGCTCATTTATAGTCCTAATACATATGCATACCACCTTACATATGTGTCTCTATATTAGTAGTAGATTGCAAAAGATTTTGCAAAGCATAATGAACACTATCTCTGCTTTATCAATGGAGAAACAGAAACAAAATGCAAATTATGTAACAGCCTTATTCATACCACATTAATTCTATTATAGTTTAGAAGCAGAAGGAAATACATAGGAACAGGAGACAACGCATTTAAAATTAAACCATGTTTCTGATGCCAAACCTTCCCACTGAATCCTTTCCTGTCCTGTCCTGACCATGGCATTCTCTATGCGCATTTACATATTTGATTTTTTTGCTCATTTTCATTCTTAATTTTCTTCTGACATATCTAAGGGACCTCCAGAAAAAGACAGGTAATGAAACTGCTGTGGTCTAATCAAAGTATTTATTGTGGTGTTGAAAAAAATCTTCAAAATAGTTCAGTTACAACTAATACTTTCACATGCAGAATGTTCCTTTTCCTCCATTGGCTTCCTTGCTGTGCTGCTTTTTGATCAACTCCTATAAGCTTTTTAGTGGTAATGAAGGAAATGGAGGCTAATGAGTCAAAAGGGCAGCAATGATTGATTCATAATGTAATGCCTGACCTTCTGGAGGGCAATCTGTAGTAAAGGCATTGACAAAAATAGTTTAGCCTGTAAAAAGGAATTTGAAGGCTGCAGTTTGAAGTAATTTAGAAGTAGGGAAATAGGTAGGTTATGTGAAGGGTTTTTATCTTTGCGGTTAACAGCACTATGAATGCCTGTTGATTTGAAAGGGGCTGGTTCACTGGGAGAGTTTGAAAAAACAACCAACTACAAAGAAAGCTTCTTTATTAATATACGAGGCTGAAAGTATTTCAGAAAGAGATGTTTAACCAGGACTTTAAAGATTTGGGGGTTACAAGATGATGCCATGCAACATACGCACAAAAAATGTTCTTTGGTGGTTTAGGTTTCATTTTTCTTGCCATAGTGTCTTAAATCCATTTTCACACTTATTCACCTTTTAAGTAACGCAGCTAGCACACCTCAGCAGAAACTATGCTGACACCTCATTTTACTTGTTCTCTTTTAAGAACAAATGGGTGAAAACACCAGAAACTGAGGGGCGTCAAGTGGCATACTGCAGAAGGGATGTTAATCTGTATAAAAAGTTAATTTTCTTTATTTGTACTTCTTTAAATATCTATTATTGCAACATCTGTTGGAGATTGCTACTATTTTACATCCATCAGAGACGTCATTAGGAAGAAGAACCTGCCCAACAAAGGAAGATGGTGCTTGGAGGGATATCCATAGTCTAGTTCCAGCCCTTAAGTGATTGCAACTATTAAAAAATATGGTGCTGTCCCTTTTCCCAGAGATATAAGTAGGGAGGATTTCCCTGATGCCAAGGGACTCCTCAGGAAGCCAGGTGAGTGTGAGACAAAAAGAGGGGAAATCCTTTTCAATGCATATAATTGATAAGCAATAAAATTACAGCAAGGGCAACATAGTTTTAAAAAGTTGAAGAATCCCATTGCGGAGATTACAAAAAAAGTATAGTATTTTCTCTACTTTTTCTCCTCTGGGAGAGGAAGTATTTCTAATTTCCATTTTGACCAAAATCTCAGAGAACAGAAAGAAGATGATAATGTCAAAAAGAGTGTTCATAATTAGTTTTTTGCCCCAAAACAACTTCATATAAAATGCTCTGACTTAAGAATTTCCTCAAACTAAATTAAACAATTTTTGCAATATTAAAAATAGATTTCATTTTTTCAAGTCTCAAAATATTTGTTTTGTTTAATTGGAAGAAAGCTTATGCCCACTTCAAAAAGTCAGATGCCACTGCCCTATCTTTTCGTCACTGCTAAATCAGCACCAATGAATTTAAAATGATACTGATTTGGGATAAAAAAATGTGAAAATCTATTTTCCTGGAAACTTCTTTTTATATTGATGTGCAGTACTTTCAATCATCACTAGCATATTAAAGTATCTCAGCTTAGTTCTGACAGCAATACCTTTTTTTATGGCTAGATGTTAATTTACAGAAAAGTAAATGCAGAAAAGGTTGAGCTGACCTCCTAAATGATTGACTGTCATGACTGGGAAATGTGTCATGAGGCTGCAAATCTTTAATGCACAGTCACTTTAATTATTTAGATAGAAGTGTCAGCTGAGCAGGCCATACGGTGCCTGCTCTCAATTTGAAGTTAAACAGAAATGTTCCCAGAATTATCTCACAGACTATGAGACAAGAGCAAATAAAGAAGAAATGTAGGAGAAACGTGAAGACAGAACCCAAAATTTCAGCTCTAAACTCAATACATTTTGCTTCATGTTCCATCGTATGATACTGAGGATAGAAATCCATTTGTTATCAAAGTCTAATTAAAATCCTTCATAAAAGTGTTCTCTAAATATCAAACAAAAGGAATACACTGAAGCAGACTCCAGTGCTTAGCGTATTTGATTAATATAATTCCCTCATCCTTCTATCATATTATTTTCTAAAAAAAATTGCTGTGGAGCAAATAAGTTAAATCTCCAAGGACTGATAATGACATTGACAAAAAACCCCAAAAAACAAATAAGGAAGAAAACAATATATCCATATCTGAGGGACATTGTAGCTATTCTCAATTTGTTGTGTTGTGAATCTGAAGGTTTTCCAATTCCCCAGGTATAACAAGAAATCATAATACTTACACAACTTTGCTATCAACAGAGTAAACTTGAATTTTATCTGACATAATTTCATTATGCGGATACACAGCAGTCATGACACTGGTGGATTTGACAAACAAAATGGTGTTGGAAAGTTGTTCTAGTTGTTCATGTCCTGTCTGTTTTCCAAGGGAGACCACTTAAAGTTTATTTTTATGCTTTTCTGGCTAGAAAGCTTCTTATACTGTTGGAGAAAAGTAATACCTCCCCCTCTCATAGCGTCTATCTATGTTATTATGCTTTCTGGAATTCAAAGAGAGAAAGAACTGTTTGAAAGGCATGATGCTAGAGTTTCCAAACTGAAAACACAAAGAAGGTCAAGCAGGGAGTTACATTTTTTTTTTCTCCCTTCCTCTTGTTTTCTCTGTATTTCTTGTTCTTTACCTGGACTAGATGCAAATATATGAAGTTATGCAAGAGCTAATCCTCATAATATGGCAGCTTAAAGTACAAAATTCCAAAGAATGCAACAGATGTCACCATCAGCAGCAGGATTAGAACTTGTTACCTAAATTACAGATACCTGAATGGATATAGTCTTCAAATAATTGTGACAAAATTCAATGAAAAATTTACTTTGCTTACGTGGAGTTTATTTTGAAATTAAAAATTTTTTATTGGGGATCTGATTTCCATATGTCAGATACACAGAATTTTTTAAGCTAGTTCCCCCTTTTATTTTTAATTGCTAGTACCATAAATGGAGTTTAGGAAGGGTGGAAGAAATTTGAAACTTTGTCATTCTCAAATAGTGAGATCCATGCAGTGAACATTCAAACCACCACAAGTAACATTTCGGCTTTTCATTGTTCCTCTGGACTGAACTGAAATTAAGGATTTTCCAGATTTGAGTTTGTTCTGAGGGAGACTCTTAGGAAAAATAGTATTGTAAAAGGCATGGTGTTTGATGCTGTTAGAAATACAATCAGATTTTGAGAAATTAAATCATATAAGCAAAAAAGGAAAGTATATTTTCCATTGCTTCTCCCACTCCCCAAGTTTCCAGTAAATTCTCTCTTAAGATATTTTTTTATGACCTTTTTGTGCTTCTTTGGTAGGATTTTCTACACTTACCTTCATCACAACCTCTAATTTTACTGCAGCAACATCAAAATGTAATGATATTATTGCCATAAAGTATTGTCATAAAGACACCTTTTCACAATTTGAAAATGTTTAAGTAGGGCAAGCAGGCCAGAAGAAAAAGTTTCCTTGGCACTCGAAGGCAAGGCATAAGCATTAAACCCATGAGAAAAGCTAACAGCTTATACAGGAATGACAAAAAAAGGGTGAAAAATTCTATTTTTTTTTTTTACCTTTTTTTATACCATTCTTTCATATTTTCCTGGATATCCAGGACATCTTTGTTTTCATAATAGCTAGTTATAATTCACAAATTAGCATTACAATTCACAGTTCTGTTTCCCATGATGACCATGTACCTTGCAGTAAATACAAAATAAAATGCTATGATGAAAACCTTAAAGAATTGAATATTTGAATATGATGAAAACCTTGAACTATTGAGTATTTGAAGTGTGAAGCAAAATTAAAACAAAACAAAACAAAAGTCTTACCACCACCATCATTATGAAACTAATGCAGAAAAGAAACATTAATCTTTTAAATTCTACTTGCAACTGGGAGAAACTTCTTCAAGTATTGTGAAAAAATGAACCCTTCTTCCTACTGTGGTACTGTACAAAGCATAAGAAAAACACATGAGAAACTCTGGTAGATTTGGTTTCTTTTCTTTTTTTAAGGGAAAAAAAAATTACGTAAGGGTAAGTAATACAACCAGAAATTGTATTTTCTATACAACTTTGTAGTCAATCTACACAAATAAAAAGGAAAAAAAAGAGAAAAAAAAGCTATGATTACTTGACATTACTTCAAATTGTGGTTTAAGATGGTATTTTTTTCCAGAAAAACTTATCAGCTGATACCATATTAAGGATGACCTTTTTCTAGAGTGGTTCAGCAGACTCCTCCCAGCTCTCTAACAGAATGATTCTCAACTAAATGCCACCTCAACCGTGGATCTGACCATGGTCAGAAAAGACTCTAGATACAGGAAAGATGGCGCTGTGGTGACCTGGTGCTCTCCCAGTCTTGTCTTTTCGTGAAACATTACCAAGCAACAATAGGAAGAGAGGTAGAAAAGTCAGAGGGAACTTATTTAGTGATGCCTTGCAACTTTGTAGCTTGGTCAATATGGCCTTGCTGGTGCACATCTACAGAAATAGCTGTCTAGCTATTTTGTTACTTAGTTTTGCTTTTTCTTAGCTTTGTAGACTTGTGTTATATATAGACTCCACTAACCAATAGAGAGTAATAACAGAGAATAAAATACATCACACAAGAATACAAACATGGGATGACAGCTGGTAACTTGAAAACACAGACACAGGATGATGCTGGAGGCCCCAGGACTACAAAAACTCATCAGTGGCCGGGTATTGGTCACCAAAGAAACACAAATTCAGGAGCTAAGTCAAACTGGCTTTAGGCATAACAAAGAAACCAAAGAACAAGTCTCCAAAATCTGTAAATCACACTATGTTGTAAACTCACACATACCATGGAACTGCAAATGAAGAACAAGTAAAAGGTTTTGCATTAGCAAGTGCATAAAAATTAACAAGAGACCCCAAAAATGCAGAGGAGGAAACACCCACCATCAGCAAGGTATATCTCTTGGTAAAGGACATTACATGCTGACAACTTGTAGTAACTCTCCTGTCCCTGGCTAAAATCATCAACCTCAGGAGTCAAAGGGGCCCTAAAAAGAGGAGCATAACATCAGAGAAAAGGGGTAAAGAAGAAATCTATCAGCTTTAACCATATTGTCCTGGTTTGAACGACACAGGATTAATTTCTCTTTCAGTAATTTTACTTTTCGGTAAGGTCTTTTCTAATGGTAGGGAGAAACACATTTTTAGAAGACTCTCGTGTCTGAATTTGTGAAAATATTTCCTTTCTAGCCAGCTATGGTATGCAGGTTTCAAGGTCTCAGTGTTTTCAAGTTAATCAGGTGCAGGGATGAGAGGAGTGAGACCCGGGCACTTGACCCCAGCTGGCCAACAGGGTTATTTCGTACTATGAACATCACATTCAATATAAATTATAAAGTTTGCTGAGGAGTTCTCTCCTATGATGGCTGCAATCCTGAGAACTTCTTGCCCTGGTGCTGGACCCCTGAGGCCTTCCCTTCCTCCTGAAGCCTCGCGCTTTCAGTGTCTGACATTTGCTGTCCGCTGCTGGGAGTGGACAGCCTCCTACTGATATAATTGGCTGAGAATAATCCTTGTACATTTTATATTGGTATAGGAATCAATATTGGTTCTTTAGTGTTATTAATGTTAATTAGTTAGTCTTATTCTATTAAATCTTTATATTTCAACCCTCGAGTTTCCTTGGTTTTCCCAATTCCCCTTCCTGGGTGGGAAGAGGTCATTAGGTGATAGAATAATTACCTAAACAACAGTAAATTGTTGTGGGTTCTTCAAACCATAACACATATATAATGTGAACTTTCAGTGTTAGCTTCATTGCAACAGAACTAATAATAATTCTTGGATTAGACCATTAAGACTTTAATTAAGGAAACAATAAATTTTTGGCTTTGCATATAAGGTGTATTCCTTAGGGCAACATAAAATGCACAGGCAGTAATGCAACAGATTGATGGAGAATTTGAGCTGTAAATTGGATGCAACAAACTGGTAACAGATTGGTAGACAATGCACCATTAACACAGACTTAAAATTTATCACAACAAACTGTTAGCAGCCGTAATATACAAACTTCTAGGAAACGAAGCACATTGTCTGTAGGGGCACCATTGAAGTAGTTACAATGAGTTAAATTCTGGTTTCCTTCTGTACTCCAGGGAGGAAAGCAGCTCCCTATTAGCTCTTTTTCAGAGGCAGATTTTATTCCTTTCATGCTGTCCCCTCATTGGTGAGATTCCACCCATAACTTGCCCACCAGTATAGAAGGTTCAGAAGAACTGTGAATTTACTGTCCATCTAGACTGAAATCCTGATGCAAGTATCCTACATACTAAAGGGTCACCTTTGCCTCTACAAGGTTCAGTAATAAGATGATTTGAATTCTAGTCTAATATTAAGCACAAGCCTTCCTGAGCTGCTTTGGAGTGGCCTTTGAAACTGTGCAAGATGGAGTTAAATTGGGATATATTCTTGATTCTTCCTTTTCCTTTATGTTTATTCTTGACAGCTAGCTACTTCTCCAGCTGCTTTCTACCTACTTGATATCCTAACAGCTTCTTTGGTTCTATTCACGCATTTTTTTTTCTGCATTCTGTTATTAAATAAATCAAATTAAACTGTTTGCTTTACATATGCTTTACGGTTTTGAGGAATTTTTGAGATAAGAGTTACAAACAGAAATGTTTAAGGTGACCAAGAAGGACAAACACCAGTGGAAAATCACTTTTTCATATACTGACCTTTACTTATTGTGATTTGTCAGACTGAACAGGACTTTGTATGCTTTGAATTCTCTTCCTTCACTCAGACAATGCCTTTTACAGTCAATTACAATGTAACTTAACTCCTTAGGGGTGGTGGAACTTCTTCCTTTCTCATAGGGAATGACCATTTACTTATATTCTGAAAGTAAAGGAATGCCTCTTCCAAGACTCTCTATCACATTACAGTACTTTAAAAATCATTAAATAAATTAGCTTAATCAAATAGCTTATTAACTTCTTAACTTAATGACTGAGGTTATTTTTGTTGTTTTCTACATAGATTTTCCAATCCTTTTTTCTGAATCTCCCTGGGCCCCAAAAATACTGTTGATCAACAAGTTCTGTCATTTCTTGTGTCATCTTCTGTGCTTGCTTTTGCAGGGCAAGGTGTTTCCTTCCCTCTCTCTGCAACATCCACCTTTCCATGTCATCAGGCCATCCTCAGTTTTTCTTTGGTCAGAAGGGATAACATTTGCACTTACATCTCTCTGTCTTCATTACCATGTATATTTATGCCATGTTCTCTTTCATTTGTCACTTGTGTCACTCCTTATCAAGCAAGGAGTCCTGAACTTTTCAATCTTGCTTGACACGGGATTTTCATATGCTCCTAATCAGTTTGAAAGATCTTACTGACAAACAGAGAAGTTACAGGTTGGCAAAATGGTTTACTTTAAACTGTTCCTGTGTTTTAAAACAGCTGATTCATGAGCATCTGAGCTGTCAGTGCACTGTCAGCGCTACAGACAGATAGAAAAGATAACTTTGTCAGTCCACTGATATTATTACATTTCTGTGTTTCAAGCAGAGCCCTGATTCATATCTCTAAATGTCTTTTACATCTCTTGGGTTAATTTGAGATGGAGAGGCCTGAACTGAACATAGCCATCCTAGGGCAGGCATACTTATAACATTATTATAATAATATCATCTATACCATTTTTCATCCCATTTATTAAGAAGCTCAACATTGTATCTGATTTTTAATCACAGCTGAAAAATGAGTAGATACCTTCAGAGATCTCTCCACAAATGACTGTCTTGATTGCTTCCTGAATATGGTCTCTCAATGCATGCTTAATGTTCTGAGTTTCACATCAGAGTTTCATCTCAGAGCAAAGAGCAAATTTAGAAGCTACAAGTTATATTTTTCCTTTCCCAAGCACACCAAGGTAGATTTGGGCAAAGACTTCAGACATTTGATAAGGATCTCAATTACCTAAGGAAGTCTGTAACTGACCAGGAAATGCAAACAGTTTCCCATTGTCTGGCAAGATGTTAATTTGCTGGAAAGGAGCTTCACCTCTTTTCAGGCTGAAATGTCACTAATCGGTACACTTCAGAAAGGCCACACTAAATCCTGAGGATAATTACTGCTGCACTGATAATATCTTCAGTAGTAATCTCTGGAAAGGCAGCAGTGTTACCCATCTGGCCTTTCTAAATTGTAGATCCTTGCTGTAAGCCCTATGTGACAAAGTGTATAGCCCGAGTAGACTCACAGAACTACTTTATTCTGAGGTTTAAAAATGAAGATTTTTTTAAAAATCACTAGATCCAGGAAGTGACAGATTTTTATTCTTGGGCAAAGTCCAACTGTGTCAATTTCCCCTGCTAAGAAAAAGATTACATTAAAAATTACTGAAATTATAACATCTACCGATTTTTAAATATCATTATTGTTAATAATAATAATTACAGCAATAATAATTTTATGCTGATAGATATCCAAGCAGTTTCTTGACTAAATACTTCCTTACAGAAGTCTTCGAGGATAAAGACATATCTAGACAGTGACAAGCAATACAAGATTACTGTAGTTGACAAAAACAAGAGTAATCCCTCCCAAACCTGAATTAAAATTAATTTCAGATGTAAGTTGTATACCTGAAAGTATTGAAAGGTGTTGTCAAAATATGCAAGAACCCCTTACTCTGCCTCTTTAGGCAAAATAAACAGATTTATTTTTTCCTCCAGTTATTGTAGAGTAGAACAGTAGTCCTCACTAGGACACAATTTATTTAAGAATAATAAAGCACATTTGGAGTGGAGAAGGTATTTTTTCAGTGTTGTTTTTTGTCATGATGAATGCATCAGTATTCAGTCATCAGCAGTGTTAAAATGCCTAAGTAGATCTTTAAGTTCTTGATATACATAGGGCCATTAAATGGTAAATTAGTGTTAGCTGTTACTTATTTAGTCTAAAGATCAAAAACAATGCTTTAACTAAGTGAGATTATAACTAGCCCTCCCGTGTGTCCCCCAAAAAACTTACTGTTTTCTTATCACACTTTCTTCACAGAAAATTTTGATGAACATGATGCCAGTGGGATGGTATAAGAATTTATTGTAATATTTCAAGGAAGTACTTTTCAAACTTGCAGAACTGTTTCTTTACAATAGCTATTTGAATTCTGAATTTTGGTTTGCTGTATTCAATTATTTGGAATAGATGAAATATTTAACAAAAATAAATCCCAAAACTGTAAACACCTGTAACCAGTAAATTCCCTAAGACTATATCACATGAATATTCATTTCAGTAATAAATCACATAATTAATTATTTCACCTAACCATATTTCTCTTTGAGATCACTATGATGGATATACATCTTACTACAAAACTTTTATGAAGGTCATGATTGTTCCATTGGTAGCATCAGTGGAAGCTTGTCTTCTTCTAAATTCTTTTCTGTAAAAGAAGAGAAGTACAAAGTTTTCTTTTTCAAGAAGCTTAAAAGACAAAGTTGAAACAAAAGTAAAGCAGAAACAATTTATTATATGAAAAAAACTGCAAGAAAAGTCAAGATGCTCTGCTTTCCATGAAAAAGCCCATACTGAAGTTATAAATACACACGGCCAATTTTCACTACAAATTGATGTACCAAATCAATGTACATCTCTCAATTAAATCTGATTTACATTTGAATATCATTTGATGTACTTCACTAGACATCATGTGAAGATATGCTGAGAAACTTACTTTGCCAATTAACTGAAAGTTTCCAGGCACTCAGTTGACTATATTCAAATCTGGCAAAGATTATATAGTATCTACCTGCACTGTTTAAGTGTAGGAGAGCTTGATAATTAATCAGTTTGTCCAGATTGACTCAGTCCATGATTAAGCAATACTACGAATTCAGGCTGGGAAATCCCAAATCCATGCTGAAAGGCAAAAGGAAACTATTATGAAAGCCTGAGAAACCTGGCATAGTGTGTCTAGGAAATGATAGCAGTCTTTAGAGAATTAAGCTCTCTCAAATGAATGGCTGTTTAAAGGCAGTTAGTCCTCTAGCTCTTACAAGAGAGAAAAACAGTACACACAAATCAACAGAAGAATCAGTATCAGTAGTCTGTTAGCATCCTCTTGTATTCCAGGAGTGCAATGAGAACTGAAATTTAATACAATGAAGATCTTGACATTAAACTTCCAATTACAGTTTAAATCTCCATCTCTAACCTGTTAATGAAACTTTTTTTGCCAGAAATATTGCACTAATATTCTTAATCACTTTCTGTCTAGAGGTAGATGCTGAGACAGGGTACGTTAATTGTGGATAACATCTGTAAAGAGAATGAGGACAGGAAAAGTAATTTTCTCATGCTGCCTTTTGTTACACTTTTTTCCCAGTTTCTTCTGCCATTAGCACTATTACTATTTCACCTGGACTCCATCAGATGGACACACAGTATTTTTAAGTCATGAAATGCAAGTGCAAGGCATTTGACACTGTCCCACATGATATCCTGGTCTCTAAACTGGAGACACATGGATTCGACAAATGGACCACTCGATCGATAAAGAACTGGCAGGATGGTCGCACTCAAAGAGTTGCGGTCAATGGCTCGATGTCCAAGTGGAGACCAGGGACAAGTGGCGTTCCTCAGGGGTCGGTGCTGGGACCTGTACTGTTCAACATCTTTGTCGGAGACATGGACAGTGGGGTCAAGAGCACCCTCAGCAAGTTTGCTGATGATACCAAGCTGTTTGGCGAGGTAGACACGCTGGAGGGGAGGGATGCCATCCAGAGGGACCTGGACAGGCTGGAGAGGTGGGCCCAAGCCAACTTCATGCAGTTCAACAAGGCCAAGTGCAAGGTCTTACATCTGGGTCGGGGCAATCCCAAGCACAATTACAGGTTGGGCGGGGAATGGCTGGAGAGCAGCACTGAGGAGAAGGACCTGGGTGTGCTGATCGACGAGAAGCTCAACATGAGCCAGCAATGTGCGATCGCAGCCCAGAAGGCCAACCGCATCCTGGGCTGCATCAAAAGAAGTGTGGCCAGCAGGGCGAGGGAGGTGATTCTGCCCCTCTACTCCACTCTCGTGAGACCCCACCTGGAGTACTGCGTCCAGCTCTGGAGTCCCCAACATAAGAAGGACATGGACCTGCTGGAGCGTGTCCAGAGGAGGGCTACGAGGATGATCCAAGGGCTGGAGCACCTCTCCTATGAGGAGAGGCTGCAGGAGTTGGGGCTGTTCAGCCTGGAGAAGAGAAGGCTCCGCGGAGATCTTATTGCGGCCTCCCAGTACCTAAAGGGGGCCTACAGGAGAGCTGGGGAAGGACTTTTTACTAGGGCATGGAGTGACAGGACGAGGGGGAATGGCTTCAAACTGGAAGAGGGCAGGTTTAGACTGAACATTAGGAAGAAGTGTTTCACTTTGAGGGTGGTAAGGCACTGGAACAGGTTGCCCCGAGAGGTTGTTGAGGCCCCATCCCTGGAGGTGTTGAAGGCCAGGCTGGACATGGCCTTGGGCAACCTGGTCTAGTGGGAGGTGTCCCTGCCTATAGCAGGGGGGTTGGAACTCGATGATCTTCAAGGTCCTTTCCAGCCTAAACCATTCTATGATTCTATGATTCTATGAAATAGTATAGCCCTGGAAGGCTCAAAGCTGTTGGTTTGCTAAGGACAGGTATCAATAGGCAGCTCTGGGGAGGACTACACATGCTGTGAGGGCAAGGCTGGATTTCACTGTTGATCACAACTATTGGATGTTTCATCTGTCTCTCCTTTATAACTCTTAAAGCTTCAGTTTCCACCCACATCAATTGCAGAACTGGAAATACCGCAGGGCTTTACGTTACTTTCTGGGAAAAAATATACTTTCCACCTCTTCTGGTAAGGCTACCTCAGAGCCCAGTAGCTTTATCAGAAGCTGATGCTTATTATTACTTCACAGGATCAGGTCATTAGACATCTCCTAAAAATTATAGCATGAAGTACAGTAGTGAAATAATTAAAATACAATATTTTGCTTCTCATAATGCAAAAGTGAGCTTGGCTTTAGAAGAAGGAACTTTTTTATTATTTTTTATGGGATTTTACAGTAGCACTGTAAAATATCAGTTTTCCCAGCAACAAAATCAATGGAGTATTATATCTAAAATCTTTTGAATTCTTGAAATGTACCAAATGATTTGTGTAAGTCATTTTAGAGGGAAAACTACTGCAGAATTGCCTTCCTGAAAAGTTCATAATGCCATCCTTACTCCCTCTTCAGTTACTGAATTCTTCCATAAGAGATATGAAAACATAAAGATAGTGTCACAAAAGTAGTGTTTGTATAGGAAGTTGTTGCCAACCGATCCGTTCCTGAAGTATGTGCATAGAAGAAAGTGTTATTTCCTCCCATCACAAAGGAAAGTGAAAAGATTTTCCACACACTGAGGAAGCCTTGAACATATATGAATCACCAATATTATTTGCAATTAAACATACCAAATGAAGTACACATAACTACACATTCAACAGTTATTACGAACCAGCACATTAATTTCTTTGCACTTAATTGTCCATTCCCACCACATATCTAGTTATAAACTCTTTGAAGTGCAATGAATTCTTTTAGTAGCTTTACTGCAATTCAATTTTAATTTGCATTTTATGTAGCATCTTTGATACAATGTACCTTGAATTGTGTGATAGCAAGGTAAAAATAATGAGAACACTTTTCAGAGTTGCATGTGCTATTCCTATTTTAGAGCAGTAAGGTAAAAAGATATATGGACATAAGTTAGAGGTAAAAAGAAAATGAATGTATATTTAAATCAGAAAAAAAAAAAAAGCTGGATCCAACTACTACTCCATTAGCTTTCATCTTTCGTTCATTAAATGCTTTTGGAAAGGCATCTTATAAAAGAATAACACTCAAATGCTCAGAAAAAGGAAGACACTTCGTATTTCATGAAGCTAATTATTTTGTTCCTGGTTTCATTCTGCATAGGAGACAGCAAGGAAGGCCTGTAGATGAAGTATGAATTGCTAACTTCACCATCTTTCAGGCAAGGATGTCAGAACATATTTCCTAGATGGGCTAGAAACTTCAGGGTTTTGTACCTTAGATGATGATGCAATTATCCGTATTCTGTGGTATGATAATGACCTTTGTTAAAGCAGCCCAGGTCATGAAGTCATGTCAAGAGTCTAACAGGCACTGTGTTTCAAGCATGAATGAAGCCTTTGAGACCTCCAGAAGACTGCTGGTAGAAACTCACAGCAAAGTACAGACATGCAGAAAGTGCAGGGAAAGGATGAAACATGCCATTTGAGATTACACTTGACACTGCTTCACCATCCTGGTCCACTATGTCTAAAGACCACTTCAAAAGTGACAGGGAGGAAATTCAGGGCAATGAACAAGTTGTTCAAGGGAAGCCCAGTTTTGTCTGAACAAATCCTAGGCAATGAGAATCATCCTTGTGTGGACAGATTTAAAACTTTCCTAAATACCTAACTCCACTTGGTTTCAATGGGATTAGAAATCAAGAGGATACCTAAGATGCCTAAAAACTTGAAAAAAAACCCCTTTCCTTTCACCAATCTGACAAGTACATGTTAGTTTCTTTTTCTCTTTTCTGAGGAGCCCATCAGCTTCTACCCTGGCCAATCAATTGTTACTATCATGTTGTGCCACGAAAATTCCGATACCCCTTTAAAAAAAGGAGGAGGAGAAAAAGAACATAGAGAAGCAGCTCTATTCCAATGCAGGCCATAGTTACAAGAGGTGTTACTTATCAAGCAACAGATTGTATACCTGCTTTTATTTACTCTGAGGGCTCCTCAAGTTCAGTGAATGCCATGTAGGAGAGAAAGAGTTAAACCATTTAAGTTTTTAACAGCATACAGTTTCTTAACAAGACTGCTAAGTAGCACGAGGCATACCCTACAAGTGGTCAACTCAGTTATAAACAAACAACAACAAATCAATAAACAAATCAAATGAACAACAACATGAAATTAATTGGCTTTCTACATTGATAAAATATCAAATGCATCAACAATTTCTTGTAATTTCAATGCAATACATCTTCCACCTGACCGCCAAAGTTGGGGGCTGACTCATTCAGTAGTCAGTCTCAAAAAAATGACTGGGGAAAGGCCAAATGACACACTTCAGCTCCAGGGAAGTTCACATCCCTTTTAGGCTGATGGGACAGCAGCTCTTGTGCTAAGCAATATTCCCGAAATAGGGGTTGCTAGTTGCTAACCAGTCTTTCATGCCACCTGGCAACCCAATATATGGCTTCCTGGAAACATTCTGGTGTTATGTAGTATTTACCACCTAATCTTAAATAAAAACACTTTGACTCTTAGGCTATGAAATATGCATGTGCAGTCCTTGTTTGACCTAGGGCTGATTCAAGTATCTAGTGAACTGCTCCACCAACAAGTCTCAAATAAACTACTTCTGCATACAAGATTTATCATGGACTTCCTACGAACTATTTTCTGGCACTAAAACAAGTGCAAGAATGCCAAAAGAAATAGTATCACCAGAAATGAACAATGCAAGACCACACCAAATCAACATACCCATTATTAATGAAGACTTTACAACTTCCATGTTTTCAATCAGCTTCAGGAAGATGATCTATATCTAGAAAACCGTAATACTGACAGACTGAAGGACTTCAGTTTTGTTGATATGAAATATTCAATGGCCATGTTAGTAAATTCTGATTTAAAATCCTACTGCAGTGGCTAGGGGTGCAGAAACTCAGATTTCTTGTCCTGCTAGAATAAACAATGCTGAAAGGCAAGCTAGAACCCTTTTTGACATGACTTCTTATAACCCAGAAAACTCAATGCAATCATTGAATCACAAGGGGTCACTTCTGAGGTATGAACAAATATAGACAAAAATATGATTAGGTCACTTTTGTGTGACCATAGTCATAAATGTTAAGCACGCCTTTAATTTAGAGATTTTTCTTTCTGTGCTGCTAAAGCTTTGTACTAAAGATAATCCAAAATTATTTTCAAAAGAAAAATATCATCTTCCTTTCAGAACTGTACTGAAACGTTGGGAGAGGTGTGTAAGTATCTTGGTTGAAATCATAGAATCATAGAATGGTTTAGGTTGGAAAGGACCTTGAAGATCATCGAGTTCCAACCCCCCTGCTATAGGCAGGGACACCTCCCACTAGACCAGGTTGCCCAAGGCCACGTCCAGCCTGGCCTTGAACACCTCCAGGGATGGGGCCTCAACAACCTCTC
>VUYV01000113.1:151564-209302 GCA_008711295.1 Anarhynchus alexandrinus
GTGCATTTGTATAGAGGCACTTCAGCCTTGTCTTTGTTGAGGCTAACCTGGTTGGAGCAGCTGTACTTACCTTGCGCTGCTCTCCAGGCGGCATTCCTTTGCCGTGTACTAATGGTGCCTCCCCATTGGCTCCTGTTGGTCCTCGAGCTCCTGGCTCATCTACGCAAGACTGTGATCCTGCTGCAGTGTAGCCAGCACATTTTGGAGCTAAGGGCTGCAGGCCCTCACCAGTACCTCGCTCCTCTTTCCTTGGTACGACCTCCCTTGGCTGGTCTTGGGCAAACCCAATAATACCCCCTTCCCCCATCGAATCTAGTTTAAAGCCCTGTTAGTAAGCCCTGATAATTTTGGGCGAAAACCCTTCTCCCTCTTGCAGTGAGCCAGCCCCCATCTGCTCCCAGCAGGCCTGGTGCCGCGTAGGTCATTCCATTGTCAAAAACCCCATAATGTCAGCGCTCTATGATTGGTAAGAGAAATATTTTTCCTAACTGAGACCTAAGTACATGGAAACTTAGAAATCCTTTCATTTTCCCACAGCAATCAAGGAACGGACCTGTATTTCTGAATAAGTTGAACAAAGGTTGGTTGTAAATGCTGTAGCCATGTGGCAAACTTGTGTTTATTAACCCTACTATTGATAAGAATAATTTTTCCTGTTTCAATAAGAGTCAAGATTGTGACTGAAAAAAATTATGTACATTAAAACGAGACTACTCTTGTTTAAGTGTAGGCTTTTTTTTTTTTTGTGGGGAGAGGGTTTTTTTTTCATTTGTACAAATACGATGATGGAGCTATGATGACAGCAAAAGTCTGGAGACCAAAACCTTCAGAGAAATTATGATTTTTTTTTTTTTCAGAAATTGAAGTGAACTTTTTTATTCTTTAGTAAATCTTGTAATTTCTTACAGACTTACTGTTAGGTGGGATGTCCTTAAAGTTTGGATACTACATTTTGTACACTCAGAAGTGATATGGACTATGGATTAGACTGAAGACTTTAATATGGTTATTCAATCTGTACTACTATAAGCCCCTCATTTATGCCAGGTCAGAGCAACTTTTTCTTTCTTTATCCATATTTTATACTGATGTAAGACATCCTTGCAACAGGTACATACCTATTCCAACTCAGGCCTGGACCACGGCAGTAGCTTCACACCTCTTGTGGTTTACATATTCCTTGTAAGTGATATGCCTTGAGGAGGCAATGTGCAAACTGCTGGGATGTATTTCTAAGCAACAATTGCTAACCACAGAAGAACTGTATGTAGTCTGAAACAAAAGTGAAATCCAGCTAAAGATTAAAAAAAGAAAAAGCTTTTATCTGTCTGCTACCAATGACAATACTACGATCCTTCCAAAAAGCTGACTAACTAAGAAATAGCTATTTTTTTCAATACCTTACATCTGGATTATAATTCTTTTATTGATTTTGGCTCTCTCACTGCGGGAGAATTCCCACTGACTGCAATCATAGTAGAACTTGGCTCAGAACTGGTACTTAGGAATAAGCTCTATTTGATTCCCTGTTTCAGAACATCATCCGTGCTGATAGTGAGTGTGACACTGTTCAGAAGGCATAGTCACTAATCCTATCACTCCAATCTCTAATCCGATTAACCCTCAGGCTTTCTTGGTGTTTTGGAATCCTGGTTTTGGATTTGGGGTTTTAGTTTTTAAAATATGTTATGAATGACCTGAACATTATTGGTTCCACTGCTGTTATTGTTATTATTCTGAGCTGTTTTTCCTAGGAGCTTTCTTATAACCTTGGTTCTAGGGTGACTGCAATGTGCAAATGTAGACCAAAAATATTCCTGCTTTTCTGAATGCATCCTTAAAGGATGTGTTTTATTCATCTCTCTGCTCTTATTTTCTTTAATTCTTGACTTTACCCCAGCTAAACAGTAATTTTTTTAATTTACACAGTTCCATGCAATTTCAGATATGAGGATTTTCACCCATTAATTTTGTTCTCAGGGCCGCAAGAACTGTCCCTTTGATCTCATTAGCATACAAAACAAATCAGGGATCACAGTGACCGCAGATTATTCACTGTTTATGTTTGAGAAATTCACTACAAGATTAATGATCATTGGTCAGTTTATTTGCCCACTTTAGGTTTTTTTGTACAATCCTGCTTTGTATAATATGTAGCCTTAAGAAGAGTTCTTGCACAAGGAAAGTATTTAGTATAACAACAACAAAATAAACTGCACTCATGTTGATTCCACGATTTTATTGCAAGTCTGAAAAACCACTTCAGTATTAAGATCAGTTAAAGTCCATTGGTTGTTGTGTAACTTCCCAGTCTACTCAGAATAAAACATTGCTTACTCTTGACTACATTGGGCTCAGTCAGAGAGAAATGGTGAAAAAATTTATCAGAGAATTTGCACTGGTAGAGAATTGTTGTTATGAATGTTAGCCACCAGACCATATTTATTTTCCAACTGCTAGTTCATTTTGGTGATGCTAATGACAAAGAATGGTGACATCAATTTGAAGTTTACATTTATCTGATGAAATGTAGAATGTACCATAGTAATATTTGTTCACAAAGCAAAATATACATTGTTAGAATACTCAAATTAAGCAGCATCAACAAAACAAACAAATGAAAAACCCAACAAGAATGTTTCTGTTCCTAGAACTGAACTACAATTTTTCTCCATCTGTGATCAACATTAGTGAAATATTACTCGAACTTGCTAAATTTTTCATTACTTTCTTTTGGCTACTGATTTCTTCTGACACATACCCTCTAGAAACAGGAAGAGAAAGCAAATCAATACTCTAACTAATCTGAGTTTCTGAAGGCAGTTTGTTTCTTCCACATAATCTTCATTTTCTCTTGATAATCCATACAGCAAATTACCTTGAAAAATAAAAATTAAAATCTAAAACCCATAACAGCAAGAAAAGGAACATTTCATAATCAGAATTTTTTTCTGGAATGAATTTTTCCTATGCTACTGCAGGATCTTTCAATTTTTTTTAACATGAGTATTAAAGTCATCTAGAAAAGCATGATAGCAGTAGTGACATTGTGTACGATGATAACCCATACAGCATGTTAATTTTTCCCCTCTATTTTTAATTCCACCCAGCTGTGAGCCATCCACTGTTCAGTACAAGATTAATGAATCACACTCTAATTGCTTTTCACATGTCAAACTCTACTCTGAGTCTTAAGGTTTCAAGAATTTAATGTCAAAACACTTTTTCTTTTGGCTAAATCACAGGAAGCTAACTCCATCAAATGTGTCGATGCATTAGGAATAATATTAATTATGTACTTTCTGAAGATTTCAATCTGTTCTATAGTTTGAGTAGATTACAACACTTAGCCATTAGTTTGAACAACATGAATTGATTCAGCCCTGTGAAGGAGATATGCTAGCATAGCAGCAATTCTTCCCTGTATGAAATCAGTATGATCATCCTCTAATCGTCAAATCATCTAACTTTTTACATTAATCACTTTTGTTCAGCAGACAGGCTTCTGGCATATGATTGCTCAAACTCAGTGTGTTGGGTCCCTGCATGCACAGTACCTTGGAGAGCTTTTTTCATGGGGTTGGATTAAATTCAATGACTTTGCTACTGTTAATCTGAAAAAGTTTCTTCTGTTTCTCCTTCATACTGACAATGAGGCATGGCAGGAAGGAGGACAAGAGGTCGATATCTTTATCATGCTGATACCAATATGGGGCTTTGACACTTTGCAGATGGTAGCCAACACTTCAAATAAAACCAGCTTTTTAGATCCTTTAACATCCTCACTCGCTGCATTGTTTAAATGCAAGGCTGAGCTGTCTGCCACATTACCAGAGACCCTTCCCTATTGCACATGCCTTTTATATTTCTTACCTGTACATGGTATATAGCTACAGGCTTTACAAATAGGAAATATGAAGCCAATAAGGTGGAGGTGTTTTTAATATCCTTTTCCAGTTTTGTAGCTGTGACCATATAGAACAGCCACATTCTAGTGGTTGCATTTTGTCTTATAGGTAAATGCTACAGAAGTGACATAAATATGAAAAAGTAATTGCCAGTTTGTGGTGTATCGATTATATTAATTTGACCATAAGACTCTGGAGAGGGAATTGCACTGCCTACTCATCAATACTTTAGTCTTCTTTTGCTAGAGCCTAGAATCAGAGAAGACCCTTAAAGAGCTTGTAATAAATGCAGCTCAGGCCTCCAGAGACTCATTCCTGCCCAGTAGTTTGAAAATAACTACCTTCAACTGAATTAAAAATTTCTCTAAATACATCCTGACGTTCCAAAATATTAAGCTGGTTCAGATATGCTTCTAGATTTACATGACAGAACTCTTTCTGTCTAAAGGGTTTTCTAAGTTTATACTAGGCTAATAATTTCAGCCTCAGAGTCATTAAAATATTAGCAGTTTTTTCTATAGAAAAGGAAATGCAGAGGTCCAGCCTACTGAATGAACATCCCACTGACATTTTTGCTGTGGGAAAGGTATGCGTATTTGGCTAGCAAGCATACGCTGAATGCCGTGTTGTCACAGGTACAGCTCTGTCAGAGCAAACCACATACATGAGAGACGCAGCAGCAGCCTGATGGCAGCCTTCAGAAATAGGAGTCCATTGTTGCTGTTAACTGACTCTGTGTTGGCCCCCTTTCAAAAAGCTTCATGTAATTAAATCACATTGAAAGTGAGTGAAAATTGGCAGGTAATTCCACCACTCCTCTGGAAACCAAGGGCTTGTACTTTATAGGATGCAGCAGAGGAGCATGTGAGCATTATATGTGGTGCTTGAAGTACTGCAGTTCACACAAGAAAACATATTGGCTGAGCTCAGGGTCCCAAATTTTCTTTTAATTGGACTTTATAGGGCAATCTTCTAAGTGAAAGGGTCATCTTCCAAGATTTGCAAAGTACAATCTTATTCCATCAACATGCAGTCTCCCTTCGCTTTTCTCCTTGTCATACTGAGTACAAGAAGGGGCTGTCAGAAGGCAAAATAAAATTTTAAAAAAAGCCTTCCATTTGGCACTGCATTGAGAAGTGTTTTGGACTCCATTTTTTCACAGGGTGCCATCATTTTATGGCAGGGAGCAGCCATTTGGTTAAAAGTGATACTGCTCTGTGACTGGCTGATGGCCATTTCTTGACACCCTCATATCCACGCGCTCCCAGGCAACCCTGTGATTGTCTACCTGCTTCCTTTGGATCAGGAAAAAACTTGTCAAGAAATGGAATCCAAAACAAAATGGTGCTGCCCCATGTAGGTAGGGGAAGGGCCTCCCCAGCCTGATGTACTTCTGGGTAAACAGGATGGGTTGGCTGGTGCTGCCAGTGAATCAAAACAGACTATGTGACCAGGCGAGGTGAGCAACTTCTGGGTGTGAATGTCCCTGGAGGCTGCTGGGAGGAGGAGGAGGGATTTCTCCTGTACCTTCCTATCTTGTCTGTCAGGGTACCTGTACTACTAATGCATAAATAGTTGCACACACTGTATTGTTCTCTATGATCTAATCAAGTTTTCTGTTAGGTGAAAGCAGTTTTATAACATCTTTAATGCTTAAAAAATGTATTTATATGGTTACATGGGCAAGCTGAGCTGTGGATACAATGTTTCCAGTATGGGCATGATTACTGTAGGGCTTCCAGGCTGAGAGTTGAGAGTTGTTATTTCTTGACTCTGTGAGACATTTACATAGTAGAAGGAAATGACTCAGAGCTTGTTCTTATACTTGCTGCCTTTTGCAACTTGACTGCTAATAATAGCTAGATAGCACTCCCTTATGCAATAGGTTTTATAAATATGTAACTTGAAAGAACCATCTAACTTTGCACATAGCTGCCTTCAGTTAATTACTCTTCTATTCTTTTTCTATTTCTTTTTCTATTCGTGTCACCTAGACTACCAAGCCTCATACAGTCCACTGACTATTATCCACTGCTGTTGTTTCCCATGGGCACCAGTGATACAGCCAGTAGCAGCCTGAGGAGTATCAAGAAGGATTATAGAGCCCTGTGAGCAGTGGTAGAAGACTCTGGAGTGCAGGTATTTTTTTCATCAGTCCTCCCAGTCAAAGGGAAGGGGTTTGAAAGGGCCACTCGAATCTGGTGAGTCAGCAAATGGTTACAGGACTGGTGCCACAGCCATGGGTTTGGCTACTTAGACCATGGGACTCATTCTGAGGAATCAGGTCTACTGGGGGCCAATGGGGTCCATCTGTCAGAGAAGAGGAAGAGCGTCTTTGGTCATAGGCTTGCCAAGCTTGTGAAGAGGGCTTTAAACTAAAGTTGCCAGGGGAAGGGAACCTCAAACCATCCCACTCCTACCAGTTTGATGCCAGTGCCAGCAACAGATGCCCAGAGTCTGGAGAAGAATCACAGGTCAGCAGGAGAGTACCTGGAGTGCAGCACAAAGGAATTCCAGCCACTCCAGCCAGTAAGTCAGTTTCATCAGGGCGGCCAACTTAAATACTTCTATACAAACGCATGTAGCATGCGGAATAAACAAGAGGAGTTAGAGATGTGTGCATGCCTGCAGGGCTATGATCTTATTGGCATCACGGAGATGTGGTGGGATAGCTCCTATGACTGGAGTGTTGGAATGGAAGCATTCAGGCTCTTTAGGAAGGACAGGCAGGGGAGATGAGGAGGGGGTGTCAGCCTTTATGTCAAGGACCAGCTGGAGTGCATGGAGCTCCACCTGGGGATGGATGAGGAGCCGACCAAGAGCTTATGGGTCAGGATTAAAGGGAGGGCAGGGACAGGTAACATTACTGTGGGGGTCTGCTACAGGCCACTCAACCAGGAAGACTGAGCGGGTGAGGCCCTCTATAGACAGATAGGAGCAGCCTCACGTTCAGAACCCGTGGTCATCATGGGGGACTTCAACCACCCTGATATCTGTTGGAGGGACAACACAGCAGGGCATCCAAGAGATTCCTGGAATATGTTGATGATAACTTCCTTCTCCAAGTGACAGAGGAGCCAATGAGGAGAGGTGCCATGCTGGATCTTGTTCTCACCAACAAGGAGGGGCCAGTGGGGAATGGGGTCCCACAAGGGCCTCTAGCATGGGATGCTATAGACAATGATGGAGTCGAGCGAAAAATCAGTACCAGATGGATTTATCCTGCAGCATAAAAAGGGTGACCTGTTCAGCCTTTCCCACTGAGACAGTTCTTTCTTTTCTCTCTCCTTAACAGGAATAATGAACACCACCATTGACATCGTGGGAACAAACAATGTCTCCAATGATCCCACTAACAGCACAGTGGAAGCAATCCTCATCTTCGACATCGGCATCCTCACAGTATCGTGCCTACTCCTTCTCTCCCTCGCTGGACATGCTCCCTCCCTGTAGGACCTGCTGGAACATACATCAATGGCAACTACAACAATGGGAAATATGTGCCCCTTCCCCACTCTCTCTTTCCCTGCTCATTGGAGTAAGTATACTCACAATGGTCCACACACAAGACCCGTAGGACATGCACTACTAAAATGCACTGGAAGCCCTGGAACATCACAAAGCAAGGCAGGCCTAAATCTGTCCACCTTAGTCTTACATGGGAAGAAAGTATACACAAAAGAGGAATGGGGTTGGGATGATTGTCATTGAATGGCTTGACTCCAAGGCATTCCAGGAGAGAAAATACAAATTGGGTGCTGGGTAATCAATGGATCCATGTACCATAAGCCAACCAAAATTAAAATATTTTATACTGACTTTTCCGTACTGGAAAACCACAATACCGATTGTTATGAAATAAAAGAACCAAATTTAGATTGCTGGAACAATTTCACCTTTACCAAACCTGTGATTGCATTTTGTATTTGGGGTCATAAAAACACAGATCTACTATTCGATTTTACAATTTATGACACGCATACGATTTTACGATTTATGACACACATAATATATGGAACTCGTGCACAACAGGATGGCCATGGATCCATGCTCATATAGTCTATAATGGTTACGCACTCAACACTTACCCTGCCAAATCTCTAAATTTGTCTATAGTAGTGCTACTCAATAATTTTGCCTTCCCTAAATAAAAATGGGTTATAAGAGATGACGATAAAGATTAGCAAATTCCATCTCTAAAAGGGAGAAGTGGAGACACCATTTCAATAGGATGCCGAACTGAAAACCATACTGAGTGTACAACAGCTCTACACATTACTGTGTAATAATAAACTCAAACATGATTTTTACCACACAGGTTTGTCCTCATGGACACAAATGTTGGTATAACTTTACCATATCTGACTCAGTACTCATAACATCTTTCTGGGCCAACTTTGATTTCCATTCGAGTTTGGCCTTCCAGGTTAAAATCAAAATTCAACAACCACCTCTGCCAACTCAGCCTCCTATTAAACTGTCTCCTCACATTTATAACACAGGCCCTTACATAATTAAAAATACAGGGCAACAACGAGTTCTCTTTAACCCCAGTTGGTCCCTAAAAAGAGTGGAACTAGTGCTACACATAAATGTGTCGGCAATTAGACCAGACTGTTCTACCTTTTCGGGAGTTGCTCACACTGGCTCGCTAGCATAGTTACATGGATGATCTTCTAACAATAAAAAATCATGACACATGCAATGGGACACCACTGGGTTACTGGGGACAAGGTTAGGAGTATTGAATAGCATAGATGCTAAAGTCCTAATGAACAAACTAACTGCTACTACCGATGACCTAACCAAAATGGAATGCCCACTAAAGTCATCTTTATCAGCCTTGGGAGCAAGTCAATGGTTCCTATCAGACATTTTACCTCATTGGGAATGAATTGAAGAAAATGATCATCAATCAATTGTAAAAGCCCTCAGAGCAACCCAAGGTGATAACTCTCTTGCCTTTAGTTGTATCCAAGCACTATTATGGATACAGTCTATAGTAGCAGCCATTATTAGAGAAGGAGAAGGACGAACCCTACCCACTGAAATTCACAAATTGATTTGGGACAATGCCTCAGAATTTGAAAAGGAATTTCAGTAACGGGGGCAATTAATCAACTTCACTTATCACATAGAAAGTGGTAAGGTTGTTGCCTTTGTCCTCACAATACACAATGCTTCAGTGTACACTATATAGCCAACCATTGCATTAGGACTAAATCAAAATGCAACCATACTCTATCCCTTAGAACATAGAGTGTGGGCCCGTCAAAAAGAGGAAAAGTGGCAAACAATTGATGTCAACACAAGCATTGTGAGAGAACAACAAGGTTTCATTTGCAAAAGCAATACTCTTGAAGCTCAAGAGATCTGTTTAGATACAGAACAAAACATCTGCCACTTTGAAATCCACCTAAATGAGATTCCTGAAACTGTAGTTATATACATTGGAAAAGGATGTGTTTGCATGTGAACTTTGTGTGAATCTTTATTGATAGGTGATCTTGCTTATAACATAACCAATAAGCTCAACTTATGCGTATGCAACTTTTCTGTGATTGTTGATTATGATTTTAATCTCTCTGTACCAATAACTACTCATGATGATTTGTCTTTTGACTACATGCTATACTGTGAGCTACAACCCACATCTATCGAAATGAATCTAACTATAATCAAACAGCTCCTTCACCATCCTGCTTTAATCAACCTTCTACAAGAAGCATGAGAGACCAGACAAAAGACTTATCACAGTCCACTGAGATGTTGAAGAAATACATTGAGTGTTAATAAGAGTCAAAGAAGATGGAGAACACCGATGGTGGGAAGTCCTGTTTGGATGGTCTCCAACAGCAACTGGAATACTAAACCTGGTGTTACAACCTATTGTGATCTTACTGATTGCTGTTATATTATGCTTGCTGTTAAATATTGGTTTATACATTACAGTTTGGAGGATGGTTAAACAAATTGCATTCCTGTGAATATATCCTCACATATACAAAGTCACTTAACCACATTTAATGAAATCCTGAGAAACTAGCCAAACACAAATTTTCCCTCAGATTATAATTGGACTGTGGTATTCCCTGTTTATAGGCATAAAGGCAAGAGCCAACCACACTGCCACTCTATGGACAAGATAAATCGACTTTAGTCACGGCGCAGATTGTGGTGGTGTACCACCACCTGCCCCCGCCCCCTCCAGGCCACTGGGTCCGTGGTGTGATTTCCTTCCCAACCTGGGCCACATAATAATAAAATGGACCAGAACGTAATATAATGGTCTAACATGAAAGAAAGAAAAGGTGGAGAGCAATGGACCAGAAGACAATAGAGTGCCTGGTCCCTATATCTCCTACCATTTGAAGATAATAACCATAATTGATCACTACTGACAACATATGGATCGTGACCACACAGGGGGAGGGATACCAGGCCGCCAAGATCTTGCAAGTTCTGGGCTTGCGTAACCGGTGCAAAATACCATTGTCTGAGCTGGGCCAGAGTGGAAAAGTACCTGACGAAAGTCAATTATCTTGGATCCTATTAGTAGCAATTCTAGTAAAGACCCTTTGAGCTCTTCTAGATTGCAGCAAGCTGTGGCCAGTACCTCCCCTGAGTTGGGATGCTGCTTGGGCAGACACCCCAAGGACTAGAAGGCTAGGGCCAGACAACCCCTCTTGAGCCTCAAGTATTGCCCATTGAGGAATGCGGATGCATTGTGAGTATTTACTCTAACCCAGAAGAAGGGAAATTTTAACTATAGACTAGTCTCTCTTTCATCCACCTCTTCACTTGTACGTTTATGATAAATATATATTAGTTTTATGGATGTGTATGTTCTTCCATTTGTCCGTGCACGCGTAGGAGTTAAAAGGGGTACCCACTGTCTTGTTGGACTCGTGTGATATTAAGGGATCTTTGATCTCAACAGTTATAGACCTCTGTGTGTGTGTGTGCATGCTTATATGTTTTGCTTATGAGTACATGTATTAATTCAAGATCTGTGTTTTTGCTGATATGTATATGTATTGTTTTGGGATGCCTTATAGTAAGACAGTGTGAATCTTGCCATCTTCAAATCTGTAATTCAGTCGCTGTTCAATTATTTTGTTCACTCACTTTGTAAACCTCTAAACCAGTTAATTATTAAGTGCTGCCAAAATTCAACTTCTCGATCTACCTTATATCATAAATAAATTTTGAATAGATGCTAAATCATAACTGTGTCAAATACTTCCATCCGCAACAGAAGCTCAAGGGCAGCCTTGGCTGTAGTGACCATGAGATGGCGGAGTTCAAAATCCTTAGGGCAGCGAGGAGGACACACAGCAAGTTCACTGCCCTGCACTTCAGGAGAGCAGACTTTGGCCTCTTCAGGGACCTGCTTGCTGGAGTACAGTGGGATAAAGCCTTGGAAAGAAGAGGGGCCCAAGAAAGCTGGTTAATATTCAAGGATCACCTCCTCCAAGCTCAGGAGCGATGCATCCCAACAAAGAGGAAGTCAGGCAAAAATGCCAGGAGGCCTGCATGGATGAACAAGGAGCTCCTGGACAAACTCAAACAGAAAAAGGAAGACTACAGCAGGAGGGACCAAGGGCAGGTAGCCTGGGAGGAATACAAATAAATTGTCTGAGAAGCCAGGGATCACGTTAGGAAAGCTAAATCCCAGATAGAGTTGAATCTGGCCAGGGGAGTCAGGCAACAAGCAAGCCTTCTATAAGTATGTCAGTGATAAAAGGAAGACTAGGGAAGATGTGGGCCCTCTCCAAAAGGAAATGGGACACCTGGTCACCCTGGATATAGAGAAGGCTGAGGTACTCGATGACTTTTTTGCCTCAGTCTTCACCGATGAGCACTCTAGCCACACTGCCCAAGTCACAGAAGGCAGGGACTGGGAGAATGAAAAGCCACCCACTGAAGAGCTTCTAGGATAAGATCACATCTGAGACCATCTAAGGAACCTGAAGGTGCACAAGTCCATGGGACCTGAGGAGATTCATCCGTGGGTCCTGAGGGAACTGGCAGATGAAGTTGCCAAGCTACTATCTCTCTATATTTGAGAAGTCATGGCAGTCTGGTGAAGTTTCCCCTGACTGGAAAAGGGGAAACGTAATCCCCATTTTTAAAACGGCAAAAAAGGAAGACACGGGGAACTTCAGGCCAGTCAGTCTCACCTCTATGCCCGGCAAGATCATGGAGCAGATCCTCTGGAAACTCTGCTAAGACACATGGAAAATACAGAGGTCACAGCCAACATGGCTTCATTAAAGGCAAATCATGCCAGACAAATTTGGTGGCCTTCTGCAACAGGGTTACAGCATTGGGGGATAAGGGAAGAGTGACTGACATCATCTACCTGGACATGTGCAAAGCATTTGACACTGTACCACACAACATCCTTGTCTCAATTTAGAGAGAAATGGATTTGACGGATGGAACATTCAGTGGATAAGAAATTGGCTGGATGGTCACACTCAAAGAGTTGCAGTCAATGGCTCAATGTCCAAGTGGAGACCAGTGAAGAGTAACATTCCTCAGGGCTTGGTACTGGGACTAGCACTGTTTACCACCCTTTTCAATGATGTGCACAGTGGGATTGAGGGCACCCTCAGCATGTTTGCTTATGACACCAAGCTGTGTGGTGCGGTCAATACGCTGGAGGGAAGGGATGCTATCCAGAGGGGTCTGGAGAGGCTTGAGAGATAGGCCCATGCGAACCTCATGAAGTTCAACAAGTCCAAGTGCAAGGTCCTGCAGGTGGGTCAGGGCAATCCCAAGCACAAATCCATTCTGGAGAATGGCTGGCCGGTGTATGGGTTTAGAGCTGCCCTGAGGAGAATGACTTAGGGGTGTTGGTGGATGAGAAGCTCAACATGAGCTGGCAATGCGCACTTGCAACCCAGAAAGCAAACCGCATCCTGGGCTGCATCAAAACTAATGGGGCTGGCAGGTTGCAGGAGGTGATTCTGCCCCTCTACTCTGCAGTCATGAGACCCCACTTGGAGTACTGCATCCAGCTCTGGAGCCCCCAACATAAGGGGGACATTGACTTATCGGAGCAAGTCCAGATGAGGCCACGAACATGATCAGAGGGCTGGAGCACCCCTCTATGAAGACAGGCTGAGAGAGTTGGAGTTGTTCAGCCTGAACAAGAGAAGGCTCAGGAAAGACCTTATAGCAGCCTTCCAGTACCTAAAGGGGGGCTACAGGAAAGAAAGGGAGGGATTCTTGATCAGGGATTGTAGTGGTAGGAGGAGGGGTAACAGTTTTAGACTGAAAGAGGGTAGATTTAGATCAGATATTAGGAAGAAATGCTTTACTGTGAAGGTGGTGAGGCACTGGAACAGGCTGCCTAGAGAAGTTTTGGATGCCCCATCCCTGGAAGCGATCAAGGCCAGGTTGGATGGGGCTTTGAGTAACCTGGTCTGGTGGAAGGTGTCCCTGCCCATGGCAGGTGGGCTGGAACTAGATGATCTTTAAGGTTCCTTCCAAACCAAACCAGTCTATGATTCTATGATTCTATAATTCTATGATTTTTGTGGATGTATTCACACAAATTACTTCTTTTCTGTGTTTTTTCCCCTATTGTTTCATATCCTTCTTGTTAGCTGCAGGCCAGCTGAGCTAGTGACACCCTGCCTCCTGACACCCCACCCTTTACTGTTAAGGGCAGCATAGGGAGGATGCCTCCCATTATTATCCGTGTAAGGAATGATTCTCTCCATAATGAGTTATCAGACTCCATTACTCTTGGGAACACAGCTAGCCTCATCTCTAAGCGGTCTGAAATGTGTGTTGAGCTGCACAATTAAGATGGGTTTCACTCAGGGTTTCTGCTCAGAGGAGGCCCATTTCTTCTGGTCTTATTGTGCAAAAGCAAAGCTTCCCTTCAGCTCCTGCATCCAGTGACTGGAGTAGAGCTTACCACGTACAAGTGCTACTTATCCCACTCTCACAATGACGAGGCATTGTCCCCAAAGGCTTAAATTATATTAAAGTACAGAGATTTCCATGTTTCAAGTCTGAAAACTGAAGTTCAGATGCTATGAGTTCATTTGGGTGGACAATGCCTGCAGGAATCCAATCATGACTTGAGTGGTGAGGTCGAGATTGTCAAAAAGGGCTAACACACCCTGCCAAAGGTGATTTATGAAGGTGACATGAGAACAGTGAAACTAGCTACTGGTGTGACAGGAAGTCTTTCTGCTGTGAGAATGATTTTACCTCATTTTCACCAAAACTCTTCAAGTGCTGCCAGCAACGAGGTGTATAACTCATTTTCAGTTTTCTACTCAGTGGTCCCTGGGGAAAGAAGCCTAGCTACTAATAATGTTCATGTTGTGTTTTTCACACTGTAATGTCTAGGTGTTAGGGGAAATTTTGTATTTATTACCCATCAATTGTAGTACAAATAGGAAATTAGTATATATGGAGCACATTCAGAAACTGAAATAATAAAATTCTTCTTTCCTGGGTTTGAAACCTGTTAAGAAACCATTTTGCTGATTCACTAAATCCACATCTGGATGCTATGTGTTAACTTTGAAGAAAAGAGTCTGTTGCATGATTTTCAAGAACACATGCAGTGATTACAGAAATCACTGAGTTCATTACACCACATCATTGATTCTTGTAACACAATACAGTAATTTATCACAGAAGCAAAAAGAACCAAACCATACTTCTAGATCAATCTGTCTGACACAGTATTAAAAAAAAAAAAGAAAGAAAAGATGTCTTCTTATGGCAATTGCTCTTAGGATCATAACGTAGCAGGAATGACATGCATTTGGAGGTAGCAAGGGCTGTAAGGTTTCACAACCATTTAAAACATGGAACATTATAAACAAAGTTTGATAGATCAGTAAGGCCAATATTAATGGATTCATTTTCCTCTCTGGCATTTGATGCCTGGTTGCACAGAAACAACAGTGAAGGCTTATGCAGTGAGGGGCAATCAGTCTTAATTAATTTCTTAATATGAATTCCAAGTGATAATGCCATGCTACGATATCCCTGTATTTCCCCTTATTATCAAATAAGCATTCAGAAACAATACTTTAATATGCTATATTGCATACATATATGACATCGATACAATACATATATACAAAATATGTATATATAATATATATACCACATCACTGTGTGTCTATGGACCACAATCTGAAAAACAGTGGACTTAAATATAAATATACAAAGACTGATATTGTCCAAGAAGCATAAGATTTAGGGTTCTAACTCAAACCATTTTTTATTACCAATTGTACAAATCATAATTAAGTCTTTCTTAAAAGCCCACACTGGAGTTTTCATTGCCATTTATTTACAACAGCCCTTTATAAATCATTCATCTGGAGAGTTCTCTCCCATGTGTCGTGAAAACATTTCTGTAAAATCCTCTTAATGGAGTCTATGAATCAATGCGCAGTAAGTGTCACAGGTTGAATCAATGGCTTAAGAACCAAGAAGGCCTTTTTATAGGCAGGTGTCAAAGCACTGACTGAATTGGAAACTTTAATCTATGGCAGTCAGTGAAATTTATACTCCAAAGAGAAAGTTTGAAAGTCCTACCTTTTTCACTGCTATGGTTATGAAGTTCTGTCAGGACCTAAAAGAAGGGCCATAGGAATTCTTTAGTTTAGAAATGAGAAGACTGAAGGGATATAGGATAAAATTATACCAGTTCTCAAATACCTAAAAGACAACTGAAAAGAAGAAAAGGAATTCACAGTGCTATGGGGCTTTAAATGCAGAAAGGGATGCAGAGGTTGGATCATTGGGAATGCTTTCTAATAGTGAAGAATGAAATCCTGGAACAGATTATATAGAAGCTCGTGAAATCTTCATCACTGGTTTTTAGGTCCAAGCCAATATAAAGAATGATTACATTGCGACAGATTCTTCCGTGTCTCTGAAAAAAAATTAAAATCTCTCAAAGTCTGTTACAGATGTATTGTTTATGATTTTTATTACCTTGAGGAGGAGGAGGATTCAGTCACTGCTGTGACTCATGTCTGTAATACCCAACAGCTTCTGAAACACTGTCTATCACTAGCACCTACTATGGAGTCCTTTTGAACCTACTTTTGGACCTACTTGAAGGGTCTTCTTCCCCCCATGTCACATCTCATCAGGCAACCCCTGAGAGTTTGGTATTTATCTGCTTGAAAAGCAGATTAATCAGGTGAAATAATAAGAACCAGAAAGAAAATGCAGGCAGGGGTAAGAATATTTCAATGTTAATGAAGAAGGTAAAATCCAAGGCACAACATTATTGGTGAAAATCTCTCCCCTAAACCAAAATTCAGTTATTAAATAAAAGTGACCTCATAATCAGTTATTCCAGTATCATGAGTTACAGCCCTTTATGTTCTTTAAACAACAAGGATTCAGTGAAATTAAAGGGACATCACCTTGGTGCTCATTTATCCATGGAGATGCTGCTCAGCTTACAAATCTAAATGACAGCCCTCAAATCACTCTGTGGCTCTGCAGATTTATTACAGTTGCCAGTGGTCTCTTAATTGTAGCTGTACTCTCCCATGAAGTTCAGTTTCACATGTCACTCTCCGGCTTTAATAGGCCTGTTAAATATAAGGAATTTCTTGATACTGGCTTTCAAGGTTTTGGCTGCTTCCTCTCCAAATTCCTTCTTAGCCCTGATAATTTCAGTTAGCATTTCATATGCCCTAGTTTATGCTCTTCTTACTGTCTTCATTAATTTTACAAAATATTTCATCACTTGTTGTGCCAAGAATTTCTCCTCACTTACATTTTAAGGTAGTGAAATAAGAATGTTATATATGGAAAAATGATTTCTGATATATAAAAGAGAAATAACCTTTAACATGGCACAAAACTTGGACTCTTTTTTTAGAAAAGTCCAGCATAATTATCTGACTGGTGAATTAAGAGCTCAATGAAAATGGAGAGTACTCTCTATGCATGCAAAAAGCTCTCTGAAGAGTTTTAAAAATCTATTGCCATTGAGTGTCATTTGATCATGAAAACATTAAAGCAATTAGATGCCACTGAGTTACACAAAAATGCATACAGGTGTACTTTAACACACAGTTTGTTTAATTCCTCAATAACTTCTATTAATTTTTATTAAAAGCACTTCCAAGTACAATAGCAATAATGTTTCTGGAATCTATAAAGTAAGCAGTTGGTGACTGCCTAGGAAAATACACCTAGGACAGCCTACTTTACTCAAAACAGTCTCTTCTTCAGTCTATGGCTATCTAACAGACAGGAGAATGAGCCTGGGCTCCTGCAGAGCTGTAGGACATAACTCTGTCTGATAAGTTTTAATAAGCATAGCAGGTCAGCTAGAAGGAAGGCCAAGGTTTTTTTAAGTTGCCCCAGGTTTCTGACAGTTTTGAGCATCCTAGGGACTGAGGGGTGGAAAGGAAATTCTTTAAGGCCTTGTTAAGGACAAAACATGCAAGGTTCTCTAACCCATTTTTCCTGTATTTACCCTTCTTTTAGTTATCTCTATCAAATCAAAAATCCTAACATAAATGAACATTATTTCATAGGCTTAAGAAGTTTTAACATTACACAGACTGAAATAAAAGCTTACAACTAATCTATAGTGTCAGTCACCTTATTTTTATTTTTCAAGAAACAAGACGTTTTCAAGTGATACTTTATTCTTGGTCATCCTTAACAGTCTGTTATTTCTATATTCAGGATAATTGTTTGGGTCCATGAAGTCCAGAAAATGAAACAAGTTTGAAGTTGAAAGAAAAAAAAAATCACTAAGCACCCAGAAAAGTGATTGCATTAAAAAGAACATGGTATTTTCTCTTTACCATTTTTTACTCATTAATTAAAGCTGACACTTCCAAAGTCAGTGTTAAATTTAACTGTGATTTAAGAACTCATCTGTTAATCTCATCTATTTTAAGTTAAGGTGACTAGACACCAAACCAGCTGCTGCTTATAATGGAAAATGAAGTTTACAACTATGTATCATATGCAAAATGTCATCCTTATGCAGAAATATTCATGTTTGTGGATGGGAAAACCCTTTAACCTCAAACCAAAATTTTTTAATCAAACTCCAAGAAATCTTTCTATCAGCTTTTGGGGTTTTCGTTTTCATGTTGTACAGTTTTGGGGTTGATTTTTAACTGTAGTTGGGTGCTGTTTTTTTTAATAAAAAACAAGTATTTTCTACAAGGACACAAAAATATGTCCAGATAAAATAATTAACCAGTGTTTAGGCTCAGATTATATTATGATGTAACAACAATCTACAGATACAGGATATGGAACAGATATGTTGTGATTTTACCTTACTTTAGGGAAGTGTTACTGAGTTGGACTCAACGCAACCAGGTCCCAGTTTGTTCCACATAAATTTTTGAAAATGCAGTTTTCATTATGATCAATTAGTATTTGCACCATCACATACAATAGTTTTAGGACTCAAAATATTTAGCTACAATTTTCTCACAATAGATATGTTTTACAGAAAATAGAAAGGCTACACAATCTTTGGGTTTGGTTATTTTTTTCATCCCATGAAAATGTTTGAAGAAGGGTGGTGAGAGGAAAGGTTTTGAGATTTTGTTTTGGAGTATTTTCGTGTTTTGTTTTGCTGTTTTGTTATTTTTATGTGTTTGATCACCTGGGAATCAATTCCAAAAGAAACTGGAATTGTTTTCCAGGTTGATAACCCTGTGAGCTGCACAGAAGTCTAATACATGGCAATGAAATTGATATTTCCAATGGTGCTCATTTTTAGGTATGCTATAACTTCTCTACAGCTTCTTAGGAAATTAATCATGTTGTAGTACGTGTCTAATTTTAGCAGACTTGAGGGAAAAAAAATAGTCCATTTGCTTTAGAATCATGCTGGGTGAAAGCAAGAAGTCATTTAAGTCGAATTTGCTATATAAGTACTTTTATGGTGAAAAAACAAATCAAACAAAAAACATGACAAAAACTATCACTACTTAAAAACTGACTAGTTTTTTTTTTGTTTAATCAGCCTAGTTTCACATACATATGTTTAGACACAAATGTATGAATGTTGTACATGGAAGAAAAAAAAAAACACAACAGGAATGCAAAAGACGGAGATACATACTTCTTACTAATTAAGTTTCCCATCAACAATGCAATCAGCAGAACAGAGCTACCATTAGTACTGCTCTGAAAGTGTCCGCAGTCCTACAGCAGTAGCTGACATTAGACATGCCAAGCTGAAAGCCTTATGATAACACACTCCTACACCCCAGTGGTAAAAAAGGGACACATCTCCAAGCAAACCTTTTTATTCAATCAGAGTAAGCAAACAAACAAGCAAAACACTCTGATGAGCAGATTCAGACTTGGGATTTTTCTTTAACTATTTCATTAAACCAAAGGGGATGTTTGCAAACGCTCTAGTGTTTCTTTTTCAATATTGGGAATGGAGGTTTATGCAGTGAAAAAGTATGTAAATCCCTTCATTACAAAGTTAATCTTAATATGAAAAAGGGCAAGTGCTCCATGTTAGACAGGGTTATAACAGTTCAGTTCCTATCATAATTAATGAGAGTGTCAGGGCTAAATGCCATCACACCGTTTTAGATGTCCTAGGGCCCAATTCACTTCCCACTGAAAACAGTAGGGATCAGATCATTCAATTAGCTTCAGTGGCCTTTGGATTGGACTTAAGACTCTACTCTGAATGCGATGAAGTTCTCCACTGAGAGACTGAGTACTTCCAACTCCTGTTGAGTTTGGCACCTTCTTACTAAAGCTGAGTATCCAAAAAGAGCAGGAGAACTTGTCTTTTCTATACTTAAAATTAAATTGGGGACTTTTAAAGGAACCTGGGAGATTTTGTCACCTAATTGCAATTATTTCTTTTTAAATTCTTGAGTAAATTGTTTAAGTGAAAAAAGAAATCACCTTCTTTTTTAAGCTTCAAAAAATTAAAGATTATTATAGACAGAATGCATAATACAACACATATGTTTTTATATTCAAATTTTGCCTTTTTTATGTAGCACCCTGAGAAAAATTAACTGAGAGATTTTTTCTGTGGTTATAATATTAAGCAGGACAATAATATTAAAACTTAATTGTTATAATTAAAGTAAAATTTCTCAGCAGAAGTATGTTTTCCCACATATTTAATTCTTTTTTATAATTATGTAATTAGTCCTAAAAAGAACACAATTCTACTGTCATCTTCAGAGTATCAGAAAATACATATGTAATACAAATTTCCAAAAGGCAGCAGTACAGTAAGTGACAGACATGATTATTGTGTCCCCTAGAAACATTCAGAATGACAGATGATGATAATTTCCTCATAAATCATGTGTAAAACATGAAAAATGCAATGGAACCTCATTTTATTAATATGATCTTATCAGTAATAATGGAGGAGGTACAATTTGGGTCTGCAATGTTTATCTGATTTACTATCATCAATTTGCAATCGTGTGTACAGAAAAAAAAAATCTTATTCAAGATAAGCAGCACAATGTCTTGCCTCTCCTGTGTTGCTGTATTACTTTTACTAATGCTTGATGATTGACACGAGAGCAGAGCTACAGCCTACTATTTCAGAACAACTTACCAAGATAGCAGTGGAGTTTTTTTGTTCATCAGAACTAGGGGAATAAAAGAGAACTTTTTAGACCCAGAGAATCCAAGGTAACAATTCTGCATTTTCTCCATGCTTTCAAGCTGGAATGTTTTCATTATTTTTAATATAAAGGAAACTTTTTTATATATTTTTGACTGAATCTGTTGAATGAGAATAAGGCTAGCCTCCCCCACACTGCATTTTTATTCTGTGAAAAGCTTATAAATTGAAGTTCCAGTAACTTTTTTTAAACATCATTATCTCCCCTATTCCACCTACATCTTCTAAGATTTTATGTTCATTATAGAATGTGGTGCCAAGCTGACTACACAGTTCAGAAGTGTTTAATTTACAGGTAACAGCTGGGGGTATCCTGGTGAAGAAGGTAAGAAGTTTGAGCCTTATGTTGATGTTCTCCACTTTTGGTGGCACTACGATTCAATGGGTTTGTCTGGGGCCATGTTTGCCTTTCACACAGCAGATTTTGTGCTCCAGGATGGCTTTACCTGATGCTTTTTTCAGAAGGAAGGACCATGTCAAAATTCAAATTATTCACCTCCAAAAATTCCCATGAAAATTTTTACATTCTTTCAATGCAATGCAGTTAGACATCTGGAGCATTTATATAGACAACAATAATAAAGGTGATTTCAACCCATAATAAATTATTATAACATGTATTGCAATCTTACAACATAGGATTGATAACAGTTACAACATTCTTTAAAGAGGAATAACAAAATAAACGGAGGCCTTATAACTTGGGAAGAATTTTCTCTTCTTCCTCCCAAAAGATGGCATTTGAGACACCAAGCAGGGAGAATCATTCAGCTGCCAAGAAGGGTTTTATAGCTATTACAACCAGCTTCCCTGGCTCACAAGGAAGATACCATTGTGGCTATAGCTCTGAGGCCAAGGAGAGACTATAACAACTATGTCTGTTTTGAAGAGACATCCATTATGTTACAGTTAGTAACTGCACATTGCTTAACATGGGCTCAAATTCCTCATTACTTTATGAACAATTCTTGTGGTAAATTTCATATGCCTTGCAGAAAAAAGAATGGAAAGTTTTATTCTGCAGGAAAACTATCTGACCAACGTTCCCAAGTGCGTGCCAAGTACTTTTGGGACTATGAGTCCATCTCCAAGAAGCTCTTTGAGGTAAACATGAGCAATTAATACATGGATTAATAGCAAAATGACCTTAGCAAATAACGAGCTTCTATAAAGGAACCTGCTCAGACAGTACCTGAGGTTTGATTTCTCACCCAAATTTCAGACTCCAAACCTTTATTTCAAAATCACTGATTTTCATGATGCTACATCAATGTTTCCTAACAAACTAAAGAATGAGATGGAGTAACCGGAAGTATTATTCCCCTTACAAGGCAGATTATATCACTGTAACATGCTCTGTCTTAAATGTGAGCTCCCTATAGAATTAATACCCTTGCAACTGTCCTATTGCTATTGGCAAATAAAGTTATTTTAAGTATTACCACGGCTCCCATTTAGGCTGCAAAGCAACTACATTAATAAGATATCTGACTGCACTGAATACTGGGCTTTTCTAAAAATCTGGCTGTAAATATTGCATTAACAGCTGCTGGGTGATGAGCTGTTCTAGGGATTTAATAGGAACTCTGTTGAAAATAGGAACTGGTTCTGGGTACTCAATAGGTGACAAAATTCTTATGCTGAATGTTACACCTAAAATTCCCCTACTGGCTAACATTTCTTATTAGCTTTTAAGAGAATGTAATAATTCACAAAAATATTTCTAATTACTGCTCATGTTGAATAAGTTATTTAACTGGTGCTTTTTCCTAGCAGGTTTGCCTTCTGTCATTACTGAGTTAACTCTGAGTCAGGAAGATTGCTTTAATTGTCTGAGAAACTCAAGCAATCTGTAGATATGAAATACTTAACTCATACAGGTACAAGCTATAAATAGGGGGTATAAAGAATAAAAGGTATCACTGCAGGCCACAAGACTGTGGACTAAATTTGCCATCTTGTTTTTCTAGGAGAGGGATAAATGCATGAAGACAAAAGTCTTGAAATCATTAAGTCACATGATGCTTTCTTTCCCTTCTTCTTCCCTCACAAAGTCACAAGCAAGACCATTATTGGACCTTCTTTGCTGAGCTGCCTGATGGACATCATTGTTTCCTCCTTTGGTCCTGGTGAAGATCAGTAGAGACAGGACAGAGCTCAGGACATGTTGTGGTGGGCTGACCTTGGCTGGCTGCCAGATCCCCACCCATCCACTCTCTTATTCCCCCTCCTCAACAGGACAGAGGGAGCAAATAAAATAGAAAAGCTTGTGGGTCAAGACAGAGACAGGGAGATCACTTAACAATTACTGTCATGGCCAAAGTGGACTCGGGGAAAATTATTTTATTTCCAGATAAAAATAGAGTTAGACCATAAGAAACAAAGACAAATTGAAACAACACCTTCTCCACTTCTTCTTCCCAGGCTCAACATCACTCCTTCACTACCAACTGCTTTACCTCCTCCCTCACCCCTGAGCAGTGCAGGGGGATGGGGAATGGGGTTTGCAGTCAGTCCGTAACAGTTCCTCTCTGCCGCTCCTTCCTCCTCACACTTTTCACCTGCTCTGACATGGGTCCTCTCCATGGGCCACAGTTCCTTCAGAAAAAGCCTGCTCCTGTGTGAGTCTTTGCCATGGGCTTCAGGGAAATACCTGCCCGACCATGGTCTGCCACAGGCTGCAGGGGAATCCCTGCTGCCATGCCTAGACAATGTCTTCCCCCTCTTCACTGACAGGGCCAGGCAAGACTAACCATATTAGATACAGAGAAGAGATTTACATTTTTTTAAATAAAACACTTTGAGGACAAATTGCCAATCACATTGCAATCAAATTGCCAAGACCTTTGGGCAATAGCTGCTACTTGCATTTGCGATATCCCAAAAAGACTCAAAGGGTTTATCATCATTAAATCATTGACCTCCCCGCAGCTCTGCTGCTGGGGACCACTACCTCCTCTCCTCCAATGCCTGCCTCTGTCAGTGTCTTCAATGTCGAACACCTCATTTGCCTCCAAGTTACAGCATCAGAGAAAGGAAAGATAAGTTTTTAAATATGAATTGCAATTTTTCCCATTGTTTCTGCAAAACCCAAGTTTGTTGATCTTTAGACAGGCTGCAAGCAAAAGCAATTCATAAGGACTTCTGCATAGATTTGCAGAATCCCTTTTAGGAAGAAAAATGAATCTGTCTCCTGGATAATTAATCAGCATGGCAGCTACTTATATAACCCGAATGCAGCAAATATTTAATTGTATTTATGCATGTTTAGAGCTCCATTAATATGCTCCATCCTGTAACTGCAGGTTATACAATACAATGTTTCCCGCACAACTGCAGACTAGAGGCCTGAATGAATTGCAGTTCAGCCAAAGTTTAAGCAAATACTAGACGTAAAAGCAGGTAAAACACCAGTTAAATCTATTATGTTTTCTTCAAATCTAATAACAGACATCACATAATTACTATAAGACACTAAAATTACAATAATTGATTGTACTACCTCCCCCCCCCCCCAAGTCACCTCTAAAGTAAAATAAAAGCAGGCTTTCTGTTTCAGTAAAAGCTTTATTACTTTTCCATTATGTTGTAAACACTTAATTTTCTATATTATGACTATAGGAATTTTAGTTCTGAATCTCTGCTTTTCTGTGAGCACTGGCTTTGAATAACTATAAAATAATAAAGCAACTGAAGGCATGACAGCATTCAATCTGAACTTAAATCTCCACCTTTATTTGGTGAAACCATCTGAATCTCCACACTTTAGACACAGCTTCTGTACACCAGACAAGATACAGCTGTGTGACTTACCTTTCAAGTTCCATTCACAGTCTGACCCTTAAAAGTGTATTAAAAGAAAAAATACTGTCTATATAGCTACAAACACACACATCCACATAGATGCCTTTAAGACAACCAAGAGGTGACCCAAAATGGGCCATGGATAAAAAGATTTCTGGGTGCTGAGCTAGGTATCTATCTTCCAACTCAACCCATGGTAAACTATAGGTGTAGTAAGCATAAACTGAGGAAAAACTTTGGAGTGAATTGTTTATTTACTGAAAAGAGCAATTCAGGTTCAGGAGCCCCATGGCTTTGCATCAAACTCAGAGGAGAACCCCTGCTGAAACAAAGAAATAAAGCATCTCTGAAATGCCCTAACCATTTCTTTCATATCAAAGTGAACTGCTTCGATGTTTTGAAAGAATTAATATTCCAGTTCTTGTTACAAAAGCCATAATCCCAATCATTACTCTCCACAAAAGGAAGGTGGAGAGTGATGGAGAATGTCCCCATATTAAAAAATACCTTGAGCAGTCATCTGGGAGGTAAAAGATAAAATATTGACAGAGTCTGAACATCTAAGTGCAGAAGCACATATGAGGATGTGCTTACCAGTAAGCCTATAAAGCCCTTAAGCATACCCATTGCAGTCTTTTAAGTCCACTCTATTGCAGTCTATATACAGGTACAAGCAATTATCCCCTGGAATATTTTAACAGTAAAGGGAAGTTCTTGTCTGAGCATGGACTAATAATATGAGCAACATAGAAAACAGTAACTTCTCTTTTAGCTTGGAGAAAAAAAAAGAGTATAACCACTTAAAAGAAAACATAGCAAGTTGTGTGGCCCAAACTGCAATATAATAAAAGGTTTTGAAATACCAGCACTTTTAATTCCATGTGATGAAAACTGGCATAGGTCAACAGTATATCTTCAATTAGGTAGTAGGTTCAAGTCAACTCCAAAAATAACTCTGGCACAATATTTGCCAACATATTGGCTTCTCTGAGAATGAAATGAATCTACAGCTATGTGTACACATGGGGATAAAAATTAAAATAACCACTAGAAATTACTCTGGTATGCAAACAGCTGATGTCCTTTCCTTTTCTGGCACCAGGCACATTTTTCATTAAGAATCCTACCATAACAGAGGGGTACGAATTACTCTGACAAGTATTTCCCTGAATTTATAATCATCAACAAACTCAGTATTTTAGCCAATAAAATTCAACTGTTCTGCCTTACCTAAAAGGTTACTTACCCAGCAGACTATCTCTTAAAAGCTGTTTATGTACATGTGCATACTGCATTGTGCCAAAAGCAGTATGCTAATGGTACAGTAGAGTACAAAAGCATGGAGGAAGGGAAATATGTCACCTACTGTTGCATATAATAGGATACCTTACAGAGTCCACTTTTGATCTGGCTTTGATTTTCTTTATTTTTCTACATTCTTGTATCCTTAATCCAATTTTTGCAATACGTTAAGTAAATTCCAATTATAGGTAAAATAATAGCAGCATCGGTTTATTGCAAGTTATTGGGCTATATAGCACTTTTTTAAGTCACTAGCAAAACTTTCGTCACCTTAAATAGCAGAAGAACAAAATCTTCTCTCAGAATTGTCCTTTAAGTAAAAATTAGTTTTGCAACCCTGGCTCCAAGACAGTGTAATTTTACCCTTGACTTCAAAAGGACCTCAGTTCTACCTGTGATGTACTTAGGCTCTATATTTGGATTCACTATGAGTTACTCATTCTCCTCTGAGAAATCCATTAGTTTCTTAAAGATATTTAGGAACCTAATTCCAACAGATGTTTCTTTAATATTTATACAGTTTCAATGGCTTAAATTCTGTTCACACTTCTCTTTTTTAATACTTTCTCCATTTTTGCTTTCCTCCATTATCTTAGAGAAGTTTACTGACTAAGCATAAACAATTAAATTGTCTATATTATTGCAAAAATTGGATTAAGGATACAAGAATGTAGAAAAATCACGAAAATCAAAGCCAGGTCAAAAGTGGACTCTGTAAGATATCATCCTATTATATGCAACAGTAAGAGATATATTTCCCTCCCTCCATGCTTTTGTACTCCACTGTACCATTAGCATACTCATTTATGTTGTTAAATATATGCAATAAATATACACTAGGGCTTCAGTTAAGATTTCCACAGAAACATTCTGGAATATTATGCTGTGCATATGTGAATATGAGTGTTTCAGTGTAAGTCTGTGTATATTTTTACAGATTTTCTATTATTACTATTTTAGTTTTAAAAAGAAATTAGATTTGAATTTAAGCCATATCAAAAACAGTCTTCTAAGTGTAGCTCAAACTACACATAGACATCTTAGTAATAAACCACCTATGACAAGAATGCCATTCTGTTAATCAGTTTTGGACTTGAAGTGTCTTTCTTTTCTTCCCCAATGGCAAGTAGCAAAATATTTGCAATAGTCAGAAAAACTTCTATGAGACAAAAGCCAAGAAAAAAATCTTCTGTATGCATTTTCTCTCATTCCCAAGTTTAAATCAGAACCTTTAATGTTACTTTAATGTAGTTTGCATGTGTTAATCATATCATTAATGTTATGACTGACAGACAGAAATTAGTTTAATGGAGAGTTCAGGGTTCTTAAATCAAGACAGGCTTTTGGGTTCTCATGATTAATAGACCAATACCCGAGCCACATATGCTCTAACTGAAAAGCAAGATGGATAATGAGTTCATGCATCCGTTGAAGGAATTTTAAAATATATGGTGGACTACATTACAATAATAGAACGTTACACTGGAATTAATGTATGCAATTTGTCTGTCATAGTCAATGTTAAAAGAAAAAGTGCAAAGACTGAGCGGGAACATTCACAAGTTAGACTGCAAGATATCTAATGAGCTGTAGAATGAAGTGGTGGTGGGGGGAGGGACTAGAAAGTACCATTGGATTAAGTTAGACACTTACAGAAAATTCCAGTCTCAAAGGGATGTTTTATGTCATGCAAAAGTCTCATGGCTTCTGCAGTCTTCACCTAACAAATACCCAGGTCCTTACCAGGCTTCTAAGAAACAAGTGTGCCTGTGTATTTTCTGCTCACTTTTTATTTCGTAAGAGGAATTATATTTCAGACAGATATTGATACCCTGCTCTCATACCTGTGATGAGGACATTTAAATGGAACTAATGGTAAGGATTAAGGAAAACACAAGTAATTTAAACATATGTTGGCATGTATAAAGCCAAAGATAAGAAGGAAAGCCAGCAGTTAATAAAGAACCAAGAGAAGTAATTCAGGATGGTACAAAGCTAGGGTAGGTCTCAGAGTGAAATAATGATAAGAAAGTGTTGGCTGAATAATCTAAAGACCATAATGAGTTTTAAGTTTCTCTCATTAGCAAATTATGAGTTCCCAGAGATGAAATTTTAAGTATCTATTATCACAGCAATCACATAACCAAAAAAGTTGATTTTTAATCTCACAAGTTTTGTCAAGCTGGTATATTTCATTCTGATCCCTCCTCTTTCTCACCCCAAATAAGGAAAAAAATACAGAAAATAAAGTTTCAGACAGAAGGAAATTCTAAATTTTATAAGCAAATATCAATGTGTAAAACTCATGCCACTACCTTTTATTTTACTTTACGTTATTTTATTTTATTACTTGCTTATCTACTGAAGTACAGTCCATTATTTCTGTTCTTTACTGGTTTCATAATTATTAGGTAACACATTACAAGATAAAGATTTCATCTTAAACTTATGTCTTACAAAAAGAAATATAGCACTCTGCTTTTTGCCTGAATGGGGCAAAAGTGTACAGGAAAATAAGTTAATATTTCCAACTAAAGTGAGCAACACTGAGGAAAGCACTTGAGGTGTGCTTAAGTGTTTATTTAAAATGAGGTTGAATTGAAGAAAGAAGAGTTTTTTAAAATTTCCAAGTGCTTACGATGAAAACAGTGACAGTACCAATGAGAAAGAAGGACTTCAGACTATCCCTATCATACATGTGGGAATACAGGTCACATGGAGGGTGTTAATAAATAGAAAGGGAGGGATACATCTCTTTACTATATTTGCACTGGTGTGCTGTTAGCGATCTTAAGATCACTAACAAAAAATAAAAACAAAACTAGGAGGAATAGAAGAAAATTACATATTCCTGTCATTAGAAAATAAATACTGCATATATTGAAGGTTTTTTCCCCAAATAGATGATTTATATTGCCAAGAAATATCAAGTACATTTCAAAGTTGCATTTTTGCAACATACATAGAGAACAATTACTCTTTGTACAAAGCTAGCAAAGTGTATAAACTCATTTACTGCATCAATGCCTGTAATTAATGTTTCCTAACTCATCTCAGATCATATATACTACATTACACCTGTAATTTTCCTACGTCATTGGTAATACATTACTGCAGTGCTGCTAAAAATCCATTCACATGCTGTGTTTTCTTTCTGTAAAGCAAAGATTACTGCTCATGATGTCTTAGAATCTGTTCCCCTAGAGTGTTGCAAGATCACCAAAACCATAAATTCTTTAAAGTCTGTGTAGATTTGGTAAAGAATTAAGCAAATTACAGTAGAAATGTGAGAAACAGTGGTAGAAAAAGATAGTGCATTATTTTCCTCTGCATATAATACTCTTCAAAATATTCATCTTCTGAATCCATCATGGCACAGGAGCTGAAGAGCTGAGAAGAATGTAGGAGGCTGCTTATAATCACCTGAATTCTGGAAAAAGTGCAAACATCCCTTTGACCTATGATTAGTGGCAGACCACAGTCAAGTATGTTAATCAGAATCTCATATTCTTCTGGTTCCAGTAAACAAATTTAAAATGTTCAGTGTATATTGGAATGCAGTGTACTGAATCAAGAATAAAATCATATTAAGGCCTACCCCAGCTGATTTTATTAAACCATTCTAATTTCAGATGTGAGAACAACCATAATTTCTGAGGTAAGATTGTCCAGCATAAGTAGGTTCCATGACTGCTGTTGCAGAATGACCAAAAAATAGGATAATCTCCACAAAAAGTACATCAGGCCTATAGAAACAGTGCAAACTACACTTTAGAAGAACGTTGTTGCAGCAGATACACAGTGCAATGTGCCTAAGAGTGGAGCCAAAATAACAATCAAGCGAAACAAACTTCATCAGACAAATGGTTAGTGAATGCTGCATGGGGATGGCATGTCTGCCACAAGACAAAAGTGGGGTTACAGAGGTGACCAAGGGACCCCAATAATGTCTCCAATATCTCACACTTCTACAGAATGCTTCAAATATGTAACAACTTCTATTGCCAGCTTATTATTAGCATCACCTAAAATTTCACTAAGTCCAACACAAGAATATGAAATTAGAAGATGACAGCCATAAAAATGTATCCTGACCTGAGAAGAACATTTTTTTTTGTTTGTAAAAAGGGAATACTGCCAAGTAGTTTGTTTCAGATGCAACACTGAATCTGTACTGAAAAAAGTTATACAGAACGTTCAAACTCAAAATAATAATTCAGGGTTGGTTGGTTCTTTTTAAGAATTCAACTGAACAGTGCCTAGTTTATTTAGAAAAAAAAAAAATGTTGCCAGCCCTAGATGTGATGAATTTAGCTCACAAATGATGAAACTTAGTGTACAATGAATATCATATTTAGTGAGTTTTTCCACGTAACGTGAAAGAACATTTGGTATACCCAATGAACTGCTTAACTTCCATCCTCACCATTTGGCTACCGCTAAATCAGGCTCAGTTGAAAGACTGAATAAACACGGCGATAAAGTGAAAATGAGACTACTAAACTTGTCTGATCTATATTAGACAGTGATTCAAGTGATAAAGGGCAAAGGGATATCACTGGCAAAAAAAGTCAGCTCTGGTCACTACTCTAGAAGAAATTTTGGATTGAAAGCTCTTCTGGTACCATCTGAAGTCCTCTCCACCAATGACATAACTTTCTTGAGCATTCTACTCTCCTCTATCTGTTGCCTCAACAAAATTCATTATCTGTATTGGCCCAGGGGAAGCTTCATGATTTTTTTCATGGAACTAAAAAGAATTAGCATGTAATTGGAATTTTTGTTGGTTGTCCAATGAAAAAAAAATTCTCAGAAGGTTTTTTCTCTCTGACAAGGTTTTGAAAACCACAAACCCCCCATTGTTAAGATTTTTGATAGAAAGGGGAGAAGTCATTGACAATTTTAATACAGCAATTATTGGATAACTTACCTTCAGGGAAAGTGTTTTTGTAACTTCTAATTGGAGATTTAGTTAAGATCTGAATCAAGAGGGTTTATATTCCTTCTGTATATTATATTTTAATTGCTTTTTACAGTCTAGCTGAAAGTGCCACAAAGCATAGAGTTATGATTTGAAGGTATTATAAATTTTCCTTTGGGAAGTGTGAAAAGTCAGCAGAAGCGAGCAGAGAGAAGCCAGTACTCCAAAGGAACTGCCTCCATCCAGGCAGATGCCTCTGGAAATTAAGTACATTGCTTCCTTCACCAATCTTAAACTTGTCCCTCTGCTGAAACAGCTATTGTATTATTTGAAGGTGAATTTTTCCTTCTTTCTTGGTCTTTTCTCTCATTTATGTTTACATCATCAGCTGAGAGAGAGTGCCTTATGAACTGTTAAGGGCAAAAATGTACCTTGGCCTTCATGACAATGAGAATCAGGCTCTGCATTTTAATGACTGATACCTGTAAACTTTTTGCTTGCTCATTAGCAGAAAAATGTGCCAAATTATAGAACTGGTATGGATACAGACAGTAAAGGAGTTTCAGGGGGTTTTGGTCTGCACCTTTTATTTCCTAACATTTTAGTTACACTTTGCAGACCGTGATACGATACAGTAGTGATGATACTAGCTGGGTTTTGCAGATATTACAGTAAAAGCTGTAACTTTTTATAGTGTATCACAAGTTCTTACTACAGCTAGTAAGCGTGCCCTTAGTACTTCCATAGCCTGTCATAAAAAAAAAAAAAAAACTGCATGAAGTTACTGTCTATTAAATTGTTAGACAACTTTTTATTAAAATAGTTTGAAAGCTTCCTGGAAACATTAAAATAAAATACTGAGATTACTTTTAATACTGGACTGTCTCTTTGTAAGGTCACAGTTTTGGAGGATAACCTGTTTTACAACCAGATGCATTGCTGAGAGAGGGAGCGTGTAATAGTGTTAGTGCTGTACAACCTGGAATGCCTTATAAAAGAGTTTGGTGTGTTTCAGCAAAAATTAATTCCAGAAGAATTCAATCAGTTCTTGGGAGAACCTTCTGATGTGAAAAAATAATTGAGTGCTTGACATCTAGCTTTATAGGTCAACCACTGAAAAAGCAATATCTCAGCAATAAATCAGGATGAAATTGTAGAATTTTAGTTGTGAGGTAAGTTTGTGGTTTTGTGGAACAGATGGTTTGGATGATGTGAGTTTCAGAGAATGATTTCCATTAGGACAATAGCAAACCAAAAACAATGTACTTGTGTTTTTTTTCCCAACAGGATAGATTTTAAATTAACCATTTTATACCAAGTTGAGTACTCCAGAAGCTAGCTGACCTAGAGCTAGATCTTAACTCAAGAAAGAACTGCTTCTGAATCAACTGTCTTGCTCCACAACTTAGTGTGCTTTTTCTACAGGGAAAAAAACTGGTTCTAATAAAAGAGATTATCACCTTCTCACAGTATGGCCTATTATACACTCATAAAGGCCTATGGCTATAGCACATACACTAACTTAATTGCAAATGTTATCTACCTTCTAATTTTGCTGACATACATCTTGATTGATGAGTTGGTAGAAAAAGTCTTAGTAATCAGGTATTTTATAGGATTACTCTAGTGACTTTTAAACAAGTGGTGATCTAATGCTATTAAAAGATCTTTTCACACAAATAGCAGCTTCAGTATCTTCTTTTGATAGGTTTTCATGTTTTAGTTTACTTTTTTCCTTCTTAGGAAAGGGAACAAATAAAAGATTTAGTAACTTTTGTTTACAAACTTAGATGGGAATTCTACATATACTGACACTACCTATTTATAATTCCGGAGAAAAAAAAAAAAAGAGGAGGAAGCTGCATCGCTCCAAATGAGACCTTGCATTTGTTTTGCTTGGAGGTTGCAGCAGTGATATAAAGAAAAAAAGGGTTTAAACCACAGCTGTCTTCAAGAAGTGTCTGCCAAACATTGCTTTTAAGGTTAAAGAGCCAACTTGGACTTGAGATCTTCGAGGCTGATCATTTTTGGGAAAATCAACAACCAGCAGCAAACCAACCTTCACCAGTCTTTGCCCAGTGTCCTGTTACACAACCAAATGGTGGAATACAGCTAACACACATTTATTTGAGTGAAATATCATATATCTGCTGTTTATGTGTAGTTCCAATCCTACTCTGCAGAAGTCCAGAATGGTGAAAAGCACATTTGTGTCTGCCTTCTGCCACAAGGGAGACATTCGGACATATTGACACTACTATTAGTAAGCTGTAAAAGCAACAGAATGTTGTTATTTATGCTTTACTGTATTCAGAAAACACTGAAAGTAAAGAATAAAGGAAGTTGCTTAAAACCAAGACATCAGCATAGATTACGAATGCAGAAGGCAATGATACTTATATTACATATTAGACACCTTGACAGTCACACTGAAAGGCCATAATCCCACAGATCACAAAAATATTCTAAAAAAAAACATCTAGGATATGACGAATATTTAATCAATGGAAATTTTGCACATGTCCAGAAAGGTGATCCTGTGCTTTTAGGAAAAATGGTGTTTCTCAGTCTTTTTTGGGTATAATTTTTCTGTTTTCTTTGGACCCTCAGGATGATCTGACATAAGTGATTTGAAGATTTGCTATTTCAAGTTTGCAGCTTTGATTTTCTGGTGAATGTGAGATTATAATTTCACTTTCATTTTTGCCTATTATTGCTTTCACTGTGCTTATAATGAAGTCGTCATTGATCCTTACACAAGTTTAAATGTGAATTTTGACTAGTCAGCCACCATAATACCACATGTAGGTTTGCTGGTTTGTTGTTTGTTTTTTTTTTATATTCCACTACTTAAAGCAATTACTTTGCCTTTTCTTGAAAAACAGTTGAAATCAATGGAAAAGACAATAAATTTCATTTTCTTAACCTTAAACAGAGGAGGCTGATTCCTTTGAGATTAGACTAGCATTCAGGGTTCACATTTGTGACTTTTTTCTTGCAACTCCCACTGCAAAAACAGTCTGGGAGAACAATGCAGAAAATCTTCTTTTTTTAAGAACTCTCAATTACTTTCCATGACATTTCAAGAATCCCGTTACTCAGCTTTCAAAGCTTGTTGTATAATGCAAAAACAGAATCTATCACTGCAAATACTAGACCTAATTTTCCTATCACATTCACCCCAGTGAAAATCAATCCATCGTAAAGTGTAAGGGTTGAAACCAGATGGCAGTGGTAATCACAGAATCACAGAATGGTACAGGTTGGAAGGGACCTTTGGAGATCATCTAGTCTACTGCCCCTGCCAAAACAGGTTCACCTAGAGCAGGTTGGACAAGAACGCATCCAGGCAGGTTTTTAATACCTTCAGAGAAGGAGGCTCCACAACCTCTCTGGGCAGCCTGTTCCAGTGCTCTGTCCCTCTGAAAGTAGAGACGTTTTTCCTTATCCAAGCTTTATTATCCGATAAAGACATAAATAAACAGGGGGAAATACCCTATATCAGTGCAGAATTTCAGATTTACCAAATATGCAGTGCACTTCTATAAACAAACCCACATTTTGTTTTGGATGGCATTGTGTTTTATCACAACTTCAGGGAGTTTCCAGCATATAAATACTCACCACTGGGAAGAGCTATTTAGCAGCTGATTAGTCATATCTGACTATTTATTGCACTGTTGGTCTAGCGCTATAAATACCATATAATGCCACAAAAATAAAATCAATATGATGCTACATGAACTTTTTCTAAAAAGCAATTCTCTCCACATAGAAAAGGAGTATCAAAATAGGAAGTCTTGGTTCCAGCTGTGAAATAGTTTCTTGGATGGAGAGACCAATACCCACTTTTGCATTTCCTCTTCAGTAGCTGATAGCTACAACCTTTCATATCTCTGGTCACAGAGAATTACAAAGATTCAGTAGTCCATAGGAGAGAGCCTGCAAAGGACGCTTTCAATCTCTAGTCTATCATCTGACTGTCATCAGGGACTAGTTCTGGGTGTCCACAGCCAGGAACTAGGAAAAGCCAACCTGCTGTTAGATTTGAATTCACAGTACAAAGAAAAAAGAAAAGAAAACAAAACAATAATGCAAAAAGTTGTTGAAAACCGATAATAATAACCACTGGCTTGTTATCAGGCTGGTAAATTTTAGAAACCTAATTACTTAAAAATATAATGGTAGCTACTGTTTTAATGGTTTGTCCAAAGATTTTTTTGGATAGCAGGGATGCTGGGGGCTTTCTTTGTTAGTCTGTTTTTTGTTAAAGAAATCCGCACTATCCAGAAGAGTCCTCCAAGGATTCAAAACTGCAGACAGTTTCTGCTTCAAGTGCTTCCAGCAATTGTTGGCATATTTTAAGACTATCTGGATAGAATTTATTAACATATATAGCCAGAGCTCTATCCTCTATTGAAACGCAATAAAACACGCATTCCCTGACAGATTAAAGCAAGCTGTACCATAAATTGTGCAGATTGAGCCCTCTTACATGGCTTATCCTAATCATAGTTCTGCCATTTACTTCTCATGACAGGATAAAAATAAAAGTCCCATAAAACTAAAATAAAATAGACAGTCTGCCATTCTTCCCTTAGAAAACATTTGTCAGAATCTCTTCAAAAGTAATTGGGAAGAAAATGTGCTGAATTCTCCAATCTATTGAGTCATTTTTAAAGCTCGTCCAGGCATGTGAAAAGTCGGCATTCTTTATGATCAGCTAGCTTGGGAGAGGATGTATTTTACATTGTCAAAAGCCTTTCATAGTTTGCTTTTTTCCCCCTTAAGAATAAGTTTCCCCTGACTTTAAACTTAAATATTTATCCAGTGAGCAAGAAACAGTGGAACATTTAGGTTCACTTACTGTTCTATAGTCTTCAGTCATCTAAACTGTGCTTTTCCCCATACTTTTTTCCTACAGCCTCACAATTTACATTTTTTTTCCCCTCTCTACAGTGTCTGCTTCTGAACTATTGGTGCTTAATGAAAGCAGTGTGGAAGTCTTCTTTTGCTACATATGAAAAAAACAGCTTATGGTACATTCTTCAGTCATTTTCAAATACAACTGCTGAATTAATCCTGAACTCTTCTAGTGCTGTGGACTGAGGTCGACATCTTCAGCAAAGACAGTTGTTTCCCTTCTTGGTAGGGAAATGGCCTCTGCAATTATGCAAAGGATGAATTCTGGAAACTCAGTATTCACCTGTAATTACAAAGACTGACATTTGGGAGGTGTTGTGACATTCCACTGATACAAGGAGACAGAAATATTTAAAACAAGGACTGCTTCCTGCTAGAGATGATATGGTAGAGAAACAAACCAGCACCAGAAACTGCCTGTTTTCCACACAAGTGGAGAAGGTGCAATGCTCCTGACCACACAACAGGAGATGAAGAAAGTAGGTTGACCCATTTGACTTCAGGTCTGTGCAGCCAGGCCAGGGAACAGTGACAGAACAATTTCTGGGCTAAACATCCTTTTTTTTTATTTCTCCCTATGAATATGAAATAAAGGTGTCTTGGTAAAGGACAAAAAGTATGAGATGTGAGCTATTGGTCCTGAGAATGACAGACTGTGACATCTACTCTATGACACTTAAGATAGCCCTAGAATAAGTTACTGTGATTTTGATATAGAAAGGACCAAATTAAACAGTTTTGTTTTGCATACACAGGGACTTTTCAACAGCAAAGAGTGGCTTAATACTTGGGAGTTCATGATCGGTTGCCCTAATGCAGGATTGCAGGCTAATTCTACATAATCTTCTGCTTTCAGAAAGACTTAAGCTTTACTAGAGGCTTTATAAGCTTTTGTAATCAGAAAGATGCAGTTTAGTTAGCTACACAGAATTTGTTTAAAATAATAATTTACAGCAATGTTTCAGCCACTTCTGTGGCACTCCATTTGATTTTTTCCACTATTCCCATGTTCAAGTATCTCTACTGGCAACCTTTCTTACACAGGAATATTTTAACATTTCCTTTTGCAGATGGGCCACCCCCGCTGTATGTCAGCCCAGTATTGTTAGAACACTGCAATTATACAAAATTGGCAAAATAATGGAAGTAGAGCGTAATAAAGCCAGCCTTAATAGCGTTTGGCTTCACTACAATTTGTCATATCCAGTTGGATTGTCTCAGTCAACAGGTACAGGCAAGTCAGGTAGTTTAAAATGCATATCAGTTCTGAAATTAAAAAGGACTCTCTTCCTGATATGTCAAAACAATGCTGACATGCAGCAGATTGTGATAATAAATACATAGGCTCCTCTTAGACATTAGAAATTGTGCATATTGGCCAAGATAGAAAAACCATAGGCATGAAGGATTGGTACAGGTAGGTGCTTAGCATCTACCACAGAGGAATGAATCTTCCCTTTGCTTTAGTTCATAAGGAATTGAGGATTTTATCTTCTCCCTTTTAATACACTTGAAAACACTGAGTCTTTCAGGCCACACCATTCCTCTTTTACATGACTACCAAAAGCGGCAGAGTTTCAGCATCGTAAAACTGGTTTGCCACTCAATGTACTCCAGCTTCTCTGAGTGCCTAGCATCTGCTTACTGGTTAGGGAGCTCATTCAGCTATGCACAGATTACATTTTAATTTCTAATTTTTGGAGGAAGCATGTGCCTGAGGCAGAAAAGATAAACAAAGCATATGCTTTTCTATTAAAAACAATTATAGTCAGTGTCCACCGTGACACATTACCATATCACAGATTTTTCACCTTAACAATATGCATTGCAAAGCATGTGTATGATTAGTTTTCTCAAGCATGTTGTCCCAGCAGATTTTCACTGAAGCAGAAAGAGCTAGATTTGCAAATAGTTTTTAGTGCCGCAAATGCATCTTGAGGCACCTGACACACAGAGTGGAACCCAATGTCGTGGCATAAGCATCTAGGCAGGAAAACTGTGATGTGCCTCAAAACGATTTCCACAAAACAGACTGGGAAGCTGTCTCTGCTAGCCAGCAGAATAGGGAATTTTGGACAATCTAGTTGGCATGGCTGAGAGCACTCCTTCTTTTAGTTTTCAATACAGAATGAACTCTGCACCTGCACAACTCTCTAGGATGAAAACTGGACAGAAAAAGATGGGGTTTTGCATAGAAAAGAAACAACCTGAGTGGCTAGGGCAAAGGTGTGTAAATAGTGAAGAGACAGAGAGCCGTCATACAGCTTCTCACAATAAAAAGCAAGTGAAATCAATGGCTTTGAATGTGCTACAGCTTTAAAGAACAAGTAAGTTTTCACATTGTGCATAGCTGTTAAGTTGTGGAAAGCATTGCCGAAGGCCACAATATATTTATAAATAATTACAAATTATAAATAATTGTGGAAAAGTTTCAAAAAAATGGAAAAGCATAATTTCATTAGTGTCTATTAACTGTGATAACTGGAGTGTATTCATGGCTGTTTCTGAATCACAAAGTTATTACCACAAGCTGAGGGGGAAGATTACTCCACACTCTTCCTGTTCTTGTTCCCTTTGCCTAAGTATCTGCTTGGTTTCCAGCAGAGAAGCAGACCCAGCCGGGTTCTGAAACAAAACATTTCCACAGAGTTTAGGGGAAAGGAAGGAAAGAGGACAGGACTGGGGAACCAAATAGGTTTTGGACACACATAAATAAAAGAAAATTGGGTTGCAGGTTAGAAGCAAATAGGGATATCAAGAAGATCATCTGCTGGTCATTGATCATAATGGTTTCCAGTTGTGAGGACAGGCCCAGGCATGTCTGCAGAAAAAATTAAAAGCCTTCCCAGGAATGGCAGACCTCAGAATTAGGGAAGAATACATAAATAGTAGACAAGTGATAAAAAAAGAAGAGCTGAGCATAAGGTACTAAAAATGAGGTAGCTGGAGTGATATAAAAAAACTCAAGCCTGTGTTGTTTAGATACTCAATCTGACAGTGAAAATAAACAGTTCTTATATCCCTACCAACTTTAAAAACCCAGCTAGAGATGATACTGCTCCTTTTTCCTCCAATCACCTAGTGTTTTACAGTATGTATCACTAACGCAGTTTGTCTTTGTTACATTCCCTCTTCCTCTGTGAGGATTCAGCCCCAGATACTCCAATCTCTTCAATCGAGTCCACTTCAGAAGTTTCCATCTCTATTTGGAATTTAACATCTCTCCTTAGGAGCAATTGTCCAAACAGGAGTTTAATTTATCCTGCCTCACTTAGAAATGAGCTCAGAATAAAAATTGATTCTTCTCTAAACTTTATCCTACCATCCCCAATAGGGTTTGGAAGTTTCCATAGAGATGACATTTTCTGCTATGACTTCTACCATTTTCCAGTTTCAGCTGGGCTGCAGAGCTGCAAAAGCAGCATAATAAAGGAAGTACTTTCTGTAAATTTCTAGAAAAAAATCAGGTTCAATTTCTTTAAGCTTTGATTGGGTGACAAATCTCTCAGTGTTCACAGAACTACATCTGGAAGCATCAGGTAAAGAAAATATGATGGAGGATCTGTTCCCACAGCTCTTAGGAAACAGAGAACCCAAATGTAAAGGTCTTTCCCTGAGCCAGAGAAGGCAAAGAGACTTCATTTACAGTTATACACACACTCACAGGAGAATTTCCTTATTAAAAAAGATAGATGACCCACTAAAAAATGCAGTCTTTTACACATGTAACATGTGGAACACTAAATTTAGTATCAATGAGTATCAATGACTACGATGTGAAAATATTGTGGTAATTGGGAAGAATGTTTTCCTTCTTCCAAATTTAAGACTTCTATAATCTCCCCCTTTGTAATGTGGAGTAAACAATAGGAGACCTGACATTGTTTGTAAAACAAAGAAAAAAATTCTAGACCTGACAATTTAAAAATGGCTGAAATGTCCACATAAGCCCAATTTAAACTGGAAAACTTCAAGAAGAAATAATAGTGAATATTCCAATGAGCTACAAAATACTGTCAAACATTTAATGTCAGTATGGAGAAGTTAAGTACATCCTGGTTCAAGAGTTCAAAGGATAACATCTGATGTACGTATATATGTTAGCACTTTCTTATGGTCAAGGAAGAGAAGGAGATTCTTCTAAAATTAAATCTTGGGATCGTACAGTCATTAAATATGAAGATTTCATGTGTGCTATCTACAAAGAATGAATATGAATTAGGCTGTATGTCATATTGTACAGTAGGTATTAATTTAACAAAAGATATTTAAATTATAGTGAATTTACTCACAAACTGACACTTAAACTTCTAGAAAGTCAGAATGAAAAATGAGTCAGATTTTGCTCTCTAAAAGACTACATATAATTATATTTTATAATTTTCAAATTATGAACATGTAGAAATAGGAGAACTCACAGAAGCAAATTAGTAAGAACACAGCAATATCACCAAAAATTAAAGACAAAGATAAAGCAAAGGTACATTGAAGCCATTTGATATTTCCCTAAGTGAGTCAGACAGATCAGCCGCACATAATGTTTTTAATGCATCAGGCATAGTGAGCTAAATGTTAATGATTACACTTTAAGGGTTTAATGGCTTACTATATTTTTAATGTAAGAAATAGCCATTCTAATGGGAATGTACATACCCTTTACTCGGCAGCTAGGTCCCCAGTTAAAGTTGTAAAAAAAGATTCAGTCTTCCTGAGGGGGAACCACAGAGTTGTAAACGTATCAGGGTTAATTGTCTGAATTATTGGGACACTTTTTTCATGAGCTTAAGTTATTAAAATGGGAGGCTTTGTGCAGTGAACTTTAGATGCATACTTTTGTCTAAAAATACAAGCTGATCTTAGGCTAAAACTATAATTTTTAAGATGTCTCTGATCACGGGGTTTTATAAGAGAAAAAGTATGAAAGATTAAATTTGGATTCTTCAAAAATTCTCTCCTGGAATACAAAACTAACAGGCAAGAATCCTCTGAGTGGTAGGTTAGAGATTTCCCAGTTCTTGATTATTTTTCTCCTGTACTCTTAATAGATTTTGGGGAAAGAGAGAAACTGAGGGAGTCAGAGAGGAAGAGGAGAAAAGGAGAGGGAAAAGGGGCTGGAGAGAAAAAACACATAATAATCAAAATACCAACATTTTAGATGTAACTTCTCCACCCCATTCCAAAATACTTCCAAAGGAACACAATGTTGAATTTGGATTTTTCTGACTTGGCACACAAAATTATGGTATTTGAAGATTATTTTTCAATTTCCATGACAGGAGATGTGTGTAAGTGTACATGCATGTTTGAGATGCCTTTAGTGTAAAAGGAAAGCCTTGAACTGGAAAGGGATTTCTATTCCTCTGTTCTTGGAAGATCTGGCAAAAAGAGCTGTCCTCATAGGCAAGCAAGAAAGAATTGAAGTTTACTTTTAATTATAGCAAAAGAAAAAAAGGAAAAGCACAGCTGAATTCCTAAAGGAACCATGTGAGAAAGCACTGCCTAGAATTAAAAAAAATGCTTCCCTGAAAACAAAAACCAGCTTCTCCAGAGAATACATGTGGTGTCATACACAGCTGTAGATAGTATTCATCTGTAATCTTGAAAGAGATCTCTGTTTCTTACACAAAATTGGGAGATTTGGGGGTTCATTATTTAGAGTCAGATAATACACTAAATGACTTTTGTTCTTAGCTACTCACTTTAAGGCCTTTCCAAAACTATCAGGAAATATGGTCCTGCTCTAAGGTACAATTAGGAGGCTTTCAAATAGAAAAAGGAATGGTAGTAACAAGCAAAAAGAATATAGTCACCTATTATTCATTCATATACCCACATTAAAAGGACATTATAGCTGTGAAGTCAATCTATTTAATGTTAGGAAATGCTAAAATTAAGATTGGCTTACAGTCAAGCAAGAAAGGTTAAATTCAGTTCACGTGTGACAACTCTTACCTGCTTCTTGCACTGCACAAACACATACTGCAAAACTTCTTGCTGAAACCATCCTATCCAGCATGAAAAACAATCTCTTACACTGATCATCTGTACATAGGGACACACCTTAGGTGGACAGCTGTGACTCCTCGAAGGTTTTGTCACAGGCATGTGGGTCAGCAGGATCTGGGAAGCCACAGGGGTCCACATGTGGCTGGAGCACCCGCATCTCCCACACAGGGTGTGCAAGGATGGGAACCCACACTGCCAGGAGAGGGGATGCAGGCTGCTAACACATGCAGCCTGGTGTGTGCACGTGGGTATGCACACACATGTGCAGGATTAGAATGTCTTGGGATTACAGAAGGGTGTTTAGGAATTTGTAGGTGCACATTATCATTTCATAAATGTCTGGTATTGTGGTCTATCTGTTGTACCGCTAACATTGATCCTGATAGTCCATTTACTGCTTGTTAATAACATGTCATAAAAAACAATAGACATCTTGAATCCTCACTTGATATAAAACTATGAGAATTGAGCAATTCTTCCTTGCTGCAATCAGTGCCATAAAGTAGCCTTTTCACCAGATACTGCAGAGGACACTCAGAAGGTCAGAATAAAGATATTCGGGTTTTTTAATTCTCTGCTACCACTAGACAATCTTAATTTCTTTCATCCCTGGTTCCTGCAACCCAGCCTATTCTGAGTCCTTTTTCTACTTTGACTTTTTTTTTTTTTCATTCCAAGTCCCATTTATTGGTTTTCAAGACTTTCAGCACAGTCCAAAACGAAGGAATCATACAATTTCTCACAGCTTCTCTTCTTTTTGGTCACTCCCTTCATATGCAGGCTCACCCTCTTTGCCAGGCTATCCAAAAAATACGTTTAACAACAATTTTACTTCTTCTTGAGGCAAAAACCTGACACTGATCAAAGTACATTCATAATTCCCATCTACCCCAGTACATCTGAAGGCTAAGAACAGCATTAATCAGGACAGCTGATCTCAACTGACCAAAAGGATATGCCATGCCATAGGATATCTTGCTCAGAAATAAAAGTTTGGGAAAAGGAATATAAAAGGGGAATGTGGGATGTTCATGGTTACACTATTTGTCTTCCGAAACAAACACTACATGTGCAGACGCCCTGCTTTTCAGGAAGAGGCTGGACATTTGCCTGCTGATGGGAAGTAGTGAATTAATTCCTCTTTTTGCTTTGTTTGCGCTCACAGCTTTTGCTTTCCCTATTAAACTCTTATTATCTCGATCCACAAGTCTTCTAGCCTTCCTTCCATTTTCCCCCCATCCCACGGGAGAGGAGAGTGAGAGAGACGTAGGGTGAGTGTTTGGCTGCTGGCCGGGGTCTACCCACCACAGGTATAAACATCAGATGACACTCTAAGACCCTTGGACACTTGGTCTAGAAGACCTCCAGGCAGATGAACCCAACAAGGCTTTGAGCTGCACAGAAAAAATCTGTTAAAGGAGAAGCTGCTGCCCGAGCACTCACACACAATTTAGTGTGTGAATGCTCAGGCAGCAGCTTCTCCTTTAACAGTTTGGTGACCCATGTGGGGTCCAGAAGCATTAAACTTAGACCTATGGGATGTTCAAAATACTCCACGACAACCACGAAATACAGGTACATGATATACAACCAGGAGATGAGGTCTTAATTAGTGTTTTCCCAAAAAACAAAATTGGAACCCAACCGTGAGCGACCATACACTGTTTTATTATGTTCTTATTTTACTGTTAAAATTCTAGGGAAGAAAACTGGTACACCATTCTCATGTCAAGTGAGTGATGGATAGCCAAACTACCCGACAGATGACAGCTTCCTGAAAATCAACAAAGAATGAAGTGGAATATTTCACTGCTCCTGGTACTGCTAACTCTGACGACTACTACAGCATGGCTAAGTATGAACCTAAAGACAATGGGGGATCCAGAGTGGTGGAACAGCGATAAAACAGAAAAAGAAAAAAATCAAGATAAAGTATGAAGGACCCAGATTCCCAATTCATAAAGAATCTAAAGAATGGACTTCTGTCTTTTGCTGTGAATTGCATAAGGTGAAAGATCTAATGGTAACAGCGATATTCAAATGAATTAAATCTCATTGTCCTAATGACACCAGTTGCTGTTTAACAATTGATTACAGGTGTTGCATGGCAGTTGATGGTGAAATCGGCCATGTAGAAATGCATGTATCCTGTGAAAAATTGATTCAATACCAACAACAGTCTTCCTACCCACCACAGTGAATCCAACTTCAACTCCACTAATAGGAGAGGAGTTGATCTGAAATTGTACCTTATGCATACAGGGCAACAACAAGTGATATTTAACCTCTCATGGTCACTGAAACAAGTAGAACTGATGATACAAATCCATGTTTCTACAACTAAACTGACCTGCTCACCATTCTTAAGCACATCCTATGCTGGTTGGTTAGCATGGTTACATAAGTGAACCTTTACCAGTTGAAAGCTAATAAAAAAAGATGCAACTGGTATCATAAGGACAGGACTGGGGGTCTTAAATAGCATAAATGCTGAAGTGCTTGTAAACAATCTAAGTGCAACCACATATGACTAGCAAATTAGAATACTCATTGCGCTCCTTTCTATTAGCATTAGGGACTAGCCAACAACTTGTGTCTGATATACTACCTCAATGTGAAAAAAATTATGAAAAGATCTCCAGTTAATTGTAGAAGCTCTTAGAACAGTCCTGGGCAATGTTTTGCTAGCCCTTAGCTGTATCCAAGATCAACTGTGGGTGCAATCTACACTAGCAGCAATTATAAGGGAAGGTGAAGAAGGCATTTTACCTAAAAAATTCATTTTACCTACTAAATTCAAAAGAGAGTTCCAAGCCTGGCATTTAGTCAATTTTACTTATGACCCCTTCAACAACAGGGCCACTGCTTTTGTCTTAACAATATCCAATGCTTTGGTGTACACCATATACCCAATCATTGCATTGGGGTTAAATCACAACAGAACTGTTTTCTATCCATTAGAACATAGAGTATGGGCCCAACAAATCAGGAATAAGTGGCAAATTGTTGATATAGATGCATGTGTTGCATGAGACCAATGAGGATTTTTCTGTGAAAGTAACACCATCAAAGCCCAAGACATTCATCTCGACACTGAACAAAAAATCTGTCATTTTGAAATAAGTCATGATGAAAACCGCAAAACTGTAGTTGTACATATTGGTAAAGGTTATGTCTGTATGAGAACACTTTGTAGCACTATATTTCTAGATAACTTCATAGTAAATGTACGTAATCACTCAAGTATTTGTATTTGTAACTTTACCAAAATTATGGTGTGTAAGTTTAATTATTCAGCTCCTATCACATGCCACCAATTGCTGCAGTTTAACTATACATTATACCAAAATTTGTTGCCCACTCCTATAGGAATGAACTTAGCACTAGCACAAAAACTATTGCAGCACGACGAATTACAACGAGTATTAAATGATGGACAAAGGGTTATTGTTACTGTACACCATGATGCAGAAGAAATACACCATGTTCTTGAAAGGGTAAAAAGGGATGAAGAGCATCAGTGGTGGGAAACCCTTTTTGAATGGTCACCCACAGTGATGGGAATTTACAACCGTATGCTACATCCTATAGTAACCTTATTCAGTCTGGTCGTGTTGTACTTGTGGCTGAAAATCATCTTATATGCAAAACTGGAGAGAATGATTGGGTGTCTTGAAAGGATTCATGAACTTTGTTTAGCATGTTAGCAGGGATGCTTAATACAAACAAAGGGAGGAGCTGTTGAGGGCTAATAATTGTTTAGCATAAATAAGTTAGTTTTAATTAGAATAAATTACTTAGGATTATAGTATGGTGTGATTTGTGCTGTTTGCTTAGCTTTACTTAGCACAAGTAGCTAGATTTGCTGAAGCCTTTAGGCTGTGAGAAAGTTATTCTTCTCAGTAATTTTCCTAGGAGGTGGTAGTGTTGTGTTTAGTCTTTTAGTATGGGAGTGTTTGATATCACACTGATGTTTTGGTAGTGTTTCTCCCAAGTCCGTGACTATTTGGTTCTCCATGTTCTGCCAACATGGGCAGGTGCACAAGGAATGTAAACCAGAAGAAATGGAGGCTCCAACCCCCGGCTGAAACTGCAAATCAACATGATAAGAGCCTGCCTGCCTGGACACAGAAAAAGAATCCAATTAGATGTCAGAAGACCCCTGATCCAGTCCTGAATCCTGTCTTGTTTGTCTTGCACTTCTGTTTACTCTGTATGTCTATTTGCTTATTGTATATTAAAATCAATAAACTCAGGTGAATAGGGGGTAAAATAAGAAGAAAAATGGTATGGGAAAAGAGTTTGTGAGAATCCCTTGAAAAAAAATACTACTGGTGTAAGAGGTGGGGTGATTTTCTTTCTTCCTGTAGAAAAAGAAAAAAGGAGTGAAGGACATCCAAATTTCCTAATAAAAATCCCCATGGACAGCCCTTCGACAGAGAGATCCTGATCCAGGACAATTGTTCCAATAATAACCATGAGTTGAAAGACAACATAGTCCTGTTGACTTGGTGTCTCAGCTCACCCAAGGGGTCCATCCAGGAGACAAGACAGAGAAGAGGAGGACTGGCATCCTACAGCATTCCTGCAGCAAGACACATGTCCCTGGACTGGATGAAATGGGGCTGCTGGGCCTGTGGGCAGGATGGGGGGTGCAAGTAAGACTGGTCAGGGTCACAAAGGCCTATTAGTGCCTCAGGGCCCTTACAGGCCTCATTAGGAATTACTGGATATGATACCCAGGCAAAGCATCACCATTTCTGTGCTATACCGATTGTCTTTCGCAGGAGGCAAATGCTTCTCTGCCTTCTTAGAGTAATTGCCATTTGTATCATCATGAAAGTCAGTAAACAAGGGGGAAGAGGGTTTTGTTTGGTTTCCTCCTCCTGCTCCTGCTGATTTGGGTCTCAACAGACTGTTGTTGTTTCTAATGTAGCTATAGGTGCAACACACTGAGCTGATGCTCTAAACTCCTGCAGACAGTCCATCAGGAGGCTCACTGTCTATTCATCTCTCTCTAGAATAGACACGAATACACAAACTATGTCTGGCCTAAGTCTCTGCTTTCAGCTCTGAGTCACTAGCCAAGTAGAAAGTAGAGGAAGTGGACCAATATTTTGTCTGAAAGCTTACTCAGAAGCCATGGACTCAGCGAAATCGCTAAACTCTACTGATTTAAATTTCTTCTATTTTATCCTCTTCCAGGAGGGAAAAAGGAAATGGGGTGGGGAGGGCTACCACCTCTTGTGGTTTGTTTTTTGTTGTTTTTTCTTTTTTTTTTAAAGCCAAAATCAAAGAAATGTGAGAGAAATTTTTTATGAAAAATCAAGCTGGGCTAAAAATGCTACCCTTCCTCTTTTTCAAAGGAAGCTGACGTTAGACAACTGTGTTAGAATGTGTCCCAGACTGGGAAACTGATCAATCAGACATAAGTAAATTGTAGATGCAATTCATGTCGTAGCAAAGCCATATATTAAAATGAAGTAATAGATGACAAAATGGATTCTGTAGGGTACGACTGTATAATATTCAGAGAAAATGTAACATATTGCTTTTAAAAATAATTTTTAAAGTTTGAACTAGGCTTGCATATTTATGGGTAGCTATTCTTCAGTCTCCTATCTTGTAACATATTCTACAGGCATCTCTTGCAAATTTTCAACTCTACAAAAAAATGCATGTCTCCAGGAGTCCACTGCCAGCTATCACGTTTCTTTTCATAGGCACTGTATTAATCAAAGTTCAGGCAGAAATAATTCTGCTGCTTTCATTTATGCCCTTGAGAAATCAGGCTTTTGTGAGGCCCATACTTTCATTAGTCTCCAAAAACCCCCTGCCACTTTGTGTCACCTCAGTTGTGCTTTCCTATCCTGCTTTCTTGAGCCTATACATGCAGAAGCCTCTACAGTTTCAAGGTGTAATCCAGCCTGGCTCCATTGGGCTGATCAGGCTATGTCAGCCACCTCCCTCGCCTGATAAAATGAATATCACAAGGTCTAAAGCATTTGAAAGAAGCCTTTCACTGCACTTAAGACAAAAAGCCTGAATGCCTATGTAAGCCTGATGCAAGCAGAACTTCATTAGCAGCAGTTTATATTGTGTAAATCACTTAGGCAATCATCTAAGCCTAAAATAGGACTATTCATCTGCCTTCCAGTGAACTACCTTTTCAGTATCACTGAGTACCTGGCTTAAACACAGAGGCAACATTGCTCTTCTGAAGCACTGCGAACACCAGAGCACATAACACGTGTCAGGCCTCACAAAATCCCAGGCTAGCCTGCAGAAGCATGATACTTCAATTAAGCAGCACATTTATATTTTTGCCACTTGCCTTTCTGTGTTTTGAGTCTTTGAAACTGGAAATATGACTGGATCTTAGTTCTGCAACTGTGAGAGGGTGAAATTTACTATTAGGTTGCTCTATCGCTCAGATATTTTTAAGGAAAGAATATTATAATGCTTATGCAATCATCATAGAATCATAGAATCATAGAATTGCTGAGGTTGGAAGGGACCTTTAAGATCATTAAGTCCAACCATTAACCTACCCTGACAAAACCACTTCTAAACCATGTCCTTAAATACCACATCTACCCTTTTTTTAAACACCTCCAGGGATGGCGAATCCACCACCTCCTTTGTCAGCCTGTTCCAATGTTTAATAACCGTTTCAGTGAAAAAATGTTTCCTAATATCCAATCTCAACCTCCCCTGGCATAACTTGAACCCATTTCCTCTCATCCTATCACTTGTCACCAGGGAGAAGAGGTCAGCCCCCACCTCTTTACAACCTCCTTTCAGGTAGTTGTAGAGGGTGATAAGGTCTCCCCTCAGCCTCCTCTTCTCCAGGCTAAACAACTCCAATTCCCTCAGTCATTCCTCATAAGATTTGTCCTCCAGACCCCTCACCAGCTTAGTAGCCCTTCTCTGGACACGCTCCAACACCTCAGTGTCCTTCTTGTAGTGAGGGGCCCAAAATTGAATGCAGTACTCGAGGTGGGGCCTCACCAGTGCCGAGTACAGGGGGATGATCACTTCCCTAGTCCTGCTCACCACACTATTCCTGATACAAGCTAGGATGCTGTTGGCCTTCTTGGCCACCTGGGCACACTGTCGTCTCATATTCAGCCAGCTGTCCACCAACACCCCCAGGTCCTTTTCTGCTGGGCAGCTTTCCAGCCACTCCGCACCAATCCTGTAGTGCTGCATGGGGTTGTTGTGACCCAAGTGCAGGACCCGACACTTGGCCTTGTTGAATCTCATACCATTGGCTTCAGCCTATCAGTCCAACCTATCCAGATCCCTCTGCAGAGCCATCCTACCCTCAAGCAGATCAACACGCCCGCCTAGCTTAGCGTCATCTGCAAACTTACTGAGGGTGCATTCGATCCCCTCATCCAGATCATTGACAAAGATATTAAAGAGAATTGGCACCAGAACCAAGCCCTGGGGGACACCACTTGTGACCGGACACCAACTGGATTTAACTCCATTCACCACCACTCTCTGGGCACGGTCATCCAGCCACTTTTTTACCCAGCGAAGAGTACACCTGTCCAGGCCATGAGCAGCCAGTTTCTCTAAGAGAATGCTGTGGGAAACGGTGTCAAAAGCTTCAAAGCTTGATATGATTTTGACATCTGGCTATCAGGACATTGATTTTATCAGGCGAGGGAGGTGGCTGACATAGCCTGATCAGATTGATATGATTTTGACATCCTATTCAAAGTTTCTACATTATAACAATGCCAAGTATCACAAAACTTACAATAAAAGCATGGAAACTGGAAACATCACGAAGCAAATACAGAAATGGATCCTGGATGGCCTGAAAACCCAGTGTTCGTCTTTCTAGAAAGTCACCTTAAGCTGTCTGTATGTGAACTAGCAGCCAGTTCACAGGAAAACAAGATGGACATGAGGGACGAATGAGCAGAATTTCCTTTTCCTAAGAAAAGCTATGTTTGTTTAAAAGGAGAATAAGATCAATAAAGCAAAATCCCTTTGATTTTTACCTAATTCTTAGTCTTTTCTTTCCTTTTTTAGATATATTTGGTATTTATGCTGCTTGTGTTAATAAGGTCTTCACAGCAGGTCCTGTCTACCTATATTTGTATGATAGCTACCACAGCAGTCACTTGAGTTCATAACTGGGGTTTGCAAGAGCAGTGGGAATACACCTAAATAAATACTTCTAACTGATTCTATTTCAGCAATGCCCCAGCATCCATCACCATGCAAAGCTCATGTAAACAATAGGAATATTTTCAGTGAAACTTATTTAGAAGATATGTAGAAAAAATAACTACACATGCATCAGTTACAGTGTTATAAAGAAAAATAAGGCATAAGCAAAGGCCAGTTCAACCCATTAAAAGCTGAGACCTGAACTCAGGTATCCTCAGCAGATGCCCTCATTATCATGCTTCTGCTGCATCGGTAAGGCTGCCAGACGTTTCAGCTGACGCTGTCCTACTTTAAAGAACTAATATACTCATCAGGTCTGAAAGAGTACAGTGAAGCAATTTCTGGTTTTCATCAGGTAGTAGAAAGACTGGGCAAGCTCCCTGGGTGAGCACACTAATGATCACTGCAGTGATGATCATGGCACCAAAGGTACAAGGGCCATTTTTAGACTGACACCACTACTGAATATCTAAGCAATAGAATATGCGATAACTCTGTAGCAAAAGCAGAAGCCTGAAACATTTATAAGTGTACTAATCAGGATGAAATTAATATTAGCTTCTGTTCAACCCAAATATAAGCATTTTATAAGACTCTAATGAACAACAGTATGTAAGTATTTGGTAACACTGTGATAGCATAGCCAGACACAATGTACAAGGACTTTACATAAGTGTCTGAGCAATGTGATAACTAAACTGCAAATAGGCAGGGCATCCTGCTCAATAGACAACGATGTCTGTCAAAACCAAAACCCAAGAAAAGTATCATGGGCAGCAGATGAAACCTCCCTTCTGGGAAGGGGAAAGCAGCATAAAGTCACCAGCATATATTTCCACAGAGGAGACAGAAAACAAGCCCATTTCAGTACTGTTTTCTCTCTTCAAAGAGCTCTCCAACTTGTCTTTGTCTAAGACTGCCACCTCTGCTAACTATGTGGCATCAGCTCTGTCATATTTTATACCCTTGGATAATTTAGAAATTTAGCATTAAAGATCAACAGTTCTGTATATGTAGCAACAATGCTAAATAATGTCTACCATTGTCTACCACTGTCATAATGGCTACATTGTCAATGTCTACCAAAGTATACTGTTAGTGAATGAATTTAGCACAATAGTTTTTAAAGTTCAAAATTGGCCTTATTAGCCTTTTAAACACTACCATCAAAGCAATCTATGCATCTCTAATATACATACATATATATCTCCATATATTCAGCTGCAATGAATTTAATAGCACAAATTGTTGTTTAGAACAACAAGACGACTTGGGCATTTGATACCTGATATTCTAAGCTTTAATATCAAAATCAGTTAATAATGTAAATGGAGCCCTCAGAATCACTGAACTAAACAAGCAGGTTACAAACAAGGCCGCTTGGACAATCACACTTCTGCCAATTACCATGTTTTCTGACAGAGGGTTTTTTTTTTATGATGACTGCAGGGAGGAAAACAGCTATTTCAGTTCCAAGAGCAACCAGAAACATTCAAGCTAAGCATTTCTGAGCCTGAAGTAGAGACACAATAAATGTATCCCAGCAAGTAAACCTTCTCATTGCATGCTCTTTGAAAAGGGGAAAAATAGGTCTGCAAAGGTGAGCTGCATGCTGAACAAACAGGAGAAAGTTGGATACTCTTTTTAGAGCATTTAATTATCAAAATATGTGTGGCTATTCAAATGAACACAACCAGTAAGAGAAACACAACTGTCTCAGCTTTGACAAAAAGGCTGCAGAAACCAAATTCACCCTGCTCCATTAATGAGGACCAAATCTGATCTGGGCTGCCTGTGATTATAAATCAGCTCAAAATAAAATGGGACGTTAAACACTGTACGATTTCATCACAGTAAATCACAATAGCTATATATTAAGTATTGATTAAATAAGCATCAATGACTTTCAAGCTCATTTTCATGCAAGCATGTTTTTCAAAGTTATTTATAAAACCTTTGTATATGTTAGATACTTAAACCTCTTAGAAGTTGTTGGGGAATCTTTATTGTACCCCTTGAGGTCAATTAAACAGAGGCTTGTGCTTAAATCATAAAAAAAAATAATAAATCAATGAACAATGCATTGGACAGAGTCATATCACCATCAGTGGAGGCTGCAAGGAGTCTGCAAAGATGCATCATTAACCAATTCTTTATATACACTGGCACCAGCACCAATCCCATGAGCAGTGCCATGGGGTGCCTCAGCTGGACCATGGGTCCATCCCCAGGCCCAGCTCTGCTGCCCGAAGGTGGCCCCTGAGAGCTCCCATTCCAGGATCAATACAAGTCAATGCTGTGGCTGTTCCTTATCTCACCAGGCAAAACTTCACTCCCTTGCAGGGAGTCCTGTCTCTGGCATTCCTACTTCCAGCCAGTTTAATCCCTTCTGCAGCTGGGCCTCCTTGCCCACCATGACAGATCATTCCTGTCAGAAATCACCACTGGTGAACAGTAACAATTTAAATTTCCCCGTCAAAGTAACAGTACTTTTAAAGCACAGCCCTTCCCAAAGTTACTATGAATTAGACCACTGAAAGCTCCTGTAAATCTTTTGATTTTACAGATGTCCAAGAATTGTTAAAGCATTTGTTTAGAGTCATATGGAAGTTTGGTCAAATCCGGCCTTAAAAAAACTCAAACACATAAGACTTGAGCAGTATCCAGAAAATTAGGCAATTTTGCTTTTTCTGCAAAGGGCAATGAATTAAATATGCCTGTCCTTTCTTCCAAGCATTTAATCCCATATTCATGAAACTTGGCACAAACAGCTGGTATCCTACTTCTCTTTCTTTTTGCTAAAATATTTTACCTTCCTCTTTTAGTCACTAACCATGAGTAGTCCTAAATGTTAACTGATAGTGTATTGGCCAAAAATGTTACTAAGAATCACCACCTAACAATCCTGCAAATATTTTCATGAGACTGAGAATGGCCACAAAACATGTAGAAAAAACAGGTGATATCACAGATGAATGCTGGCAATATTATGCAGAATACATTGGTAGGAACTGAAAGCTGGAAAATAGGAGAAAAATGTCTTTTGTCTACCATCAGGAAATCACAGACACCAGAAGGCTTCACTTTGTTTGCCAATCTTTACCTTTTTTTTAGTCAACTTGCAAGCTTAATGAAATCCTTTCCAAGGCAGAAATGTCTAAGATAGGTCTGTTTTCAAGAGAAATATCTCCTCTTCTCTCTATGTCCGTGCAGAGCATTCAACTTTCCGGGTTGGTGGTGATTTGAGACTGTGAGCACCTTAGTGATAAATGGCTAATACTTGCTGCCCTCTTACTGCAAGAGTGACTGCAGAACTGTGATCTTATTAGCTTTCTATTATTCTTTCTGTTCATTTTAAAGAATAAAAATGCGTACATATTTACTCTGACAATCTGAAGTCTGGCAGGACGGTGGGCCATGAATATCTTTTCTGATTTGGGAAACTCACAAATTTCTAAATGTTTCTGTTTATCTTTTTTTTTTTTTTTCTCAGCACAGCTTGTCCCTGGCTTGCTGCCCAATATACATATTGCAAAACCACCATGCCAATCACTATCTTCCATACCACTCAGAAGTACTTTCAATTCAATCCAAACAATTTAAACAAATGAAAAAGAGAGCTGGTTCTACTTTTACAGTTCTGGGTGAAAAAAAAAAAAAAGGCTTGTGAGAGGAAAAATGTGTTAGCGTGCAACAACTGAGGACTGTAATACATACAGACAGAGGGAGAGAATTAAACTTGCAGAGAAAAACATTCACTAAACTCACTTTGGAGCCATAAATACATTCTTTCCAAGCAATTTTGAGGCCTATAACATATAGTGAGAGCAAGAAGAGAGAGTATTTCTTATGAGAAAAAACTATAAAGTAAGTTGATATTTTGTTCTTAGTGCGTCAACTCTATTTTAACAAACACATTAGCACATGTACTTTAAACCAAACCGACCAAAAAACTTTATATTTTATAAAGAAACACTTACCAATTAAAAGAGTGAACAACAGTATTTTCTTTTATAAACATTAAGCAGGTTACAGAGTAACACCCTTTTTTTTCCCTCTGGGATTTAATAGTAATATAAGGCTATTTATGTTATCATTGACTGCAATAAGAGTTTTAACTGAAAAAATATAGAAAGCTCCAGAAGTACTTAGAACCTCTTGTTCTAAGGCAGACCTCAGCACACAGGGTTTCCAACACAACCCATGGCGATGGGACCACGTTAAAAAAGGACAGTTCCCCATTCCCAGTCTCTGCACTGTGCCTTCACCTTTCTGCCTATGTCTAAATTAGCGTATGGGTAAATCACCAGCTGGTGATGAGGACTCAAGGTCCACAACAGATACATTTCAGGGAGTTTTATCTTGGGACAGCTTTGCTCTAGTCCTGTAGACCAAAAACCCATTAAGGGCTGGAACATTTCAGAGTGCCTACTGCAGTTTAATTTAATCCAAAAGGAATAAAATTCATTACTCAGTGATGTGCACCAAAGCACAATATGATAAAAAAAATTTAAAAAAACATTAAAAAAATTAGGGGTTTCATTTCCAAAGTGATTATAACTAAAACACTGAAAACACTTTAAAGTCTACTGACATACACCCAATTTCCAGTCTTTTAGAAAACTGTCATTACCAAAAATATTGAATCAGTGAGAAACCTCATAACAGGTGATTGTGAAAAATTAAAATGAATTTCTGCAGTTGAGCAGCTGGTGATCTGAATTGCAGAAGCATGGGCTACCTTCACTAAGTCCAGGGCTATGGCTGACAGGGGGAAAGGCAGGATCTGTGGCTAGTATGATCGCAGCTCATGTTCAGTTCTCAATTGCTTTTTCTGCTGCAGGCTTCCCTCGTCAACCTGAGCAAGCCATTTTCTCCTTCAGTTCCTCATGGCTGAAGAACAAATAAGGGGTGAAGAAGGGTAGGATGTATATAGGATGGTGCTAACACATACAGTGAGTGGTAATGTCTCTCTTACGTCAGATGTTTAGCTCACCTAGATGAGCTCACTGGTCAGTACACAAAGGTGAAATATATTTAAGTATGGTACTTTATGTGTGTTTTTAAAAGCTTGGGCCTAAGTATTTCCTTCTTGCTCTGTCTGAGATGAAACCAACTGTTTTCAGAACCCAGAAGTAATGCCACCAAAAATGAGAAAACAAATTAGGGAGCACAGTTGGCTATAGAGATGAAAATCTGCAGTATATTTGCCAGCTATAATTGACTGTGCTCAGTCATCTAAAAGCAAGATAGAGAGTCGCCTAAAGCTCGTCAAGAAGTTGACGGATTTTTTCCTGCACTAATAAAGAAAGGATGCCTGCTACACTCAGATATTATTAGAGGACTCTGATTTTAAAATTGAGTGCAGAGATATTTTGGATCCCCTAAAAAAGTGACTTGGGCTGCCTTCCATTTCTTGGGGAGTTTAATGTAGGTTACCTTAAAGAACAAGTTTTTTTTTTAGGGGAAGTGCCAGGATTTTTCTGAAAATAGAAAAGTCTCAGAGCCTCTGGAACACATTAGGTGATCCAAAAATCAAATACCCTGATGTTGTTAGTCCCTTTTGGCCAAATGAAAGGACTATCATGAGATTTAATATCAGACATGCAAAACCATTGTGTTACTAGCAAGAAAGTCACATAAATAAAAAAAATAATAATCATATAGATACAGATATAAAGTTATATAAATAACAAACCATAACAATGAAACTCAGAACTTTTAATACCCCAAACTGTTTTCAGTCTCCCAGACAAATGTTTCCCAAATCACAGTCTGCTAGAAATCTGCATAGTAAGTAGTCAGTAGCAAGCTCATAGCATCATATTGCATTATGGCATATGCACTAATCTTGCATTATTGCATATGCATATGATCTTCTTAAGACTTGAGGCGACGTGCTTCATAACAAATTTACATGCTGAAATTTGAACAGTTGAAACGCGCTGATGAGCTGAAGAATTTGGGAAGCATTGCACTGAAGTACAGTGAGGCGGGGATTGGGTGTGTTGTAGTGACTTTCAAGTTTGAAATTCTAGCTGCTGCTCCTTTTCAGAAAGTTCTAACATTCACTAGGGGACAATGGGCTCATTTGAGATACTTCATGAAACTAAGATATATGATTCAAAAGCTCTCCATAATCCAATTATATGGTCCTGAAATGAAGATGTTTAAAAAGGAAAATGTTCATGTTACAGTTTCCCTGTCTTGCAAATTAGTCTGATATTCATTCCCATTTATATCATTTATATGCAGAGACCTGTGTACTCCAATGTTTCATGTCCCATTCTGGATCAGTTTTATAATGAGAATAAAGGGAGAAAGTCTGTAACCGTGGGGCTGATTTTCAAGGCATTTTGGGGACATAAGTGCCTACATGTCATTAATCTTTAACAAGCTTGGACACCTTCGCACCAATCATGCCTTAGAAAGCCTCTCCACATATACTGCGTAATTACTTTGGAAGATCAGTTTTTCTTCCTCTTTCTTCATTTCTTTAGCAGCTCATTCATTACTATATGCTGCTGCTGGGTGTGTTGGGAAGACACAACAAATTTACATAGCCATCCATGATTTGTTAACATGCTTACTAGGCCATTTCTGCTAGTCTACCTTTTAATAATGATAGCTTGCATTTAGTTGTGCATTCCTGTAAATTTGTCATCACTCTGTAACTATATATTATTGTAGTCATTACGCTCATTTGCTAGATAGCTATATTGCCTAAGCACTGAAGACTCAAAATGCAGTGACCTGAAATATTATGAGGTTACATCACCTCATTAAGCAAAAGAAAATGCTGTCTTGTTCAAAGCCTGCATATAGGCTGACAATGCATTTATCCAAGAAATCCTTCATGATTCGTGAAACTTTAAAACATCTTGAATCAGAAATGTTTTCCTTAGCTTAAGAACAAGCTAGGAGTCCTGTTTTACAGGTAACAACAATTTTTCACACAACAAAGAAAACTGTCTTCCCTGTTTCTCCCTTGTTTTCCCAAAGGCAGAAAAGTCTAGCCATTGCTCTAACCTACAGGAACAATGTGACCCCAACGGTGGGGACCATCAGGCAGGAACTACTGAGAGACTCTCGTGTTTGCTCCTAACTCCAGCTCTTTCACCTCCGTAGCTGTCCTGTCTGTAACATGTCTTGAACTCATGAAGGAGTTCACCTGCTTTAATGTAGTGACTGTGGCCTTTGTAGGCATCAAACCATGAGGACTTAGGATAGTACTGGCGTGGGCTACACCCCCCAGCATTTTGCTGAGCTTCCCAGTTCATGTGGAGCTATAACCCTTCATCAGTTGGCTCTACCTGACTAGGCTGGCTTAAAGTTAACTGGGTACGGCCATATAATGGATAATGGAGAATGGAGGCAAGTCCGTGCCAAGCGCAGCAGGCGAGCCCCCTCCTTGCCTGCCTCCCCCCCTCTTGTACCGTTGTGCAACAGGTATGAGGCCCTGAGCAAGGTAGAACAGATTAAGGACATCAAGGCTGACTATCCTAATACATCACAGGAGCCGCCAGGACCAGATAGGCATGCTCATCAAATCAAGACCACCTCTGCAAGGAAGAAAAGGAGGGTTATAGTCGTGGGTGACTCAGCTCTGAGGGGGACTGAGGGGCCCATATGTAGGGCAGACCCCACTCTCAGGGAAGTCTGCTGCCTTCCGGGGGCACGGGTCAAGGACATCACAAAGAGACTCCCTAGCCTGGTGCAGCCCTCGGACTACTACCCACTGCTCCTGTTCCATGTGGGAGGCGATGAATGTGCATATCGGAATGCAAGGAACATCAAAAGAGATATCAGGGCCTTGGGACAGACACTCAGGGGATCTGGAGCGCAGGTTATTTTTTCATCTCTACTTCCTGTTGTGGGTAATGACATTGAAAGGAACAGACGAGCTCAGTCTGTTAATATGTGGCTCCGTGGCTGGTGTCATCGCCACAATTTTGGGTTTTTTGACAATGGAATGACCTACACGGCACCAGGCCTGCTGGGAGCAGATGGGGGCTGGC
>VUYV01000113.1:212146-354127 GCA_008711295.1 Anarhynchus alexandrinus
CCCCATCCCTGGAGGTGTTCAAGGCCAGGCTGGACGTGGCCTTGGGCAACGTGGTCTAGTGGGAGGTGTCCCTGCCTATGGCAGGGGGGTTGGAACTCGATGATCTTCAAGGTCCTTTCCAGCCTAAACCATTCTATGATTCTATGATTCTATGATATGAGCTAAAATCACTGTGCCGTAGACATCCTCCTAAAAGGACTGCCTGGTCTCTCCAGCCTCTGCTTTCCCTGTCTCTCTCTCCTGCTGAAGTTTATTGAAGGCATTAAAAAGTCCAGGATTGCCCCTTTTTCTACTTTCTTGTCATAAGACTCTGCCTGGTTTTCTACTTCCGGCTGAGCAAATCTTCCAGTGACAGTCACTACATAATCTTCACAATTAATGAGCCAGGCTGGTGATAAGTGGGGTTTTCCCCTCCAACTCATTACCATGGTGCAGTATCTTTCTACCAATTGACTCCTCAGGTGTCTGCAACTTCTCTCATATCCTGACTCACTGCATGTTCTTCTCTCAGTTTTCCTGACTGTCGTCTCTCTGTTCTCATTTCTGACTGCTCCAGACCTATCCTTTTTCTCCTTTGGACACTCACTTTTATTTTGTGTCTAATGTAGGTATATCTCAGGCCCAGTCAGCCTGGGTTTATGAATGGCAGGTCCTGCTTGACTAACCTGATCTCTGTCTAGGACAAGGTGACCTGCTTAGTGGATGAGGGAAAGGCTGTGGATGTTGTGTAGTGGACTTTAGTAAAGCCTTTGACACTGTTTCCCACAACATTCTCCTGGAGAAACTGGCTGCTCATGGCTTGGATGAATATACTCTTTGCTGAGTAAAAAACTGGCTGCATGGCCAGGTCCAAAGAGTGGTGGTGAATGGAGTGAAATCCAGTTGGTGGCTGATCACAAGTGATGTTCCTCAGGGCTCAGTATTTGGGCCGGTTCTGTTTAATATCTTTATCAATGATCTGAACAAGGGGATTGGCTGTACCCTCAGTAAGTTTGCAGACAACACCAAATTCACTGGGAGGGTCGATCTGCTTGAGGGTAGGAAGGCTCTACAGAGGGATCTGGATAGGCGGGACTGATGGGCCAAGGCCAGTGGTATGACATTCAACAAGGCCAAGTGCTGGGTCCTGCACTTAGGTCACAACAACCCCATGTAGTATTACAGGCTTCGGGAGGAACGGCCTGAAAGCTGTCTGGCAAAAAGGACTTGGGGGTATTGGTGGACAGCCAGCTGCGTATGAGCCAGCAGAGTGCCCAGGTGGCCAAGAAGGCCAATAGCATCCTAGCTTGTATCAGAAATAGCGCGGCGAGCAGGACTAGGGAAGTGATCGTCACCCTGTACTTGCCACTGGTGACGCTGCACCTCAAATACTGCATTCAATTTTGGGCCCCTCAGTACAAGGCAGACATCAAGGTGCTTAAATGTGTCCAAAGAAGAGCAACAAAGCTGGTGAGGGGTCTAGAGAACAAGTCATGTGAGGAGTGGTTGAAGGAACTGGGGTTGTTTAGCCTGGAGAAAAGGAGGCTGAGGGGAGACCTTTTCACTCTCTACAACTACCTGAAAGGAGGTTGTAGCGAGGTGGGATTCAGTCTGTTCTCCCAAGTAACAAGTGATGAGACAAGAGGAAACAGCCTCAAGTTGTGTCAGGAGAAGCTTAGATTGCATATTAAGAAAAAAATCTTCACTGAAAGGGTTATCAAGCACTGGAACAGGCTGCACAGGGAAGTGGTTGAGTTACCATCCCTGGCGGTATTTAAAAGACTTGTAGATGTGGCACTTAGGGACATGGTTTAGTGGTGGACTTGGCAGTGCTAGGTAAACCATTGGGCTTGATGATCTTAAAGCTCTTTTCCAACCTAAACGATTCTATGATTCTATTTTCCTAAGGTCTGGTACCTCTGGTCTAAATTTTTGAAACAGAGCTTTTCACGTTCAGTAGCAAGTAGAAGTGTTATTTTTAGTGCTAGAGGTAGAAGCACTATTTCAGAGACCAATTTGGACCTGAGCTTCTTACTGAGTTGACAAGACCAGGCTATGTGGTGTGGTGCAACCAAAGGGATGAGGTTTTGACGATATACTGCAAAAATCTGATCAGTGAAATGAGCAGCTTCAGGGAATGGCTGAAATCTAGGAAAGAAGATTTTATTTTATGGCTAATCTTCAACATACTCTGAAAATTAGGATAGAGGGGTTTCAGCAGCATTTGCTAAGTGGAGTAGAGATTACTTTTTTTCTAACTTGACCAAATTTTATTTTATCTGAAGTAAAATGCTCTGAAAGCGAAACATGAATGAGATGCAGGAACTGCTGGGGATGGGTGAGTCAGAAAAGAAAAAACAGTATGCAGGGGATTTTCATTCTGCTCTATAGCAGCTGAATTTCAGTCTGCAAACTGAATATGAAGAATGGCATTGGACTGATTGTCAAGGGAAACAACAGATGTCTTAAGACAGGAGTAGCTATTTGAGCTGTTAGAAAACAAAGAGTGTTTTTCACATGCAAAGACTAGTTTTACACATTTTGAAGTATTAGAACAGAAAATGTAGGTCGAGAAATAAGATATAGAAGGAGACAGAGGATAGAAGAGAAGGAGAAGGGGAGATATGAGATGATATACAAAGGAAGACACTGCTTTCATGAGAGGTGTAAAAGAGCAACCCATCTGGGTTAGCACTGGTAGAGATAAGGAGACAGGTCTGTCAGTTTCCTGAAAACTGGTGCTGAGATCAGCAGTGGGTTGTTTCATAATCTGTAGCAATACCTCTTCTGATTTGTTTTTTCCTCTTTGTTTCTTCCCAGAGCATGTGTAAAATCATATCCCAAGTGTAATAATAAAAAAAAGATTGGACAGTTGGTGTTTCACTGTGAAAGTCAATGCCATAAAGTCAAATCTAAAGTTTTATTTCTCAAGTAACTGCTAACAAAATTTAAAAGCATTTACCCTCATATTCATGACAGCTGCTTGTCTTTATTGTACTCAATAAGCTTGAATGTTTCATTGAACCTTTTCTGCTGTCTTGTGGAGAATCATGAGGTTCACAAATTTTCTGTTAGATTCTGTTCTTCTGTACTGTAAATGACAGTAGTAAATTGATATCTGGATTTTTTCAAGGCCTACACCTTAAAATAAATTATCATACTGGTGGAAAATGTGAAGGTTAAGGGCAGCCTTGGCTGCAGTGACCATGAGATGGCGGAGTTCAAAATCCTTAGGGCAGCGAGGAGGACACACAGTAAGCTTGCTAGCCTGGACTTCAGGAGAGCAGACTTTAGCCTCTTCAGGGATCTGCTTGCTGGAGTACAGTGGGATAAAGCCTTGGAAGGAAGAGGGGCCCAAGAAAGCTGGCTAATATTCAAGGACCACCTCCTCCAGGCTCAGGAGCGATGCATCCCAACAAAGAGAAAGTCAGGCAAAAACGCCAAGAGGCCTGCATGGATGAACAAGGAGCTCCTGGACAATCTCAAACAGAAAAAGGGTGGAAACAAGGACAGGCAGCCTGGGAGATATAGAGAGATATTGTCCGAGCAGCCAGGTATCAGAGTTAAATCTTGCCAGGGACATCAGGGCTAACAAGAAAGCCTTCTATAGGTATGTCAGTGACAAAAGGAAGACTAGGGAGAATGTGGGCCCACTCAGGAAGGAAATGGGAGACCTGGTCACCCAAGACATGGACAAGGCTGAGGTACTCAATGACTTTTTTACCTCAGTCTTAACTGGTAAGGGCTCTAACTATACTGCCCAAGTTGCAGAAGGCAAAGGCAGGGACTGGGAGAATGAGGAACCACCCACTGTAGGAGAGGACTAGGTTTGAGACCATATAAGGAACTTGAAGATGCACAAGTCCATGGGACCTGATGAGATTCATCTGCAGGTCCTGAGGGAACTGGCAGATGAAGTTGCCAAGCCACTATCCATCTATATTTGAGAAGTCATGGCAGTCTGGTGAGGTTCCCACTGACTGGAAAAGGGGACACATAAACGCCATTTCTAAAAAGGGTAAAAAAAGACACATGGAACTACAGGCCAGTCAGTCTCACCTCTGTGCCTGGCATATGGAAAATAAGGAGGTGACTGGTGACAGCCAACATGGCTTCATCAAGGGCAAATTGTGCCTGAAAAATTTGGAGGCCTTCTATGACAGCATTACAGCATTGGTGGATAAGGGGAGATCAACAGATGTCATCTACCTGCACTTGTGCAAAAGCATTTGACACCGTTCAGCATGCCATCCTGGTCTCTAAATTGGAGAGACATGGATTTGACCAATGGATCACTCGATATATAAGGAACTGGCTGGCAAGTCACACTCAAAGAGTTGTGGCCAACGGCTTCATGTTCAAGCGGTGAGCAGTGACAAGTGGTGTTCCTCGGGGGTCAGTACTGTGACCTGTGCCGCTCAACATCTTTGTTGGTGACATAGATGTTGGGATGGAGTGCACCCTCAGCAAGTTTGTTGACAACACCAAGCTGTGTGGAGCGGTCGACACGCTGGAGGGAAGGGATGCCATCCAGAGGGACCTGGACAGGCTTGAGAGGTGGGCCTGTGCAAACCTCACGAAGTTCAACAAGGCCAAGTGCAAGGTCCTGCACATGGGCAGGGACAATCCCATGCACAAATACAGGGTGGGCAGAGAATGGGTTGAGAGCAGCCCTAAAGGAGAAGGGCTTGGGGGTGTTGGTGGATGAGAAGCTCAACATGAGCCAGCAATGTGTGCTTGCAGGTCAGAAGGCCAACCATATCCTGGGCTGCATCAAAAGAAGTGTGGCCAGCAGGTTGAGGGAGGTGATTCTGCCCCTCTACTCTGCTCTTGTGAGACCCCACCTGGAGTACTGCATCCAGCTCTGGAGCCCCCAACACCAGAAGGACATGGACCTGCTGGAGCAGGTCCAGAGGAGGGCCACAAAGATGATCAGAGTGCTGGAGCACCTCTCCTGTGAAGACAGGCTGAGAGAGTTGGGGTTCTTCAGCCTGGAGAAGAGAAGACTCTGGGAAGACCTTATAGCAGCCTTCCAGTATCTGAAGGGCACCTAAAAGAAGGCTGGAGAGGGACTTTTTACAAGGGCATGTAGTGATCAGACAAGGGGTAACAGCTTCAAACTGGAAGAGGATAGATTTAGAATAGATATTAGGAAAAAAAAATCACTTTGAGTGTGGTGAGGCACTGGAACAGGTTGCCCAGGGAAGTTTTGGAGGCTCCATCCCTGGAGCTGTTCAAGGCCAGGTTGGATGAGGCTTTGACCAACGTGGTCTAGTGGAAGGTGTCCCTGTCCATGGCAGGGGGGTTGGAACTCGATGATCTTTAAGGTCCCTTCCAACCTAAACCATTCTATGACTCTATGATTCTATGACCTGCTCCAAGCATTGATTCAGCAAACGGCACACTACTTAAAATTGCCTACTTTGCCTTTGCTAATAAGACTGGGATGGCCTCCTGCCTGCATAGCCAACAGCTGCTAGCATGAAGAAAGAATAAAGTTACAAGGCAGGTACCGTGGATATGTTGTAGCCTTTCCAACAAATGAAAAGGGTTCATCTGAGAAGTGATCTGGGTGAGGAGCAGATGAAGGCTCAAGGAGAGCTGGCAGTCTGACGCCCTTGGTGGCACAACCTGGATGTACTGAAGAGAGAGACTGCTTGGAGCTGACCAAAAAATGTAATGTCAAGGCAGTCTTAATGTAAGAATGAGAATTTTGCTTCCCATCACTGTAATTTCCCTTTAGTGGTAATTGTCATGGAGAAGAAGGGGAAAGGAAAAATCATTGAATCACAGAGTATCTCAAGTTGGAAGGGACCCATGAGGATAATCAAGTCCAACTTCCTGCTCCTCACAGGACTATCTAAAACTAAAGTACATGACTAAGAGCATCGTCCAGATGCTCCTTGAACTCTGACAGGCTTGGTGCCGTGACCACTTCCCTGGGGAGGCTCTTCAAGTGACCGGCCACCCTCTTAGTCAAGAATCTTTTCCTAATGTTCAGTCTGAACTTCCCCTGATGCAGACTCATTCCATTCCCTTGTGTCCCATCGCTCGTCACCAGAGAGAGGATATCAGCACCTCCCCCTCTGCTGCCTGCCTTGAGAAAGTCACAGACTGTAATAAGGTCACCCCTCAGCCTTCTCTTCTTGAAGGTGAATATACCAAATGACCTCAGCTGCTACTTATAAGTCTTGCCCTTAAGACCTTTCACCATCTTGTGTGATGCCTCCAGCGCCCTCCGCTGGACACACCCTAATAGTTTGATATTATTATATTGAGGCACCCAAAACTGACTAGTGTTCTCAGTGGATACGGCCCCAAGCATACAACGGGGTTTTTATTCCTGACACTCAAGGGATCAATCATCTAATTCCTGTTATTTCAATGGAAAGCAGGCACCCAAAAAGCAAACCACTGAATTTGAAAAAGTCTTAAGAATAACAGGAAATAAACCAGCAAACATCAGAACAAATCAACAGACATCAGAAATGAAGAAAAAAATACAATATCAATAACTTCAGCACTTTTGAAATAATGACCAGGAAGGCAGAAAAAATATCAGAAGATTTATATCTTCATACTTAACACATATTTGCTTATCTTGGAACAATAAGCAAGCTTTCCAGCTTGGCACAATAAATGTATTTTTGAGGAAACCTCACAGAAAAAGCAAAACTTAAAAACCCTAAGCTTAAAAACCCTGTAAATGTAAAATTTCCTTCAGCACTAAGCAGACAGTATGGCTAGAGGGTTTGGGTTTTTTTAAATTTGTTACAGGGAGACAATTCATTACAGGCAAGGGAGGTTGGGAGTATTTTCTCTTTAAAGGCTACTAATTGTGCATTACAGTAGTGCGGCTGAACGATGGGTACAGCCATCTTAGACTATGTAATGTAAATATAATTGAAAGTCTAAGCTTTTTTTTTTTTTTTAATATCCCCAAATAAGAATTTTACTTAGATTTCTGGATGGTTTCCCAGAGATAGAAGTTCCCTGTGTAAAATATATTCTACCTTTTCAGACCACCATGAACATGTATCTCCCCAAGAAATGGGACAGTAGAAGCGAAACAGAGGACCATGGTAAGGAGAAGAATGTGGAAGAAGAAAAGGGAGCTTAATGAGGAAATGAGGGATGGAATTTACAGTAGTATCAGTTGCACATGCATAAGGCATTTATGCATATTAATGACCAGCTAATAGAAGTCACACAAAATAAAGCTATTATTTCCTCTGTTTTCTTCTAAATTACATGACTTAAAGTGAACTGTGAAAAGGAACAAGACAGTCTGGCTAAAAGGACACTGCTGCTTACACACCTTCCAGAAATTCTGGGTTTTGGTACATAGCAGATCCAGTAGTTTATCTCACACAACAAATGAGAAAGGAGGAGTTTTTGGATGAAGACACAAAAGCAGTGCCAGTAATGCATTTTGAAGGAGTGAGGCAAAGGACAACTGCTGGTGAAAGATTTCAGTGGTGCCCAATACCTCTAGGAAAAATAGGTCCAAGATGTTCAGTTAGTAGTTTCCTGAGGCAACTTTTCAATTTTGTGTCAAAAAAAGTCAGCCCTGCTATTAGAAATCATACAGCCAACCTCCAACATGGTACTTATGAACATCAATGCCACCAAAACAATCTTTCTGAGGTTGTTTTATCAAGGACATTTGCTTTGAAAATTTGGTGAAGTATCAGCTCTTGGTATATTTTTTTCCCCTCCAGCAGCAAAAGAAGGCCTAGGATTTGCTTCCTACTCTAGAAACATAGCCTTCTGCCAGAAAATTTTAGCCAGAGTTGATTCTGGTGTAGAAAAGATAGATAAATAAATTGACCTCTTGAAATCCCTTGAGTGGCCTGTCCAACTTCATATATGCAGCCTTCTTTTTCCCTCTAAGGCATTACAAAACCGTGGTGCATATGCTAATCCACATGAGATGGCCATTTCTTATTTTAATGATTAACTTTTAGGTGCCTAATCCAGAACAAAAATATCTCTTTCTCCAATACTCTTTCACGGTAATGGAGAAGTGTGGCAACGTGAAAAAAAGGCAATGTGAAAAATGAGAAAAACGTTTGTTTTTTTTTTTTCTGTGGCCTGGAGCTGCATCTATCCCAGTGGGAAACGAAAGATGGATCAGAACCTCAGCTGAAATAACAATAAATAGCATAAAAGTGATTTTAGAGATGTCATAATGATTCACATCAACTAAAGTAAAGTGGTTAACATCTTGTGTTGATACCTCAGGCAGTTTGACAAAAGAAGAAATGAGATGCAAGACCCAGTCTGCCTTTGCCACAGTCCCGATCCACTTTGTTAACAAACATACCCACAACATTGCTAAGGCAAGTGTTGAGGTTGAAGGGCTGAGCTTAAACGCAGCTCTCAAGTAACATGTGGAGGTCCCTGCTTCCTCCAGGAAATGAGCTGAAGGACTTCGGGCACTCAGGGCTCTGAAATGCCCCTCAGATGACTAAGGTGCACGTGAGGAGAGGCTGAGAGAACAAGTTCAGCCTGGAGAGAAGGTTTCAGCAGCAGCTCTTACATCTGTTTTCAATTACCTAATGGAAAGGTTAGTGAAGACAGAGCCAGACTGTCCTCAGATTTCCACAGTCCTAGGATGAGAGCCAATACACAGGAGTTGCAGCACAAGAAAATTCACAGATACAAGAATTATTTTTTTTTCCCCACTATACGAGTGGTCACACACTGCCACAGGTTGCCCTGTGCTCAAAAGGCATTGAGCAACCCTCTGTAACTGGAACTTCTTTGAATGAGGGAAGTGGTCTAGATGACTTTCAGCAGCCTCACCCCATCTGCACAATCCTGTGACTCAAGCTAGGGAAGGTCTTTTCATGTGGAAAGAATTGATACACCTCTGGGCTCAGTCGTACTGGATGGTGGTTAACTGTGTTTGGCATTTATTTATTTTTTAAATATCCACTCTGTTCTATAGAAATGCTGTATCATGTAGTCAAGCCATATCTACCTATGTGATGTTTCTTTATTTACATTTAGACAGTGATCTCAGACTGGAACAGAGGTTTCAGTCTTGTTTCCTAGTGTTCAAGAAAAATTTTGATACATAGTATGTTGATGGTATAAAAAAATTATACTGCTTATCAATTCATGTCATTCTACAGAGCTCACAGAAAAGCAAACACCCTTTTTGTAATGCTGTTAAACATTCTTTATATGATTTCTTTACATTCCTATGAACTCAAATGTATGTGCTAATGTTCCATCACATACTTAATTGTGATTTAAAAAAGAAACTGATTTCAAAGTCCAGAATCCAGTGCATAATGATACATGAATTTTTTTCCCCCATATGTTATTTAACCCAGGAGTCAGCACCACTAATTATTAACAAAGGATTTCTCAAGTTAATCATCTTCTTAGAAGACTTTTGGGACACTAACTGGCGTTTACTTCAGGTCCTTTTGAAATGCAAATCACTTATGCAAACTTCACAAAGCCCCAAACTCTGTTTGGATTCATTTGTAAGTATTTAAAGATCAAAGTCTCTCCATCCCAGAAAGAAGATGCAAAGTCTTTTTTCCAAAATGCTGATTTATTTTCCCCACAAACTTTCACAGAAGTGTTTTGTCTCATACTTTTTGGTACCTGCAAATAGCAGTCAGAAATCCTTCTGACCGTTTGTGTAAAGATTGATAAGTTGTAAGATACGTTTCTTTATTTCATCACCTTTACTATCTCAAGAGGTCACTCAATCTATGAAGGTGACAGCTTTGGATATAACTTTACAACATTCAAAATTGGTGACCCACAGTAAATTATACAGCTTGTTCTTTTTGGGGCAGCCGCTGTCAGTGTTTTTCATCTGTGGCTTTTCTGCAAACTAGCTGAGGTCTTGCAGCCCTATTCATCATATAGAAAGGACTCTGTGGTGGAGCCCATTAAAAAATTCTCATGGACCACATTTTCAGAAGTGTCTGAACTTACCTATTACACAAAGTCAGAAGGAACTGTTCCTGCTCCAAAATATATGAAGCCATTTTTATCCAGACCCCTATTTGAAACTATTACACTAGTTCTCAACATGCGTTAGATAAATTATTCCAGACGGTAAATTCTGATGCCATCTGAATGAACTAATTTCAACATGCCACTCATATTATAATCTCAAACATAATATTTAGTTATTTATACATGGATTTTTCCAACTTCTTTTTCACTTTTTAACACTGAAAAGGGATAGCTGTGAAGATCAGTATGTATAATTTAGATTCATTCAAATACTGGAAACAACTGGAATTGTTACTTTAACTGCTGTAACACACAGAGGTACTTACTGCTCGACCTGCAAGTCATCCCTGTGGGAATAACTGCTCTGCTGTCATAGACTAACACTGTCAAACATCCAAGCCAAAAGAGATTCAGTAATCCAAGTCCTATTCTCTAAATTCATTCAAACATCTGACCCAGTCAGACTTCATGGAAGAGGCCTCACAGTAGGTATTATGTCAGTACAAATACTTGACTTAGGATGTTGTAGTTGTTTAAAGTACACCAAAGTTCATAAGCAACTGGACAGATTCATGGAAGAAAAATACAGATAGTACTCTCAAATACTATTAATGCTATCAAATATACTATTTCTGGCTCCAGGTAGGCTTGGCTTTGTACTGAAAGCCACAAAGAAAGTGTATAGTGCTGTTCTTAAGCAATGGCCTGGACATTTGCTGATGGAGGAGTCTGGGTTGACTCTAATTAATTACCTAAGTCTAATATGCATTAATACACACTGTAATGTTGTACACTGATGCATTATGCCTATGAAATAGATGAGAACACCTACCAGCTTCTGACACTATTTGCACAACACCAGTACCATGTCAGTATAGACCTTCTGCATGTTAACACAGCATTTTGGTGGCAAAAAATGTTTTATTAAACTTCAGCATATGAAGGTTTTTTATTTTCTCTTTTCAACAGCTTAACTGAAAATTTAAATGGAAAATGCTAGTAATAAAAAAAAAAAAAGGACATAAATGTTCATTTGAAAGCACAGTTTATCCTAACTAGAACTCAGTTACTCAAACACTGAATGAGAGGGGGATTTTTTGGTCATGTCCAAGCCACAGATGCCAAACTCACTAGTTAAAGCCAGCAAGTATTTCAGGAGACATTACAAAAGTCAGGTCAGAGACGAGACAAGAAAAGAAGAGAATATAACACACAGGTCATTTCTGCACATGCGATGGGAACCTAAAGTACCAGCTATAATTATATAGTACAGGAAAGCATTGCTAACTTTTCTGCTGAAATAAATGGGCACAGATTTACCAAAGTCAGCACACCTGTGACATTTACACTGGTAAAATATTTGACCCACATACCCACAGGTTCCTTCAAACTCATTTTGGCCCTCTAACTACATAATTTTCATCCATTCTGTAGCCAGCCAAGCTGACTCCTGCTGCTGCCCTGCCATTCTCCCACTTCCCTGCTTTTTTCATATTAACCCCATTTACAATCTATATTTACCTTCTTTACCAGGGGACAGGGCAGGTGGATTAACATGATTCCAATCAAGTAACTTCTGGGAAACCACTCTTGCAAAGAGAAGATTAAAAATGGTGCAGTAACGTTGGTATGATAGTTTTAAAAAACAAGAAAAGACAGTTACTGCTCAGCATGGGGGTAAGGGAGGGTAGAAAGGTTAATACACTCTATAGAACCATTGCTTAAACTAGACATGTCCTTTGAATGACATTTAGCAATAAGATACACGGGATAAAGTACCTTAAATTGCCTCGGTCTTGCTTTTTTCTTCTCTCCCCTTTTATCCACTCAGTGAGTCCTGACTCCTGTCAAAGGTACCTAACAAAAAGCTTGAACTCCAAAGCTTTCTCAGAAAATAGCTTATATGTGCTTTCTCCCCTTCCACTGCCTTCTCCTCCCCCTCACACGCATTTTTCCACTCACACCTTGACTGCAAACTGCTAATTCCTATGCAGAAACGTTTAGCCAGAGCTCTTCATAGAAAAGGCAAACACTGGAAGGCATCTGGAACATTAAGGAGCAAGGCACCTCAAGATGAAAAGTGAGCAAAGCCCTCTTGCTCTGATTGCGGAGATAATACATGCTCAGCTAACCATTTATATTGAACCATGTGTCCTGGTTTGAGGTAAAACAGGACCAATTTTGTTCAGTAACTTTGCTTCTTAGATGGGCCTCTTCTAACTACTGAAATTAACAGCATATTAACAGCAGAAAATGTTCCCTCGCAGAGTGACAAGACCAATGTTTATAGTTGATGCCCAGGCATGGTATGCAGAGAGGCTCTTGCTTGTACTTATTGCTGTAAGAACCAAAGCCAACCAACTTTGTTACTTGCCCCGTTGGAGGGTCGAAAGTGAAAAAGTGCAGTGGGGTCCCACCTGCAGGGAGAAGCGGACAGGACAGGTGACCCAAAACTGACCAACAGGGTATTCCATCCCATCTGACTCATGCTCAGTATAAAAGTTGAGGGATCAAAGGGTCGGCTCTCTTTCTTCAATGGTCAACATCTGAGGAGGACTCTGTCTGTTAGTCTGCCTTTGATCCTGATCCTGAATCCAGATCCGGAACCCAGTTCCCGTCCATCACTGACTCCACTCTGGGACTTCCCCAGTGCCCGCCGGTGATGAGACTGTCATTGTGGAAGCTTGATACAGTTTTGTATATATTTCATTATTTCCTTTTTATTTTATTATTTAATATTTCATTAAAGTAGTTTAGTTCCTTTTTAACTCATGAGTCTCTTTTTCCCTCCTCTGCCTCTCTCTTTGAAGAGGGGTAGAGGGGAGTATCTGTCAGTCCCATCTGGGGTCCCCCACATCCCCAGCAGCCAATTCAGCCTAAACCACATCAACATGGAAAACCTCGTATCTGCAAAGTATTTTCCTTAACTGGGAAATATTGCACAGCATTTGTATAGTTGCTCTGTGCTACTTTAGGGGAGGAAATTATCCAATGCTCTGATTGCTTTCCAGAAGTGGAGAGCTGAACTCAGGTAACAGCAAATTCCCGGAGTAAGTCTCTCTGCCCTTCTCCCTTTTCTCACTTCCCCTTCTCCAATTATCACACAGAGGTAAATATTTAAAAAATGCCCCTTCATTAGCACAACAAAGTGGGACCACCTATTCCTGGGTGCACTTCACAAGCAAACTGAACAGTGTGCTTATTTATTCCCATGCAGTGACAAACTGGAGAAGCTTATTAAGGTGTTAATTGCTCCAAATTTAGCAGTTTTTATCAATTTAGGCTCAGGTTTCAGCAGGCACTGTACCATGGCCATATCTAAAGACATATATATGTATTTCAGAATGTTTTGATGCTATCAGTGCATGCACAGATATCAATATCATCTATGAATTTGACCTCATACAGGTGTTAAACTGTGACACTGCTGAGAAACTGTTAGCTCCTAGACAATGTTGGTATATTTATGTAAATATATAGTCAATTTCCATTTGCATTTCCTTGCATGTTAAAATAAAAGGAAATGGATGTTTCGCTCAGATGAAAGTCTACTGTCTGTAGTTCATATTTACAACATACACACTTGTTTTGGGCCTATTACATTTGAACATTTCTAATCTTATTAAATATGAACCCAGAGAATGAATGCTTCAGAATCACAGCCTTAAAGGCCACAAGCTGGGGCAATCAAGTGCTTGGAAGAGGTTACAAATGATCTTCATAGCCTCAGACTTCACATGGGCATCCAGGAGTAGGACATCTGTACCACAAGGGGCCCCTAAACTTGTAGGATTTCCAAGCATTTAAAAACTTCCTAATACCCACACCATACCCACATCAAAGCCAATTATGAACTGACAAACATCATAAAGTCCAATTTCTGGAATCTGAATGCAATAAACCATCTCTAATTCAAGAAAATTGCCATACTTACTCAAGATAATGAAATATTATGTGCATGTATAATTAATAAATGCCTAAGCCATCCAGAACAACAAATCCATCTTCATTTAAATTTAAAAACAGAGGACTTTCAGATAGAAACTGATCGATGCAATCATGATTATTACTTTTTTTTCCCTCCCACTACCTAAGAGTGATTGTTTAGAAGCTCTTGGCACTGAGAAACTCTGCTTCCATTGCACTCAATATTAAAAGCACCCATGGGGCTAAACTTGACAATGCATACTGACAGCATACATCAAGGGCTTTGAAACTGCCATCCTACTGTTTCTCCCAGGATGTGTACAGGCTCCCACAGTGGCAACTTTCATATACAATAGCTTAGTTATATGATATTTTATGTTGAAGCTATCTACAGTTTTAGAACAGATACAAGTACTCTACATATATTCATAGGAAACACACCTTAGTATGGCTACAGTTCAAATTAATGCAGAAAGCAGGCTGTCTTCAATTCAGACTGATTACATTTTAAATGGGGCTTCAGTGCATAATGATTAATATTTCACTATAATTATTTGTTCCAATTAAATGTAGCATGATTAAGTGACATTTTCCCCTGTGCAGCTAAACTGCATTTTTTTTAAAGTAATGATAAAATTAATTAAGGGAGGTTTGACTTGCTTATTTTGCAATTTCAACTGCTCTTCTTTTTCAATTGTTAATTGAGAAATTTAATTTCTCCAGTATAGTTCTATTGTAAACAAAAGTGGCTGTAATCTGATAATTAAAAAGAAAAAGGAAAGATGCTTTCCACAAACATTAAAAAAAAAGAAAAAAGAGATTCAGAGTATTAAGATTAATAACAGCTCTTGTTGACTTGGTCACCAAATTTATAGTTGGTAATGATTTTTCAATGTTTGGTTTATGAAATACATTAGATACAACGGCAAAAAGAAACAGACTGTTTAGAATTCTGGTATTTGAAAATTCCATGAAATGAAAAGTGTTAAATGAAAGGTTCTAAAAAAACTATTTTCTTATTATTTTTGTTATGTAAGAAAGTTGTTCATAGATTAAAAGAGTTCACCTCTAAATTTCAAAGGAAAAAGCAGATGTGCAGAAGGATAATTAAGTGTATGTCTAGGAAGGAAAATGAATGAAAATGCAAATTAAACACTTCACAGGGAAAACAGACATAAGCACATTACAAGAGAAAAAAAAACAACACACAAAACAAAACAATAAAACCTCCCAGAATATCAGGCTGAGTACTGGCAGAAGAACTTGACCAAATGCTTGAAAGAGGCACATGCACTATCTGATGGAGCACACGTCTCTCTCTTGCATCTGTCCCTATTTGGGTGGTGGTGCCCATCATTCTGGCAATCTTGCACCACCTGTGGAAGCCATGAGTACAAAGAAACCCACTGGATCCCCCTATATTGCCAGGCTTACCCTGAAATTGCCACGGCTGGTCTAAAATATTGAGTTATTGACATCTAATGGGGATGCGGCAACAACATCATAGGCCCATGAATTCTTTATATGACACTAGCATAATATTCCAATACCGTACCAATGAAATCTGTGTGTCAGTGCTCCCACTTGAGCACAGCTATTTCACTTTCAGAGCCAACAAGCTGCTGTAATTTAGCACCGAGCAGTTATGATTAGGCTTACGCTGCTTTCTTAAGACATAATTCAAGTTGTTGACTGACTTTTGAAGAAGTCAGAGGCTTGCTTTTTTCTCAGATATCATCACCTGTGACTCCTGACAATGCAAAGCAACAAAATGGCTCTTTAACAGAAGAACTTTTACAGTTGAGAAGTTCCAACTTGCTCTGGAATTCCCTTCCCTTTGATATTCATTATATTCTGGCTCATATTTTTAAACCTGCCTATGGGATTTGGATGCCCAATTCCCATTAAAATGAATGTAAATTAATGGGAAATGAGTAACCAAATTAATTAATTGAATTAAAATTAATGAGAGCTGGGCATCCATATCCTTAAGGCAAGTTTTAAAATTTCAGCCAGTGAGTTTTAGCACAATGCAGAGACATAAATATATGCTTTGGATATGCATTGACCTACAGGAAATAAAGGAAGGCGTTTTTGCTAGATCTTTGAAAACAGTTAGAAGTCAGTACTGTCAATGTATGACTACAATTCTGACAAACACTGACCAATCCTAAAAAATGACAGTATTAAAACATCCTATATATCTATATGCACATCCTAGGCAATGGCTGTTCATAATTCAGCTTAATTCCAGATAATAAGAGCTATCAGAATATGATTTAGAGCTGCAGTTTGATTTTTAAAGAGGGATTGTCATAATATATTTAAACATTAGTATATACTATTATTCAGAACTTCCCACAGATTTCATTGTCACTTCTAGCATTACTATTTTATATTTCTAGAATATATTGATCATTCCGTTTAATATATTTAAACTACTGATTCCCCCCACATACTCTGCATAGCTTTCCTATCATAAAAAACCAGTCCATAAAGTTTATAGGCCAGCAAGAAGCTGGATAATAATACAAACCATGGATTTATATTAGCATTGGAAGTAGAATTTGGGTCTCCCAAAAGCATTTATACTTTTTGCTGACAACTAAAATCACACAACCATACAACCAGCAATGTATCTGTGGAAATCTAACTGATTTGTTTTAACTTTGTTTTGCAGTTTTTAGAGTGACATTCCATTCACTAAAGACTTTCAACTGAGTTCTTAACTACAGCGCTTTCATTTTTACTATAGTGAAAAACTTCAGGGACCTCACTACCGCAGTCAGCCAATTATTAAAACAAATTCACTTCTTGTTGAAAGCAACGATGTGATATTTCACTGACATAAACAGAATTCTCTTGTGAGATGGCAAATGTGAAACCTGCATGCACCATTTTAATAAAGAACAGAATTTTCCATAAAATAAATTTTCTCAAGTAACTCCTTATTATTGACGTAAATATAATTGGACTAAGCCATATATAGCTAATGTCTTGAAAATGAAAGTTCTCTTTTAATAAATTTTGTAAGTGTTTTCACTTACATAGGATGTCAGAGAATGAAGCTTTTCATGTAGTTCAGAAATGAAAAAGCACCATCTTACATAAAAAAGAGGCTTTCAGATTACATCCTATATACAGGACTGTCTTTATTTCTATGTTAAATTTTACAAAAGTAATTTTAAACATGCTGTTTTGAGCAGTCTAAACAAGAAGTTGTGCCATATTAAGCATTTTAAAGGATATACATTATATACTTATTACTGAAAATGTTGAGTTTCATTAATAAAACTGCTGCTAATTTTAAATAAACTCTAGAGTTTCACATAGAAACATTCGCTGATACAAAAGCTGAAAAAAAAATCAGATTTATAATGTCATATAGGATAATTACTGAGAACATTATTACAGCAAATTTTCTACTGTAGTCCATGTAATTATTGTCCAAGGATCTATTTAAAACTTCTACTTCCTCCAGGTAACATAACAGCAGCTCAGAGGAAACACAGCACAACTCATTGACTTAACTAGTGTATTCACTGCTTAGGCGTGTTTTTGATGATGGAAAGAGACACACATTGGCTTTTGAAGCTTCTTCTAGCATTGTAATTGCTACATACCTGTAAGTTTTATTGTAATTATTAAATGACAACTTTTCAAATATTTATGCACCTTCAGCACATTTTTCAAGAGAATATGGACTACGTACAGAAGTAGATACAGAAGATACAGCTCTTACAGTGCTAGACAGCTAGAAAATAAAGAATGTCCCAAATAGCTTCCACCCACATCTCAGTTTTAGTAAGGAAAAAGTCTTTTTTTTAAGACTACCTGAATAGGAAGTGTTCACACCCACCAACTGCAAACTCTGCACAGATCCTGTCAGTGACCAGGTATCATAACCTAAGAAGAAAGCTAAAACTTCCAAGTTAAGAAATTATCTTTTGAAAAGTTTTAATGAAAAAAAATCTGTTCTAGGATTTTTTTGGTCAACTCCACAAAAAGAGAGAAATCTGGAGATGGCTCCCTCCCCTGCAGAGTTTGATTTTCAGGTTTGTTTTTTTTTGTGCGTGCGTCAAGAAACAGCTTCTTAACTCTCCAGGGAGTCCTTTATCTGCCCTCAGGCAGCCTACAGAGCCCTGAAAGTAAGAAAGCACCTAACACCTCAGATGTCAATTCCTCTCCTGGTGCTGCCATTTTGATGTTGCTACATGCCATGTGATCTTTGCAAGTCCCTCTGATTGGCTGGGAGAAGCAGCCACGCCTCATCCAGCAGCCCATGAGGCGGATGCCCTCCCACCACCTGAGGGTGCCACCATTTTGTCACAGCTGTGGGCTGCCTGAAAGCTGCAGTGTAACTGCTGTGCACAGGTGCTAGGACCAAGTTTTTAATCACTACCTTTTAATAAGAGTTTTATTGCCATGAACAGGTAAATAGATGACACTTCCTTACTGGTTTTCAGTTTTGAGCTGCCAGTATGCACCACTTTTCAGCACAAAAACAGACCTCTTAGTTACGGAAACAGTACATTTTGTACCCTGAATGTTGTGACTGTCGCTAAAACCTGGGTGTCCTTTTGAATCTCTGCAGTTGTATTCTAAAGTGGCCTTGTTGTTGAAGATGTTCTTCATAATTCATGTGTTAATGCTGCAAACTAACTTGGCTAGGTACTGACATGCATTTCACATACGATGTTAAGAAGAGGGGAAAACTACTTTCTCAACCAATTCACATCACCACTACTCTAAATTCATGAGAGACACTGTCAGGGCTAGGATGTACAACAGCAGCATTTCCTGGGAAAGCTGGAGTTAAATTTCTAAAATGTTCCAATACAGCCACATCTAAAGGGATGACACTGGCATTCACTAAGCCATTACAAGCCTGCAACAAACCTCCAGAGACCTTTATTTACTACACTATTATTCTTCCTGGACCCTAGATAATTGGAGCAATCTAATTTATCGCCTCTCTAACAACAGTTAGACATGTTGGGGTGCTATAGTGGACCTTCAATGTAACATATCAGTAAACTGTATCTGTATTTGAGGAAAGGTTAAAACAATGTCCAATCTACCTTTTTCCTAGAGAATTTTATGCTGCTTTCCAAACCACAGACCTGTCCCATGTTTCACCCTTGCTGCAAACACCAAGTGATTTATTAACTGCATGTGCTGTTTAAATATTTCTTTCCAGCTGTTTCAGATGTGCATGTTGTTTTCCCATTAGCAAAATGTTAGACAATGTCCATGGGAAACTACTGCAAAGCCATTTCCGTGACTATGTTAGAAAGCCTTTTCTTATTGCTTGCACACTGGATGTCTAGTCCTGGGCACTGAGGGCAGTTTCAATTTAATGTGGTCAAGGATATGCATTTGCCTTTGCAGACAGCAATTATTAGCTATTGAAGCTCTCTATTGAGAATGTTGGATTTCATAGGGGTTGGAAAAACTGCAATCATATATGTAGTAACATCTGTATTCACACATACACTCCCCACCCTAGCCTCTTTAAAAAAAAAAAAAAAAAGAAAACCAAGTCCTTATCTTATGTGAACAGTTATATTTGCTACAATGGACCAGAGAAATAGTGGCATTTATTTAGGTACCTTGGTAGAGTTATCAATGACTGTTGGAGGTAGGATGCCAAACAATGCAGATGAGGCCAAGAAAGTGATCTTCTCTTTGTAGAAAACTCAGTGGGTCAAGATAAAAAGTCTTAAGGTATTTTGGGGAGATCTAGAAAGTTAAGGACTGCTTTAAGTATCTAAGTTGATCATCTGCTTGTTGTTCGTGACTGAAGAGTCTTTGAAAAAAAGGGACATTGGCATTACATTTGTCTAATATATAGACCAAACTTAATTGTCTCTCTGTTTTCTTTTTGTTTTAAATGTATCAGTCATTCTACACTACAAAGTTATTTACATTACATTAATTTTAAAACCTTTTTAAAGGGTGAACACTCAGTCTTCAGCATTCCCCATAAATGCATTTGATAGAGAAGTGCTTAATATTTACAAATTCTAGGCAAACTATTCAATAATAGAAAGGCTCCATCTGATTTTTGTTTACATTAGTAGATTTTTTCCAACTGTATGCATACCATAATCAATAAAACAGTCTCACGTTGACTAACATTTATTACTTAAGGCATCAGATGAAACTTTAGGTTCAGGTGAAAGCAGCAGTGGCCCTACAAGTTGAATCACTTGGAATACTTTTCATGTATTGAAAAGCCCTAGAAACTCCCCTGAAAACAGTTCTTGCTATGCTTTCCTTCTGCTCTGAGGAGGGACTTGCAAACAATCAGGTTAGCATGAAACTGTAGGACCCCCTCTCTTAGGTCCAACACATTGGTCAGCATAGCCGGACAAGGTACTGCAGAGGTTTCATCCGCCCATGCAAAACTGAATTTCCAGCTACTAGAAGTAGATATAGCAAGAGGAGGCAGGGAGAGTAAAAACATTTTCACCAAGCTCTGTGCTAGCAAATGATCTATATTTGGCCAATTAAAAAANAAAAAAAAAAAAAAGAAGAAAAGAAAAAAGCAAAAAAGCATAGACTGCAAGGAGCAAACTTGTCACCTGGTAAAGTCTCCATACATTCGTGACTACAACATACAGTGTGGTGAAAATTCAAGTATGTTAATTAGGAGTGTCTGGAACCATTTGAAAACTAGAAAACAGACACCTGAAAGAGCTTCTTTTTCTCTCAATAGAAAAATCCATTAAGTAGTAATTTTCTCAACAGGGAGCATGCTAAAAAAAAGATAGCATATTCTTCTGTCAGCTCTGTGTTCCTCAGAGGTTTCTTTCCATGCATCTCACAGACTTTTCACACAAAAAGTAGAAGAAAAGACAATGAGCATCTGTATTAGATTAATTTTGGTAGGCCCAGAAAATAATTTGTCAGGTGTGAACTTGCCTGAACAGATCTCCTTACACACCTTTCTATAAAGAACATACCTTGACCATGCCTTTGAAGAGCATGGCTTTGAACAGTCTTCAGCTTAGTTAAGCTGTCACAAAGTTTAGTTCATTCCAACTGCATCTCAGGATAGAATCCCTCACTTTTTCCTGCATTTCCATCTGTTTTGGTGTATGACTTAATACAAATACATTTATATAAAATTTATTGAGAATATGGAAAAAGAATAGACGAGAATAGAGTAGTAGAGAATAGAGCAAAATAGAATAGAACAGAACAGAACATTTCTATTGGAACAGACCTACAACGATCATCTGGTCCAACTGCCTGACCACTTTGGGGCTGACCAAAGTTTAGAGCATGTTATTAAGGGCATTGTCCAAATGCTTCTTAAACGCTGATGGGCAGGGAGCATTGACCACCTCTCTGGGAAGCCTGTTCCTGTGTTTGACCACCCTTTCAGTAAAGAAATGCTTCCTAATGTCCAGTCTAAATCTCCCCTGGCACAGCTTTGAGCTCACATCCTGTCCCTGGATCCCAGGGACAACAGATCAGCACCTCCCTCTCCACGTCCCCTCTTCAGGAAGCTGTAGAAAGCAATGAGGTCGCCCCTCAGCCTCCTTTTCTCCAAACTACACAAACCCAGAGTCCTCAACCGCTCCTCATAGGAAATTCCTGCCAGCCCTGTCGCCAGCTTTGTTGCCTTCCTCTGGACACAAGAGTACCTTCACTTCCTTCTTAAATGGTGCGGCCCAGAACTGCACACAGTATTCAAGGTTAGGCCACACCAGCACTGCATACAGCAGGATTATCCCCTCTTTTGGCTGGCTGGTTATACTGTGTTTGCTGCACCCCAGGATGCGGTTTGCCCTGTTTGCTGTCAGGGCACAGTGCTGGCTCCCACTGAGCCTGCTGTCAGCCAGCATCCCCAGATCCCTTTTTGCAGGGCTGCTCTCCAGCCACTCTTCTTCCAATTTATGCTTGTGCCCAACGTTACTCTGTTCTAGGTGCAAAATCTGGCATTTGGACTTACTAAATTTCATCCCAATAATCATTGCCCAATCCTCTAATCTATCTAGATCCCTCCGCAAGGCCTCTTATCCCTCAGGAGTGACAATGGCACCTCCCAGTTTGGTATCATCAACAAACACGCTAATGGTACATTCAACTCCTGCATCCAGATAATTGATAAAAATATTGAACAGATATTATTATTATTATTATTATTATTATTATTATTATTATTATTATTATTATTATTATTATTATTATTATTATTTATTTCTAGTTCAGTAAGTGCTTTGTCTATTATAAGTAATATAAATTGGTTTTTCACTGACTGGCACTTTCCATTTACCACTGTTCAGTGGCACTACTGACTCTTAAAATAATGATCTTTCCGTACAGAGAAGAGCCACTAGCAAAAGGGCACTTTGATAGATTTTTCCAACCCAGCAAACACCCATGTGTGTCTGTAACTAAGCAGAAGTGTGTTTGCTTAACCTTAGACAGCGGTTTGACAATGCACTAAATCTGACTCTGGACTCCTAGGAAGGGTTGAAAATACTGTACTCACGTGATAAAAATTCTATTTACTCACTAACAATTTTTCTTGAACAGTGTGAACCAGTAGAAAAAATTTTATGCCTGATAAATTTTTGCCTGTGTACTACACTAAACATTACAATGGATCAGATATTGTCTGTCTTACTGCAGGATAAAACTTTTCGAATCATCTGGGAAAAGCAAAGGCACCAGTGTCTAATAGAGATCACATTTTTACTGCTGGGTGACTTAGTTACATATGGATCTAGTATGGAGGACTGTGGTACTTTACTACCATTCCCATATTACCAGGCAGTAGAAGGACTCATCATTCAGAATGCGGCATTCAGTATGGCTGGCAATGTAACAGGGAATCATCCTTATTGTTCACTCTTCTCCATGATTGCTAAAATAAAGTAGTTGATCTGGCCATTTGGCTCTTCATATGAAAATAAATAAGGCTGGCATATAAATGGCATTTGCAGTGTGAAGCCCTTAACCTGGGTATATACTGAATCCATGAAGATGTATGCATCAACTGCACTAAATCTGTTGCTGGAGGAAGCAGTGACATTTCTGGGAGCTGCAAGCCTGATTCAATGCAAGTGGGGAACTTCAAACTTCAGGATATGTCTTTCTTTGTCCTGCTGTTCCTACTTAGGTCACAATAAGAAACCAAGTTTTCTGATGTCTTATTCGACTTACTTTGAGTCCATAGAAGTATTTTTTTTCTTTCAGCATTTTTCTTTTTCTGTTTACAAGCTTATTCTACCGTCAATCATTTCCCTTTCACCGCCTTACACTATCACCTAGGACATAAGTTCAGTGTGAGAATAAGACAAATAGACTTTATGAATTTTTTTTTTTTTATACAAATGCCTTGAAAGCTCAGGAAATGTAAAACTTGCTGTGTAAATGCTGTAGGTATAAATACTATCATAGTCACTGTCTCTAAAAACTTATAAACTCAACATAATGAAAAGTAAAATAAAATATTTCTATATAGGAGTGTCGTGGTTGAAGCTGAATTGGCTGCTGGGGATGTGGGGGACCCCAGATGGGACTGACAGATACTCCCCTCTACCCCTCTTCAAAGAGAGAGGCAGAGGAGGGAAAAAGAGACTCATGAGTTAAAAAGGAACTAAACTACTTTAATGAAATATTAAATAATAAAATAAAAAGGAAATAATGAAATATATACAAAACTGTATCAAGCTTCCACAATGACAGTCTCATCACCGGCGGGCACTGGGGAAGTCCCAGAGTGGAGTCAGTGATGGACGGGAACTGGGTTCCGGATCTGGATTCAGGATCAGGATCAAAGGCAGACTAACAGACAGAGTCCTCCTCAGATGTTGACCATTGAAGAAAGAGAGCCGACCCTTTGATCCCTCAACTTTTATACTGAGCATGAGTCAGATGGGATGGAATACCCTGTTGGTCAGTTTTGGGTCACCTGTCCTGTCCGCTTCTCCCTGCAGGTGGGACCCCACTGCACTTTTTCACTTTCGACCCTCCAACGGGGCAAGTAACAAAGTTGGTTGGCTTTGGTTCTTACAGCAATAAGTACAAGCAAGAGCCTCTCTGCATACCATGCCTGGGCATCAGCTATAAACATTGGTCTTGTCACTCTGCGAGGGAACATTTTCTGCTGTTAATATGCTGTTAATTTCAGTAGTTAGAAGAGGCCCATCTAAGAAGCAAAGTTACTGAACAAAATTGGTCCTGTTTTACCTCAAACCAGGACAAGGAGCATCTCATTGAAACAGATTTTTTTTTTTAAAAAAAAAAAGAGTACTTCAATTCAGGAAGCAGTCAAATTTGAAGTTAAAGAAGTTAATTAGATTAATCAAGTCAAATTGCTTTTCTAGAAAACATGAGTAATGAAAACCATCTTATTATATTCTACTGTTTATACAAGTCAAATATGTTTCTGAAATTTCCCAGATGCAATAAAAGGGGATAAAGCCAGAAAGGAACTTTAAGAGCAAAATTCTTTTGTTGAGATAAACCTATTTCTTCTCTAGGTTTTTGTTTGTTTTTCCCATTTTAGCAGCCACTTGTGTTTTGTTAGGTACCTGTCCTCACTATTGCATGATTTTTCATTTTAGCCAATGAACCAAAGCAGTCAATCAGCTTTACCATCCTTCTAAAATCTTTGGAGTCTCAGAAAATTCCAGCCAGAGAAACTGAGCAACTTGCCCAAGGTCACATAAGAAACTAGGAAATTATCTGAGTCACAGTCCAATGGCTTAGCCATCCTCCCTCAATAGACCTCATTAATAAAAACTGGCTGAATTATATTAATAGAAATTAATTTTGTCCAGGCTGGAGTTGAGTATAATAGGAATATAATACAACTGTTACAGATGATTCTCTATGGCATTTCTAATGCTTAACTATAATATATATGTGTAAGTCTGTGACACTATGACAAGCGAAAGGTCTCAGATGAGCATCGTTATGAGAGAAAAATGAAATATGTAGGATAATAGGCACTCAAATACAAATTAGTTTTCATGTGTATTTCGACCCTGCAGTAGATGTTCTAGTATTGTTTTATTTGTTTTGCCAAGGCAGAGGCATTTATACAGGCTCTCTCTCATGTCTAATAATTGATGAGTTTATGTTGTCGTATTCCATGGTATAACAGATGGAAATCACTTAGCATCCTTTTTTGAAACTCATATTTCAAAGCATCAGGATGTATGTTGCTAGCCTATGAACTTTGTACATGTACTTAATACATGTACTTAGTATATGTGTTTTTTTGGACCCATATGTTTTCCAGAGTTTTGTTATACAGGAGAAAAGCAGAAAAGATTTTTAAAACAGGAGATACAGGTAGTGGCAATGTATATTTTGCACTATTGCTAAATAAGCTGTCCCATTTCAATGATTGCTGTTTGAGAACTGTTGAAGCAATAGCTTTGAATGTTACCAGATAACATTGGAGAGCTGTAATCAACATATTCATGCTCAACTCATGAGTCTCAGCTTTTGTCTTCTGTTTGGGTCTTCCACATACAGACTGTTTTCTTTTTAATAATCCATTCCTGTTGGTTTTATGACCTTGCTTGACAAGGTTCTCCCACCTCAGCTCTGTACTGAGAAAAGTCTGCAAAGTATGCTTTTTCAAACCATCAACTTAAGTGAGGTATTGCCTGTTCCCTTTTCAGTTTCTATGCTCCTTTTCTATCAGCCAATGACTTTTCTACTCAGCAAATATCTTTTTTGTGACAATTAATAAGAAAATTAGCACAGTGATAAAGGTTGGTCAGCTTTAGTTTAGAGCCTCTTGGTTTCCCTTATGGACTTCTTTTACCTGTATTACCAGTATTAGCTGATGACAACCCTTATCAGATTTATTACTTGTGTCAATCAGTATATTATGAGCATTCATCTGAGACAAGAGTTACCTACCAAAGCAAACATGAATTTGCATGTAAACAGCTTCTACTGATAGATACTGTCTGGAAATACTGAGTCATTAAACTTGAGATTCCAGAACTGAGGCCTGCTTTTATCCAAAATATTTCAATTTCCCATTCTTCTCCCCGCCATTAATGAAAAATCCCAGAATAGCTAATAACTTGCTTGCCATAGATTTTGCCTGATGCGTGTCTATAACTGGCATGATACATCTATAAATACTGCACAATGAGTCTTGGTCTAAACTCCCTGCAAAGTCAAACTGAGTTTTCTTAAAAGTGTGTAAGAAAATCAGCATAGAACACCCCAAAATCTAAACCGAGCAAAAACTACAGTTGTCAACTGCACATAACTTAAGTGACAGGGCTACTAAAAGTGTCCAAAATTAAGTAAAATCAGATTCCTCCAAGATTACCACTCTACAATCATTAGATGAAAGCTTGCATTTCCAAACAGTTTCCTACTCTGATGATGTGGTCTCCATCATAACCACAACTCAAACAAAATACGTAGGCTACAGTTAACCACTACTAGTCATTACTGATCACAAAGTTAAGTATCCAAATCTTTCCAAAGTGATAGAAGAAAAAGAGGATGCTGAAAATAAGTTAATCTTTTCATGATTCTCCAGGTCCTGTAATTAAATTTCTTCAGTAGTATCCACAAAGTGTAAATCTATAACAATTGACACCTTTAGTACCCTGAATAATTCCCAAACATTAAGACTCTCACACAGATGAGAATATAAAGAAATATACGATTTAGGATTTTTACAGCTAGTTTAACAAAACATAAGATTTATTACCAAAACACTCAAAACTGTGAGAAAATTCTTATTTGCTAATACCTATTCCAAATACTTGTAAATTTAAATCCCTCTGTCCATCCATATCCATTACTATAGCTGTTTGCCTGTATATGCTGTGGCTCACTGCTGTACACCGAGTTCACAACACACAGATAAATAGTATCAGAAACAGAAAATCTGCTCAAGTTTTCTTTAAATGTATTGCAATGCGAGGCCTGACCATGAAGTTCTTACTTTCATAAACAAAAAAGTAATTATTTTCAGCTTATGCACTCTGTAGCACTGATTCTGCCCCAAAAACATGGTTCTCATGTCATTATTTCAGCCCTAAATTAATTCATGTTTTACAGTGACACAACAGTTTCTCATTGACTCAATGTCTGATCCTGAACTTACCTGTGCCACAAGCTCTGACTAAGGACTGCTCAGTCACGTGAGCAGGCATAAAAGTCTGGGTTTCAACATGGCTTTTAAAATTACTTTTTTTTTTTATTTCTTAAAAAAGGTTCTGCTAGAAGTTCTTCTAAAAGGAAAAGGTTTCTTTTAGAAAAAAGTACTTTTTTTCCTTTTGTTCCAACTCTACATAATAATTTATTTCAAATATTTATTTCACCATCAACTTCCTGTTTGGAATGATTTAGCTGTTAAGAACAAGAAAAACTAGATGTCCTTGTTTTCATATAAATGTATATCCAAAGTGCAGGTAGCATGGAAATAACTTTATTAGTAATTGTTATATCAATTTCTTCCTCCCAAAGTAATTCATTATTGAAGTCATTACCTGAAAGACCTTCCTTAGCTTGCCCTACTTCAGAGCAGGGCTCTATTTCCTCTTGGAAATCAGTGATTTGGTTAAAACTTTTATCTTAAACGTGCTAAATTGTGATAACAATTAGGTTGATTTCCTTCCCTCTGCAAGTGCTATACAAAAAACCATCAATCAAGGTGTATCTAATTATGAAACTAAGTTAAGAGGTGTTTGAACAAGATGGCTAAGATTCTCAAGGGACCAGAGAATTGAATTGGTACTTCAGACATATCAAATTAGTTAATGATTTGGGGACCTTTATTCTGCAAGAGCATGTAAATTAAAAAAGAATAATGAAATTCATTAAAGCTTGGTAACATGGAGAAAGGAGGACATTTGGGCCTCACTGCACCTAATTTTTAGAACCTGCTTTATCTTAGTAGAATGACAAGCAGCTTGGTGTGGGGAGCACTTCTGTTTCAGAATTCACATTACAGATGACCCCAGTTTGCTTTGTTTTTCTAATTATCAAACAGAACTCATCCCCTGAACTATTCCAAGCACTTACAAAGTACTGTGGCTCAGACTTGCTGTAGATCATTTCTTGAGTGTGTGGACTTAATCCTTGCACATCCAACATCCAGGCCACTTGGGGGGCCTTTCCCAGCCAGCAAGTGGACACTTTTTGGAGGAACAAGAAACGAGAGTGCTGGAAGATACCCTGCCATTGTGAACAAAGAGAGACTGTCAGGATACATGAATAGTGTACGTCCTGCCCTTACAGCAGCTGTAGGACACTCTACACCTGAAGAGAAGTTTATTTAAGCTAGATGGTTAGAAACAGTGTTTATGCTAACCTTGCATTCATCACCTCTATATTAAGATTCTGTTTTATAAATCGAGCTTACTGCTTATTCGTATGTATTCATTTTCTGGCAGTGGGTGCTTAGAGTCTGTAAAAGTCCATCCTGAATCAATACACAGAAAGCAGCTATATTCTTTGCATTGAGAAGTGAATAGCTTGGCCACTACACCTTTGAGCAGGGTTGGAGATGTCTACATACATTCACCTTCAAGTGATAGGTGGTTTGGTAGAATATTTTAGCTAACACTCTGCATGGAGTCCTTTTAAAACATCAGATTGTCTTCCAATTTCTAATTAAGCTTCAGTTTGGGAATGTACCATACTTTTGTGAAGTACCTGATCAGCACCTATTTTAGCAATATTCTTCAAGTGTACTATTGTAAAGATGGATAAAAGAAAGAATGCCCTATTGCCACATTTGAGGAATTAATTTTTTTTTTTTCAAAAGGAAGTAGGAAATACAGTACCTAAATTTTAGTAGGCGCACTGAAGACAATTTTAGATGAGGAAAAAGCAATCAGGTAAATTCCTTGCGTAGTCATACATGCTGTAATATGCTATGTATACATGCTCAGTAACACTGTTGGTATCAGTCGATTTAGTTCCTCTGAGTAAAGTAGAATAATTCCAATGTACAACAGTGAAAATTTAATATGTGCCAGTTCAGAGTATTATTACTCATTTTTATTCTGAGCACTGACAAATAGCTAGCCTTCAAGTATATGCTCTACTCTGCCTGACGTCCAGAAGCATTATTTCTTCAAAAGAGTATGATACCTGCATGAGATAACCTCGGACTAAAAAAGGTTAGTGTGAGTTTATCAACTGAATCTAACTGTCAGAGGACATTAGACACTGACCCAAATGTTTTCTGGTTGGTCTTCATTTTGGTGAATCTGTTCAAAGAAACGGAGGATAAGTAGCTAACCCCTCTTTGTCAAACTCTTCTCAAAAACACTTTGAGGGGCCAACTATTGTAGATGGTAGCAGGTGATTTAGCACCAGAGCTGCACCGCATGACAGGCACTGAATGTTGTGGCATGCCCTCAGCACAGGAAAGACCTGTTGAAGCAGGTCCAGAGGAGGGCCACAAAAAAGATCGGAGGGCTAGAGCACCCCTCTTGTAAGGACAGGCTGAGAGAGTTGGGGTTGTTCAGCCTGAGGAGAAGGGTCCAGGGAGACCTTATTGTAGCTTTCAGAACTTAAACTCAAACCAGGACAGGGGGGCTACAGGAAAGATGGGGACAAACTTTTTAACCACGCTTGTTGAGATAGGACAAGGGGTAATGGCTTTAAACTAAAATAAGGTAAATTTAGACTAGATAAAAGGAAGAAATTTTTTACAATGAGGGTGGTGAAACACTGGAAGAGGTTGCCCAGAGAGGTGGTAGATGCCCCATCCCTGGAAGCATTCAAGGTCAGGTTGGACGGGGGCTCTGAGCAACCTGATCTTGTTGAAGATATCCCTGCTTATTGCAGGGGAGGTTGGACTAGATGACCATTAAAGGTCCCTTCCAACACAAACTATTCTCTGACTCTATTCTATGCTTTTTAAGGGCCTGTTGTGACTAGCTCTTTGGGCTTAAAATTGTGCTTATACTTGTTTTCCTTCAGCAGAATCCTGAAATGTTGAAGAATGCTACATGCTTCAGAGACAGATTCTTACAGGCTTGCAAACCAAAAACAGACTTCAAACTGTAAAGAAACAAAAACACCCACATTCACTGAGACTACCATCTTTCTAAGGTCCTTCAGAATTATCTGAAGGCAGAATAGTTTTAATACTCATCATCTCATAAATAACATATTTACGATCTGCTGGCCTAAACGTGAAGGTTTAGGAGGTTTTTGAGAAGGTTTTGTGATTACTCTGAAAAGACCAGACAAATTTTGAGAATTCTATGGCATAGTATAGCTCAAATTTCGCATCCATTTACATATCTGCCATCTTTTTGTTCCCGTCCACACTGCTGATGACCTACAAGATTTTGGGGATCATTCACTTCAGTCAGGTATGGTTGCAATACAGTTGCAACCTGTAACATGCTGTGTATACATGCTCAGTAACACTGTTGGTGTCAGTCGATTTAGTTCCTCTGAGTAAAGTAGAATAATTCCAATGTACAACAGTGAAAATTTAATATGTGCCAGTTCAGAGTATTATTACTCATTTTTATTCTGAGCACTGACAAATAGCTAGCCTTCAAGTATATGCTCTACTCTGCCTGACGTCCAGAAGCATTATTTCTTCAAAAGCGTTGCATAGGGTTACCAGCTAACAAGGTGTATTTCTAAATAATTATTCTTTTGCAGATTAAAAGCAATTATTTAAGTGCTTATTAGGAACACATTTAACCCAGGTATTTCATATGCAGGGATTTAGAGCATTAGCAGGAAACCACTCACATGACTAAACATTCACTGTAGAGACTGCTTGAAAAATAATGGTTAGAGAACCAGCAAAAAATAACCATAATAATTGAATCCATTAAAACCATGAGAAAATTCATGCAGCCAGCAAAATTAACTTGCACACAGGGTTTTTATGATTGATGAAGTATTTATTGAAAGGGGCTTGAATGCTTTTAGCCAATGCAAGTAGTTTTGGGTTCATGGCAGCTTCAGTTTTAAACATCTGCTATTTTCTTAATTAAATATGTTTAAGAAAATTACTATAAAAGTCCATTTCTGGTACATTTGGAACTCACCCAGTAAATGACTGCTGAGTAAACAAGCTCTTAATCTATAATATATGAAAAATAGATTTCAGTCCCTAAGCATTGCTGCAGCACTGTTCTGTAATCCAGCACCTTGCCTTACCTAGGAAAACTAAGATACTTCTGACTTCTGACACAAACGTGCAGTCAAACCTGCTGCAAGGGTGGTGAAGATTAGCCTAATAACATCAAGGGATCAGTAAGAAAATTAATTTAGATCATTCCGCTAGGAATGCATGTCAGATTCCACTATATTTGTTCTTACTATACCAAAATGCTTTTAACTCCCTGGGTACACAAAGACTAGGACCTGACCTAGCCTCTTTCCTTACACTGTGCTTTCCCAGTTGTTTCCTCATCTTTAATGTGACATTCTAATTTCGTGGACTTTTTTTTTTTTTTTAAGACTACATGATAATAAGTAGCTTGCTTAGGAAGAATGTTGCTAGCACTAAGCTGCATTATGTCATTATCTGTCAAAATTCTGCCATATTCCTTGCTATTTATCTATTTGTGCACAATTCCTGGAAGAGGTATTCTTTTTTTTCTAACAAAATCCAACATTGTGTTCAGAAAAGTGTCAAGTAAGTCACAGCACAATTATTTTTGAGAAACACTATTTTGCAATCTGGAGTGCCATTGACTGAAACCTTTTTGTGTTGCTCCACAGTTTGCAGAATCAAATCGAAGCATTCCTACTGATTTCAGGGGTTTTGCAACAGACCTTTGCTAAATGAAATTTTATTTCTTCAGGGTTCCAATGGACGCATTTCCTCATCTTCAAAATCCAGTTTGCAGAAAGCGGTGCCTCGAGCCTTTGTTAGCACAGATATGCCCTGAACAGACATCCTGAAAGGAAGAAAGACTCACAAAGGCACATAATCCTATAACAGAACTGCTGAAGCCAGTGTGAGTTATTCCATTTTCTCTCAGTAAAGAACTTGAGAACAGAGACATATTCTCACTGGCATTAGTCAGACCACTCAAACAAAAATATCAGTAAGAAGAAACTTTGTCATTTCCCCACTTTTTGATATTTTGTCATTTCTTTCTATGGAGCCAAATCATGCACAAGAAAAAAATTTAATTACATTACAGTAACTAGTCTGATGCAGTCTAATTGGGTAAAGATACCTCACATTTTTTTTATCTTAAATGATATCTTTAGACAAAAGAGTTATCATACCTGCATTTTTGAGATAATTCACTTTGAGACTTAGAGGAATTTTGAAAAGAATGTTAGAGTATATGAGTAGAAACTAATATTCCTACTAAGTTTTATTAAAAATCCTGTTCTTTCATGATTTTGTAAATTTTTGTATAAAATGCATTCTGATAAAATGTTTTAATAATGCTGTATTGAAGATCTTTCTTTGACCCCATTTATTAATAATTATTTTAGGGTGAAGCAAATCATTAGGCTTGCTGTACCTGGGGAGATGTATTAAATATTCACTAGCATTTAAAACAGTTTCATAACATGTATCTTTATTATAAGCATAATCCTCTTTCATTTACACGCTGATAGTCATCAAGACTACAAAGTGAATTTGTATGGTAAAAGTCTTACTAGTTGAAATACCTATAAAATTTTATATATACATACACATAAAATAAATACATATTTTAACAAGACTTGATATCGTGGCACTGGTGCTGCCAAGGCGCACCATTCCAAGTTGAGGAAGGGAGTGCTGCCAAAGGACAGCCCTGCTGTGAAATTTAAGAATGCAACTTGTCATGGGGTTCAGCTTCTGGCAAAGCCTGGAAATACCCATTCTAGCCAGTATTTCACACGGTCAAAGATAAAAGCAAATAATACATTTTTAAGGGTATTACCAATGCTGACAAACGTAATGTATAGTGCCAGAAAGGCCTAATTCCCATTAATTCTATTTTACACAAATGTGCTAGGCACTTCTTCACAGGGTAAAGGCTTCCTTAAACGTCATGGCTAGTGTAAACGGATTGCATTGAAAAATAAAAGGAGAGCACTGGTGTTTCTCTATCAGCAAAAGATGGGTATATTTTTTCTTTTGGGTTTTGTCTTTTTTTTTTTTTTTTTATAAAATACAGTACTGCCATGGTATACACTTTCTTCCTAACAATAAATTTAGGAGACAGTTGAGCAAGCTTTGGAGTCACTGCCTGAAAAGGAGTGACAATATGGCCCTGAATCTGGGCATCCTGCTGTTTCTGGAGAAGAAATGAACAGAGGAAGAAGAAAGGAAGATGCAAGTAACAAGCAGCATAATAAAAGCTGACTGCATACCTTAGCAACTGGAGTGGCCCTAGCAGATGTTTTTTAGGATTAGAAGCATGTGATTTGTCTATGCACTGATTCATATATGAAAAATTCTGAGTAAAAAGCACATACATGATTTAAAAGCTTGTATCTTTTATTCACAAAGCACCCAAGTCAATCATCTAGAAAATACAATCTCAGGATTTTTATTTATGTATTTATTTTTCCAAACTTACTGTTTTCGAACAGTAAGAAAACAGACCTAGTTGCTGTACTGATTCTTCATGATAACACTTCAATGAAGATATCAGAGGTGAAAATGAATCCACTTTCTGTAAAAAGATAGATTACATGATGAGTGGGCTTAAAATTGTTAAGAGCCTCTGAAAATAGTTTGACAAGGAAAATCTTTCCTTTTTTTTTTAAAAGTTTTGAAAAGTGCATTTTGTTTCATTTCAAATCTGAAAGGGGCAGAATGAAATAGGAAACTGCGATTCCAGAAAAAGTCAATTTTCATATTCAAATGTAAACAATAAAAGATGACATTTTGCTTCATTTTCTTGGATACTTATCACTCAAAAGTTTTTTGTTGGTTTCTCCTTTTCAGTACAGCCTTCTGTATGCTTGAAAAGCAGGAAGTTTTGTACTGGGATATTTGACAGATGTGAGGGATTTCTTGCTTCCTACGCTGTTTATAAACAATATTGTATCAAAATTTGTTTTGCCAAGGGCAAACATTACCTCTGGAAAGAATTCAGTTTTCATGAGGAAGAAAGTAGTATTTCAGGAACTATCTACAGAATTCCCATTATCCGAAGGTACATTACACAGATCTCCAAGGTTACATGCTCTCCAAGGCACATTACTGAATATGTGCAAGGTTTCCATTTTCCTGACAGGAACAATTACAAATGCCATGCAAGAATAATTTCATACAAAGACACCAGAAATTCTCTTAGCTAGCAGTTACAAATGCTTATGCTAATGCTACAGTTGCAAAATAAAAATACTGTCTAGTAAACAGATAGGTATTTATGTTTATCTTAAAACCTAATTATATGGTTTTATAAAATGGCACTAAATAGGTATTTTTTAACATGAGAATAGTTACCTTCAGGGTTTTAGCATACCTTTTAAACTAAATTGTTCATTTGGATACCAGAATTCTCCATCCTGTGTCTGTTCCAGTAACACTAGCAAGAACTGCCAAGTGTCCTGTTCAGACTGGCACACATCACACTAGCACTTCTTATTAAAAAACAAAAGCATGTGGAAAAGAGAAGCTTGCTTTGATCCTCCAACAGCTGCAAAGATGAAGAGTCAATGCAAATTCACTACATAGGATTGGATTCCTGCTTTTTTTGCTGACTCAGGATTTGTTTTGTAATACTTAACGAAGTGATAGTACGTGCAGAATGCTCAAATGCTGTGTTAGTCTTTTATAGGAATATTCAAAAAATATATTTTAAAATATACTTTGAAGTACAGCACTATGAATAATACATGCTGTTTTCAACAATCATTTTGTTGTGACTAGAGTATATGCTAACACCATAGATTCGTTTTTAATTTTGCTCTGGACAGCTCCAGGATATTTTGGCACTTTTTTCACCTTTTTTTCCCCTCAGCTTCTGTGTCTGTGGAGTGAGGAATAACCAAGCAGAACACTTCTTTAATAAAGCACAGAACTGGAGCAGGGAAGATATATAAGTAAGTGCTAACATAACTTACCTGAGCCAGCCTGTGTTTGCATTGGAGGTTACCAACATTTGAAAGTAGGTTGGAAAAAAGGTGTACTCAGAGTTGATAAAGGTCTTGCAGCATGTGATCTTAAGACAAAGTCAATGGAAGAGCCTCTCCCACCATCTATTTGTTTCACTGGACTTTAGTCTATTTTCTGTCATGTTCGGCTGGATTTTTTATTCATTAAGGTTAACCTCTTGATATTACACCCTCCTCCCTCCCCCACAACTACTTGGTGCAACAAAATTTTCCCATGAAAAATGCTATTTCATCAAAACAGTAATGGTTTTTAGAAGCAGCAGAATATACTAGGGCCAATGTTAACAGGAAGCCTCCTCGGGTTCAGGATGTGGTTTGTGATTCATACAGAGCAGAGAAACGTAACTCTGCTATAGCTGGAGAGATCTCATTTCAACTCTAGCTTCTGCCTGATTCTGGAGTGGTCCTGAAGCTACACGGCCTACATGAGCTCCTTAGTCAATGGCTACTGTGGGCTATGCTAGAGTATGAAAATATTTTCCAAATGCAAAACAACACTGAGTTTTCAAAACAGAGCTGTTCTTTTTTGTGGACTGTGTTGAGCAGATGTCTCAATTTCATCAGCTTAAAATTAGGCAGGTCTTTAACTGCCTGATAAGGTAACTGCATACTGCTCCCATGTTTCAAGCTCAGCTATGCCTAGTTTTGGGAGAACTATGGCAAATACTACTTTCTTGTAGTAGAAATATTTTATAATGCTGGAAATGGTTTCCCATCCAGCCACAATAACAACAGTATCCCTTAGCCAAGTATTACTGAAGAGTGGCTATCGAAGCTACCATCACTTTTTGGGCAGAGGTAGAAGTAAACCCTTCTGGATATGGGTTTGGTTTTTTTTTTTTTTGGTCATTATCTCTTTTCTCTAGCCACTCTTCTCCCTTCTTCATCTCCAGGCAAGTGTATAGGATGTCTACATTTTCAAAGTGTTCTTCTGTTTTGGGTTCTTTACTTATTTGTGAAGCAGCTTATGTGTGACGCCTCCCACACGTTAGCTATACAAGCTTCTGAAATACAGTGCAGTATTTCTTAAATGTTGTATTCAAATCATAGCGCTATTCAGAAGGACATAATTGTAACACTGCTATCTCAGGATAATAAACTAGTGTAAGTTTTATTTTGTTAAGAAATCAACATTCTGCAATAAAGTGTTTAGGGGGGTAGATTTTGAGTCAGCCACTGTGAAGTTAAAGCCAGCAGCTCTCTTGAGCTGCAGCATTTCTTAGCCACTTAAAGTCTCTCCTGGAGCCATTTTTAAACCTCAAAATATTTTCTTCTTGTGCCATTTTACTCACTAATATGTATTAGTTTCCCCATTTAAATATAGCAACATAAACTTTATACACATTTAAATGTATAAAATATTAACAAATGCATTTCAGAAGGTAATGCACCTCAATTTTGACGTAAAGAGAACTTATGTAAATAAAGAATCATGGAAACAGACTCAGAATTATGGAGGTAGGAAGACACCTGTCAAGGGCGTCAGTCCAACCTCCCGGTCAAAGCAGGTCCATTTGCCACAAGTTGCTCAGGGCTGTGCCTGGTAAAGTTTTGGGTATCTCCAAGGATAGAATTTCCACAGCCTGAGAAACTTGTGCCAGTGTTTGAGTACCTCCTAGTAAATTTTTTCCCCATGCTTGCATTATTGGAGTTTCCTGTGTTCTGACTTATGTCCAGTGCCTTTCATCCTACTGCTGTGCACTTCTGAGAACTTGCTGACTCTATGGTGTGTCTTCCAGTCAGGCAATCGTAGACAGCAATAAGGTCTTTCATGAGCATTCTCTTCTTCAGCCTGAACAGACCCAGTTGTCCCAGCATCTTCTTATACATCTTGTCCTCCAGCCGCCTGGCCACCTCATATGCCTCTGCTAGATTCACACAACTGTGTTTGTGTCCTCCTGCACTGAAAACCTAAACCTGGGCGTAGTACTCTAGATATGGTCTCACAAGTTCCAAGTAGAGGGGAAGGATCACTTTCCTGGACCTTGTGACTACACCCTCACCAGCATAGCCCACTTTGCAGCTGACCACATTCTCTGCAAGGGCACACTTCTGTCTTATGTTCAATTTGTCCACCACGACCCAAGTCGTCTTCTGTGGTTGCTTCCCAGCCAGTCAGCACCCAGGCTGTACTGCTGCACAGCGTTATTCCATCTCAGGGGCAGGACTCCACATTTGGTTTCTTTGAACTTCATTAGGCTTCAGCTGACTAATGTCACAGGCCTGCTGAGGTCCCTCTGAAGAGTATCCCTGCTCATGGCATCATCCATTTCTCCCAGCTTGTTTCTATGCGTGAACTTGCCCAGAGTACACTCTTTCCCATCATCCAGGTCGTTAATAGAGAAGTTAAACAGAATTGGCACCAATATCTATCCCCAAGGGACACAAGTAGTATCAGGCTGCCAGCTGGACTTTGTACTGCTGGCCATTACTCTTTAAGTCCAACAGCCAAGGAAATTTTAGACTTCCCCTGACAATCTACTTACCAAGTCCATATCTCACAACTTTGGATGTGCAGTGGGACGTCACACCAAAGGCTTTACTAAAGCCAAGATAAACAACATTAGTTGTCCTTCACTTGGCCACAAAGACAGGCATCTCATAGAAAGCAATCGGGTCAGCTGGGTATGATTTCCCCCTGGAAAATTCACACTGCTTGTTCCCAAACTTGAATTTTTTTTTTCATGTGCTTGAAAGTCTTTGAGGAGGATTTGTTCATTAACTTTCCCACAAACTGAGGTAAGCTGACTGGCCTGTATCTCCCCAGATCCTCCTTCTTGCCCATCTTATGAGGGCACAAAGGAAAGGCAGCCAAAGTCACAAATGAGTAAAAATTTACTGAGGAAAGAATAGTCATGGACGGGAGTAGACAGTGAAGCTTAAGATACCCACACAGTATCTCTTTTTCCTCTAATTCACTATCTAAATAAAGTGCTTTAATGAGCCTTTCTTCACTCTGCCTTCTCTAGCTCCTGCAGAATTGTAGCTACAAGGTATTTTCCAGTCTCACAGGAGTGAGTGCTCACTGCAAAATATTCTGCAGACAAAACAGTCTGTCTTTGGGAAAAACACCACTCAGATAATAAGAACACCTAAAGTTTCTTCCTCAAATCTTGTGTTTTTCCACAGGTAGAGATAGAGTGAGATTCGTAGCCTTTTAAAATCTTTTTGGGGATACCCCTTTGATGGGACTCCACCTCCACCCATCTAGACAGGACCATGAACTTAATAATTTTGGAACAGTGTTTCTGGCCAGTAGCCCCAATTGTCTGTGCTGAGAAGAGGCCTAGTTTAATTTGACACCTAGGGATCTTTGAAGGACAAGCTAATTGAAATAATTCAAACATCACCTTCAAAATTTTATTCTTCCATCTACAGTTGCAAAGCACACAGAAAAAAGGGTAAAAAAAAATCAATAAATATTAATAAATATATTGTTGACCTAACCTTTAATCCCTCTTTACACAGCTGCCCAGTTAGCTGCCTATTTACATTGGAGAAAGCAGGCTGATCTGTTGCTGTTTATGTGAATCTTGAATTTCTGTCAATACCCAGTGCCAATACGTTGCCAGCCACTTGCTAATGAACTCTCTCTTGTTTCAAGTTTTGGAAACTGATAGTTTAACATCATCTTTATTTTTCCCAAGAATAAGCTTGGTATGAATAAACCATTCTAGCCCAGACTGAACCAAATAGATAGCTCCATTTCAAATAATAAGCCTTTGGAACCTTTTTTTCTCAGGAGCATCACCTAAGCCATTATTTAGGTTCTTTCTGCACTTTCTCTGTTTTAATGCCATCCATTCAAGCAGGATACTATCACAGAGGGTTTGAACTGTACGTACAGGAAAAAATACCTCCTGCTTTGTCCACAAAGAAACAGCTGACTGTGTTTCACAGTTTGCTTACAGAGCTTTGACATCTAAATGGAAATTTATTCCAACTACTGAATTAGTATGAAAAAAAGTTACATTTCAGATAAAGGCTACCCATTGTCATTACATGTAGTCAAAAGAGACATTCCAGTGCTAGACAAAAGCTTCTAAAGCCTGCCTCAGTTGTGAATTTGGGATTATCATACTTTTAGTGCCTGAGTATAGCAAGTAATCTACTGATGTTCGTCAGATACTGATAGAGCATTGCTTTTGAACAGCTCACCAGTTGCAACAATCTGATCTGTGACTCTTCCATGAAAGGACGAAAAAAGCCAGCAGCAAAAATCCATTTATTAAATGCCTAGAGGTGCTCCCATAGTGCTGTACCTGAGATGATGTTTCAGAAAATTCTGCTGTTTCCACTCATGCCTTGAAGGATTGTTTTGATGACCCTGTCAAGGATATTAATCATGTATGGTTGATACCATACAGAGGAAGGATCTATGGTAGTTGCAGTAAATAATTGTTCTTCTTCCTTTATTTTGAGTGTTTTGTCAAAATGTACCTAATCAGCTCATTGTTGAACACACAGCAAGCCTCAATGGAGAACACTATTATTAAATACAATATATTTCTTCCAAAACTGCACTTTTTCATTGATAAATGGAGTTGTCCTGTGCTTTAACTATCCACTCCTAGAACATGGAAGAGGACTCTTATAGGTTAATGTGGTTTAGGCACAAAATTTTTTCTCATTTTGTACTTTCAAGAATCCATTGTGAACTGCAACTTGAGGATGCCTCAGGTTTGTTGCTGCCATCAGCATTTAGAAATGCAGTATACCTTCTCTGACTGGGAGATGGTCTCATACATTTATGGAACAGGATGGTAATTTATGTTTTGGATATCTTGTATCAAACCACAGGTGTATGGAGATTTTCTTTAATAAAATAAAGCCTCCTTGTTCCAACAAGGCAGAAGAAAAATCCATGAAATTTTGTTTGATGTTCTGTTCTTTAAAAGAAGAGCCTCAATTTTCCTAAGTCTTTCAGAGCCATCCCAGTTCACCATTTGTAATGCTTTGGGATTCTCCTATATCCCTCCAAATTTGATATCTTTAACCTTGAGTTTTCTGAGTAGGGGATTAAGACTTATTTCTAATGAAAAGTCAGATCCTCTTCAGATAACTACTAGCTCATTTTTTTCTCTTTAAATGGGGAAAAGACTGCAGAAAATGTAAGATACTGCTTTTTAATCATGTTTTTCTACTTTAGCCATGTGCATGACTCCCACAGTCTCCAAAACCTAATAAAGTCTAAAATCAGCAAAATGGCATGCTCCGATATCTGCTATTAAGAAAAGGTTAGAACTTGTCTCTTAGAATGGGTTTAAGTAACATTTCAGATCCAATATTAACTTTCTAGAAGTTGTATGAGCATTATTTTTTCACTAGTGTGAGCCAATGTTTGATGTCTGCCCTGCTTTCAGATATTAAAAATCATCTTGCTAAACAGCATCTTTCTTCCTATCTTAAATTACAGCTGCTCATTTCCTGAAACTTGCTTCTTGGTCCTACCAGAGTCAGATGCTGCAATAACCAGAGTTCCTCTCTTCCTGGAAGGTTTGCAGGCCATTATAATATACCAGCCAGATGTCTCATCTATTTCTAGCTCTCTTTACAAGTCAAACTCCAGTCACAAGTGATACAAAAATTGGAGTCTAATCATACTGCAGTAATAGATCTTAACATTAGGAACAACCCTTTCTTGGATGTGCTAATCAATTGCAAAAGCATTCAGCATTCAGTTTAATATCATCTTTCTGAAATGAGCAAGAGAAGTCTCAAGCAGAAAGGAGTTCACATTTTGCACTGGAGTCACATTTTGAAAAAAGCAATGATTTCGTCTTTTTAGGTGAGAGTTCAAAGGTAGAAAACACTACAAAAGTACCAGTTAACAAGACAATACAAGCCAGACCAATCTGACTAAGATTTTACTTGCTAAGAATGTCTAAAGACATTGTCTAGAAATGGGTTCTCATGTAGGTATTTCATTTATGGACAGAGTTATGCTGACCCCCAACTGTAACCTCCAGCAGCAGTCACACATTTTGCCTGCATCTTGCCTCAGGCTTAACATCTCTCTTTATACATATGTGGTTTGCAAAGCCAGCTATCTCCTCAGAGCCACATCAACCAAACATCGAAGTACATATCTACTAGGATCACCAGGAAGCAGGAATTTACATTCTATACAGGTTTTAAAGTAACATTTAGAATCCGTTTTGACTTGGTGTTTTGCAGTAAAAGAAATATCACACATTTTTTTGTGTCCTTGCTCTGAAAGAAACCAGCCCTGTTTTCCATAAGCCTTTCAGACTGTGTTAGGAAGCATGTTTATTTAATCTTAATTGGTGTTCTGCATAGCCGTGACATACTATACTGTGATGTTAGACAATTACACCATGAAGTATTTTTTAAATTAACAGCTTGGCTGTTGCAGATAAGCACGTATGTAATCATGGTGAAAACAAGAACTACAAACAAAAAGCAACAACCCTGAAAGTCATAAAAAGAGGTGCAATTAAGAGCTATGATTAAGAGTTTAAACTTCTTTTTCAAATTAGTATATAGGACATTTTTGATCAGGATTAGGAGGCATAAGACATGCTGTCTGTTCCCCTGAAAGAAATGCCACAGAAGAGGGTAGGGAGTCATGAACAAACCCCAGATTATGCCACTTCATCGTATTTAGATTACTAAAGTTCTCAGTCCACTAGGTTGTCTGGCACAGTATGACATAAAAGCCTCAGTTCTACAAGGTGACTTCAGGGGTCACCATTGAAACCTTGGGACAGGTAACCCTTACAGTGTCAGGAAAAGAGGAACAGAAATCCTATGAAAGCCACTTGAAAAAAATGGAGCTTGAGACCTGTTATGGACTAATCATGAAAGGGTTGTAAATGAGTTATGACACAGTGACAAGAAGATTTAGGGAGATAAAGTGAACTTTTCCATATAGTGGACACAGCTATGCAGCCTTTTCAAAGTCTTGAACCCATTATTAAAGTGTTTGTGTGGTTTTTGAACAGAACTTGTCACTGCAGCATGGAATTTCCTGAACTCCCTTGCTTTTCACTTAGGAGATACAGAGGACTTAGAATAAGGATCAAGGCAGGAAAGCTGAAAATATTTCTCACCTTTCCTTCCCTCTTTCTTTTCTGACCTAAAGATCTTCTCTGCAACATACAGAATATCAACATCTGGTACATATCAACAACAACTGCTTCATAGCACAAGTATTTGTAAGAAAGGCGGTCAGAGATATCTGCTATGCCATGGTGTCCACTCAAATGATCTGCCAGCTTCAGGTGTTCTTTCCAGAGCTAGTGTTTTTTCCTCCCTGGAAGTATGTGGACCTCTGCTTCATGCAAGTGTTGCACATCTGCTAGCAAACAAAAGAAGGGTTTGTAGAAGCAGTGATTTAAATACTTGTACTTTGGAAAAATAGGACAAAAGGGCACAAGCATGTTTCCAAAACAAAGTCCTCACAGGTCTCTTAAGGAGACTAAAGTGGCAGAGGGAGGGCATTTTATACTATTTGGCATCAATTAACCCATACAAATACATATTTGTGTTACGATCTCACAACTCATTCTTAAAGACCTCAGAGGGCATTTTTGTAACACTGTGATTTTCCACTTAGCAACCTTTCTTCTTTAGAAGAGAAACTATAACGTTCCCTTTGTCTTCCACCTTCATTTCCACTTATAAGACAAGCATCTTCTATAACAGGAGTGGCACCACTTCAGTGGTGGGAAACTGGTGTTAGCAAGAAGGGAATCAGATCCTTAGCCGTTGAAGAGTGCAGATGTGATAAACTTCCTTGCCACGTGAACTCTTCTGAAACTGTTCCTCTAAATTCTGTCAAAATTTCTGTATTGCAGTGTTGAGACTAATGACTCAAATATATGAAGCTAATTTCCCTTCAGGAAAACCCTTTTTAAAAAAACAAACAGTAAAAAAAGAATTAAAAAAACCCACTACTTAGATTTCCAGGTACAAACCATGTTAAGAGAAGTTTTAATTGTACCTTCAGTACAATTACTCCTTAAAAATGTGTAGTGGGTTGACCTTGGCCAGCTGCTGGACTCTTACCCAGGCACTGTCTCATTCCCCCTACTCAACAGGATCAGGTCGGGGGGAAATAAGATGAAAAGTTTTGAGGATTGAGATGAAGACAGGGACATTGCTTACCAATTACCTTCACAGGCAAAACAGACTTGACTTGGGGAAAATTAATTTAATTAATTGCCAAATAAACTACATTTGGGTAGTGAGAAACAAAGACAATCTATCACACCTTTCTCCTAGCCCTCTTCATCCCAGGCTCCACTTCATTCCCAACTCATCTTTCTCCTCCCCAACCCCAAGCAGGACAAGGGAATGGGGAATAGAGGTTGTGGTCAGTCCATAACAGCCGTTCTCTGCTGCTCCTTCCTCCTCACACTTTCCCCTGCTTCAGCGTGGGTCCTTCCCATGGGTTGCAGCTTCCTTCAGGATAAACACACTCCAGCATGTGTCCTTTGTGCAGTGCAGTGAGGGTATCTGCTCCACCATGGTGTCTCCATGGGCTGTGGTGTTGCCCCCTCCTCCTCTCACCTGGCTACTGCAGGGCTGTTTCTCACAATTTTTTTCTCCTCACTCCTCACTGCCTGGGCACGTTTTGCCCTTTTTTAAATAGCCCTGAGGGGCTCAGCTGTGGCTGCTGCCTGGGACTGGAATGGGGCAGCCTCTGTCTCCTCTCAGAAGCCTCTGCAACCCTCCCAAGTGCTGATACCTCACCAAACACACTGAATGCAAAACATTCAATTCTAGGTTTAGGTTACTGGACTTAAGAAAGCAAAACCATTTTAAGTTGTGGAAGTCACACTGAAGCAGCTCTTTTCCCACCTTAGATGGGCTATATGAATCACCCATGCAATTACCACTGTTCAAATTTTTTTGTAGGTTTACAGTAAATGGATTTTCAAGTCTGTTTTCCCTAATCCCTTCCCTCCCACATCCATAATAATCAGTGTAAGATTTCAAAATAATCATAACATTTTCACCTCTCTCAAATATGAAATATTGCTGGTATATGGTCTTCAGTTAAACCTGATGTTTTTCTGAGAAAGTGCTTGGTCCCTTGCATGGAGGCACTCAGACACAAGCAGAAAAAGAAACCCAGAGAGAGTACAACTGCAAGGCTTTCTCAAGCTGTTAGGAATAAGATAACACTAGCTAATTTTAGCTTTCGGGGTCAGATTCATTTGGGCTGTCTGGTTTCTTTCTTTGTTTGTTTTGTTGCATTGAGCCAGATGGGCAGGGAGCAGACTGAACATACTGGATTTACAACTGCCGTGCATCATCAGGGTAGCTCCAAGCAGTGGGAGCTTGTGATTCACTGCTGCCTGAGACAATCCCTGGCTCACATTTTCCGTTTCTGCATGCTGTTGCCCAGTATGAATTAACACACATCCCCAGCTCTCCCCTTTGGTTAACAAACTCGGCTGAAGTGTATTCAACTGCATCCAGAACATAAGAATAAGAAAATACAGGAGGCACTTGAAGGATGGAGACATGATGGGAAAATGCCTAAAGAGAAAATATCTTATATTTCCACTCTAATTTGTCAGTATTTCCCACATCGAGAAATATATGTGCTGCCACATCCATTCCATTGTCATGGAAGGACCAAAGAACTTTGAATGCTTTGCTTGCCACTAAAGTCATGAGGATAAATTTTGATGTGTTTCTAAGAAAACTGTCATGGAAAACATCCTCTCCAACACACTGTTAAGGTTAGGCACTTGTCCTTGGCCTTACCTTAGCCATATTGCAGGTATTTTTGTGTCTAGCCATCTGTGTTGCTGATCCTGACCCACAGATTTGACTTCCCAACTCTGCCTCAGTCCTACCCCATCACTGTGGACTGCCTTAATGACCACCAGGTAGTGGCTGGCCCTGGTCACTGCCAGCAGACCTGCTCGCTCACCTCACTAAGGTGTTTCAGGACTGCGTCCCTCATGGACAAGAGCATGGCCAGCCTGGCTAGCATCCTTGGCTCCTTTTGCCTCACATAGCAGCCAGCTCTTGCTGCTCCCTGGCATTGCATTTCTCAAAATCAAGTGGCTGCATCCTCACATTATGGATGTCAAGGTCTTATCTTCACTTTAAAAATGGGGAACAGGTTCTGTGTGACACAAAGAACTTATTCCCCATTGAAGTCCCCAATAGTAGCTATGCTGGTAAAGTTTCCCATCAGAACCATCTCTAAAATTTATTTTCTGGCTCTACTTAAGCCATTTCTCCACAAACTGGCCTAGAAAAAGAAAGCTATGATTCTGGAAAAATAGTGCCTATGTGGAAGCATTTATTGACGTAATAACATCAGTGTAATGGTATAGCCCCTTTAAAATAATTTTCTCCATGTAAATAAACCCTATGGTAACATTGTGACATCTGTGACAGTCTTTTCCATATGACAGGCTGTTGTGGATTTTGCAGACATGTTTGTCAAAAAAAAAAAAAAAAAGAGAATCTTTGCAGCAAATATACTCATTGGAAGCAATTGATAAAGGCATGGAAAGAAAGCAAAACCAGAAAATTCCCCAGGGAGACACTTGACAAGAATCCTGCTACTGCTAAAAAGAACAGGGGATTAGAGAGGAAAGTGCTTTTATGTGAGCTGAGCAAACATGGATGTAATACACACAGTAAGGACTCGAGAAGGATGCTCATAAGCTTAGAGAGTTTACAGATATTTTTTTCTTTATTTCACAGTTACTGTCATTCTCATATCTTCTGGTGTTAGGGTCACAAACAATTTTAAAAAAAGCAGATAAGATAGTAAGGAGAAAGACACCTGAGGAATATGGCTTTCTCTTCTCTGTACTCAAAATGTGACTGTAAGCTCCCTCCAAGTGCAAGCATTAGTAATGGCTCCAGACAAGCAAACACTGTCTCCCATGTCCTATGCATCCTGACTGTGCACTTTCCATTCTTGTCTCCGTTATTTTCATTCTGTCACATGTTCTTGGAGCTTGGCAAGTATGTACCACTCTGGATACAGCACAAAAATTGTTAGGGATACATATTGTCTGCATGATTTCAGTACTTAAGTCTTCTTGCTGGTGTGTTCAATAACATATGCCTATGAACAAGGTGGTAAACCAGGCTTTGTTTTTAGCTTAGGCACCTTTGCCTGGCCAGTCCTGCAATAAATGTCCCTCAGCAAGTCAGTGTGGCAGGCACAAGCACTTACAGGTGAAGATAATTATCACTGAAAGCATTTAAAAAACAAACAAAAAATATTTTGGCATTGTATCCAATTTTTGTTCGTTTCCCATAAGGGTTGTTTGCCAATTCAGCATATTCCAGAAACAATTTTGCATTGTTTGCATTTACTGTTGAGGTAGCTGGTGTAGCACACACAGACACGTTCCAGCTTGCTTCCGACTACATAAGGCAGTGACAGAGAGCAATGCCACCACAGCTGCCAGCAGCTCAATGCAATCTAGTGGCTTTTTCATTTATTCGGCTCCTTTAATATGCCTTGTGTGTGTGCAGAACAGCACAGCTGCAGACCAAGCTCTAGTTCAGGCAGGGGTACACGAGCTTCTGTCAGTAAGCTGAGCTTCAAGAACAAAGATTAATAATTTTTCCCAACACAGGAAAAAAATTATTAAATACTTTGTACATAGGCCTTATTCCAAAGTGACTTGGAGACCACAGTGTTTTACTACAGATAATATCAACTTAAATTGCCCATGCAACAAGAAGTTACAAAGACTATATCTATTTACTTTTGTTGCCATTTTTTCCATGTTTTTAAAAATATATAAATCTGTACATAAGCCTCAAATCCACTAGTATTGCTAGTATCCACTGTAAGCAAAGCTTTTCATCCCAATCTAAACATTGTTATTAGATATATACTTTGCTGAACAGCTGCCAGGGCCTCAATTAATATAAATTGTCTCAGCAGCATTAAAACCATATACTGAAGGATTGACTCCTGGTATATAAAGATGAGTACAAACACGTATCTACAGGTAAGAAGGTTGGTTTAATTGAGCCCAGGCTCTATATAAGAGTTTCACAAATAGAGCAAACACTTCACTAAAATATAAAGTCAATATACATTGCTTTTCTAAGGCAGGTGCTTAAATGAAGAAGCTCTACCCCATTCCTCAAAGTCAGTGGCTCATCTTGCTTATAGTTTAACTTGCTGGGAAGCAGATGGCAAACACACACAAACAGATTGCAGAAAAACTCAGGAAGTTTGTAAGCTGCTTCACTTGATGATACCAACACACATGACTTCACAATCCCTTAGAAAAAAACCCACAAAACCACAAGGCTGTTTCTTCACCTCTTGGAAGTTCCATATGAGTCTATCTGTATTGATAGGTAATATTGCCTTTCCTTCAGCAGACCTGTGGTGTAAGCAGATGAACCCCAGTTGGGGAAAATAGCTAGCCTGGAGCTCTTCTCTTCACAGCCTGCCAGTGTCTGCCAGGTAGTTGATTAGGCATTTGCAGGTGCCTGGGACTTATGAACTCTCTAAGCTGTATTGTCATGTGTTACCTGAACTCTTATGCTGCAGCTTTTCCATAATATCACTGGAAGAATTTGTATCTGTGGCTGGAATCAGCCTACAGTTGTTAAAGGTACATGTTTTGCTGTGAAAGGATTAAGTCAATTATATTAATTGCCAGCTGTTGCAATTAGAAGACTTCAGAAGCTAGTGACAGTCCAAAACATAGCTTTGAATTATGTCCTCTTCCTTGACACATTAAGGATGCCAGCCCCTTCCCAGAGCTGTGTATTAGATACCATGAATTAGTTGCTGCACAAAAATGACAGCAGGACAAGGCCCATAAACTTCAGTACATACCACAAAACAAACTTAAGAGAATGAATAAAAACCTGGAGCAGCTAATTATTCCTCCACTCACAAACAAAAAAGAGCAAAATAAACAGGAAGACAGAAAGGACATGTTTTACCCATCAGGATTTAACTGCACCATTACTTTGGCCCTTTATGGGCCAAGATAATCTTTTTAGGTGCTGATGTCAGGCAGAATCAATCATTAATTTATAATATGTGCTTTGTAACCTGGTTCTCTTTTTATAACTATCAGTTACCTAAATTACTTCACAACGTTAAATACATAAATATTATATGCCATCTCTTCAGGGTTCCAGTGATATTTTTAGCTATTAATTAATTATTAATTACAAATTACATCTTGAATCATAAGAGTGACTGTACTAGGAAAACCCAACGTTCAGTCCAGATCTCTATGCTGTTTCTGATGGTAAATGTTTAGGTTTAGCAAGCATCCTTTCCCAACCTCCAGCAATTTCTGTCTCAAGAGCTTCCTGAACAAGGCTAAGGTCTCTTGTATCCAGTTGCCCTTGATGCCTTTTCCTTCACTTAATTTGCGCAATTACATTTTTAACCCACTCAAATTTTTGGCCACCTTAAACACCTTGTTTCAAGAATTTATAATGTTTAAACATGTTTTATGGAAAAATACAGAGTTTTCAGGGGGTGGGGTGTTTGTTTCCTTTCATTGGGCCTGAGACATTTCCATTAATACTCATTATTTATAAATCTCAATCTCATCCCCTTCCCCAAGCCTGAAATGTCATTCCTTGTCTTTGGTGATCCTTCCTGCCCTTCTGCGTTCCTTTCCTTGGTCTCCTACATCTTCTTTGAGGCAGGGGATCAGAACACCAAATAATACTCAAGATGCAGGGACATTATAGTTATATACAGTGCTGTAATTACATCTTTGGGGATTTTTTCCCCCTCTGTTCCTTTCCTAAAAATTCCTAACATGATTTGATTTTGACTGTGATGGAGGAATGATGTGAAGATTTCTTAAACATATATATTATAACTTCTCAAGTAGTAATATTTTAGAGTTCAGTGTTGACGTCTGGAATGTTTTTCCTGTATACTTTGTGAAATATTTATCGTTGTTCAATTTCATCTACTATTTTATTATCTGGTAAGTTACTGTTCTAAGATCCTTCTGCAACTCTTCTTAACTGGGCTTTCCTCTTTTTGGCCTGAATAATTGAATAATACCAGCAAACCCTATCGCCTCACTGGTCAGTCTCCTAGTAAGCACCTAAATAACACCCAGCATGGATGCCTAAGGGAGCTATTGATGATCTTCCACTGCTTAGAAAGCTGGTCATACAAATCAATTCTTTGTTTCCCACTTTTTTAACCAACTGATAACAACCCATATCAGGCCTTTTGGCTCTTACCACCAGCAACTTTGTTTCTTTCAGAGATTTTGAGGAGGGACCTGGACAGATGAGAAGATCAGACAGAAGTACTAGATTAGATCAATCAATAGTCCAAGGTGGCCTGTCTTCAGCAATGACCAACAGCAGGTGCCAAAGGAAGCATGCACACAAGGCAGCGATGCTTTCCCAGAATATTTACCTCCAGTCTCCAGCAGTTTGTAGATCAATAACTTCTTTAGTTGATGAAATCGGCCAAGTTGCCTTGTTTGTGCATTCAGTGACTCCTTCAAAGAAGTGCAGCATGTCTCTCAAGTACAATGTAGCTCTATAAAAGCCATTTGGACTATATTTTAATATTTTAGATTTACCCATGATGTCACTAATTCTTTTCTTATAGAGAGACAGAAACTTGAATTCTAGGAGGCTGTCATGGTCTTACAAGGTTAACAATTAATTGTCATCCTCACTACAGCTACCCCTTTTATTTCAGCGTAACAAAAAATACAGAAATAATGTCTCTACAGTACAAACTGAAAACCTTTTTTTTTTTTTCCAAAGAGGAACTTTTAACATTAATATGATATCTTTTAACCTATTTCTGACAAGGAGCATTCACAGTTTGCTAATATCACTGTTCAGAAACCACTATTTAAAGACCTTTAAAAACATTATAGTAAATAACACAAAACACACTTTCTTCCCAAATATCTGATCTTCTCTACTGTATAACATCTGTATATTTCCCCAGATACTTCTCTTTTTATTAAGACATTAAAAATGCCTTTGAAATGGGCATGAAATAGTGAATTGCTGAATTTTCATTTTACTTAATTTCAATAGAGCTTTGAAAGTACTGTACAGATCACGTTTGCGTGAACAACTGAAAGGCTGTGGAAATAACTAAGGTATCTTGAGAACCAATTAAACCTTCCATAAGGTTATTATGCTGAAAGGAAGCATTGTTATGCACATTTTTTGCAAATTTAAGAAAACTGAGGAGTGATATTGAAATGGCTTAGTACCACCTGCTGAGTAACATCAATTGCAAAGCACAACGTTGAAATGAGTGTCCAGACGTTTTCAGAAACTGTTTGATATTTTTGAAAGGGTTGTATTTACTTTTTTCTCACAGGATAAATGTAATGAAGCTGATCACTTCAAATTAGAACTGAGTTGGTATTTTTACAGGACTGAAAAAGCTACAAGCAAAAAACTTTACGAGGCAGACACAAGTCCGCTATCTGAAACTTTCCACCTTCTGTTCTCTTCTATCTCTGTTTTGTAGTGCCTCAGAAGGCACCTTGCCACTGGTCAGTAGTTTATACCCTTGTCTTGGGGGGTGAGAAGAGATTCTTGTGGGTAGTCCACAGGGTGCATCACTTCATCTTGCCTGCAACCAAGGGCCTGAATCTGGGGCACCCATTGGGGTTTCCTGCACTGAGGATGCTTTACCCCTACCAGTTTATCCCTGGCAGGGGTAAGGGAAGGCAGGATCCCATACAACAAAAGATCCTTCAGAAAACATGTCATGTTACCAATTACTAATAGCTATTATAAATCTATTATTATTAATATCCTTGTTATTGGTTATTCCTTGTTATTCACCTCCTGCCACAGACACATATGTAAAAGAAGTGTGGGAAATGGGAAAATGCTTTTCTGAAGATTTCTCTCGTCATCTAAATGACGGGCCCAGGTTCTTGGTGGTTATTCAGAGGTATGTGTTAAATGGGGTGAACAAAGACAGCTGATCAAAGATGCTAATATGATACATCAGCTTCTAGATACTTTTGTTCTTGGCCAGCCTCAGGGACCAGAATGGCTACTATATATTGCAAGGAACCAACAAGCCTCAGCAATGCCCCTTTTTCTCTTTATTTCTGAATATAATTTCAGCATCAGCTGCTGAAGAAAGTACTGCAGTACTTCACCAGCTCTGTCCTCTCAGCTGTTTCCTTTGCACTGGGATCATCTTATTACTGCATGTCCATACCAGCTTCACAGTATCTATCAGTGGTACCACTAAAAAAGATCATAAAATCTGATTGATGTATCTTAAGGGTTGGCCTGGGGAAACATTTTTGTTTCATTTATCACAGTAGCTAAGCGAAGAACAGGAATCTTAGGGAACTGCAACAGAAAGAAAATAAGCATAACACATTCTTATAGGCTTTAATGGGAGTATTCCTTCCTTTAGCACAGGGAGAAGTCTTAATGCCAAAATGGGAATGCCTATGACTTTTCAATCTTAAGATCCAGCTGGCATCAAGAGACATAAGGTGAGTTGCAACAAAGCACTAAAGCTCTGAAGGAAACTTTCACCCTTTACAGATCCAATTAAAAATTTTAAAAATAGATACATGCTCACTCGCTTAGTATATGATAATATCCTCTAAGGCAGACCTCTGCCACCTTGCTCCCTTGCAGGATAAATCAGGTCATACTAGATTCTGGGTGGCATCATTGAAACTAATATCAAGATGTGCCAAGTTGCTAATGAAAATGTACCCAAGGTACCCATACGTAACACTTCAGTAATACTGGCTAATCTCTCATAGCTACTGGTGTTACAAGCACTCTGTAGCTTGATGCCCTAAGACATTATTGGTTCTTACTAAATATCAGTTTTTTAAAGATATGGTCTCAGGTGTAAAGATATTCATAATATAAAACAGAAAAGTACCTTTGTTTTCTAATAAGTTCCTTGGGGGTGAAGAAAAAAAAAAATCAAATAAAACACAACACCCCACCAAATATCCCCAAGTTATTGCTGCTTCCCATTTTGATGGGAAAGCTCATCATACCTATAGAACTCCAGATCTTGTTAAGAGCCACAGCTAGACCATAGTTTCCTTTGACCTGAAATGGCAACGCATGGTCTCATGCCGAGCATCAGAGAAAATGAACAATTTGATCACAACATAAGGGAATAAGTAATACCCAGACAATAACATTGTAAATCTCTTTTCCACATGCTATTCAGACATATTCCACACAGTAGGGTAACGATAGCAGAGGCACAATATGCCTCATATAAAATATATATGGCAAATGTTGTAGATAAATGGCTTTGTCAGCTTGCAAAATTCTGTACAATTATCTAAATTAAAATTTTCAGACAAGGTAAATTGCTGCATTAGCCTTTCAAAAGTACAATTTAATTATTTTCTACATGTTTTGCGTTATTGCAAGCTTTTGGTCAGAAATAATATGTCATTCCTCTTAATTGCTTTAAATGACACTAGGAGATCTGATTTATACACACTCATCAACACATCAGTTTATTTTTTTTAAATATGTTTATTTCTGAAAGGCTTTTCCATCACTATAATCATTGTCAATCCTGTAAAGAAAGTGTTGCTGGAGCTGGGAGAGCATCACCCCTATTGGGGGACAAATGCTTGCCAGAGCTGTGTTTCCACTTTTCTTTCTGTTTCTTTATTTGTCAATTCAGTGGCTCTAATCTTGCTCCCTTTTCAGTAAACAGTGACTTGAATGCCAGAGAGGAGCACACCTGCTCTTTGATAGGTATGACAGCAGATACTTGACATGAGGCAATCTATCAATTACTTGAAAATGCCTCTAGTTCTGTCGGCTACCTTTTCCTCTAAATCACATTCTTTCTGATGTCTGCTCATACCTTTTTTTCTTTTTTTGGCAACATGTATTTTTTTCTGGTTGTATTGACAGCTTCTAGAGAATACACAAAAATACATCAAATAACATGTACTCGCAGTTAGCGATTAGAGTAACTACAGGACTCAGGGGAGGTATTCTCTTTTGTTGTTATCTTTTTTTGATAAGATTATTTTCTATAATGGTGCTAGAGCTACAAAACTATAATCACCATAAAGACACAGAGAGGATAGGTCAAAACCCTGTTCCCTCATTTTCACCACCCATTTATAAACAGTGCAACACTTTTCCTCTCCATTCCCCGTCCTCAAGAATTTTAATATTACTCAGTGAAGAATCCCCAAAGACCACCTAAAATGTCTATCTTACAGTTAGGTCAGTTCTACCAATATGTTACAACTTACTGTAAATGAGAAAGGTATCCCTTTGAGGCTCTGATATATTGAAGTGTTACCTTTCAGGTTTATTGTAGCCAAACACAATTCAATAGTTTTCTCTGACTGACTGGTCTTAATCCAACAGAATGAAAAACCATCTTATTACAAAGCTATTAGCCCTCTATTCAGCACATGATACACTGTTAGGGGGATTTTATCTGGATTAAAACTGCTGAACAAAGTTAGTTCTTACCTGTCATAGTAACTCCATAATGTCAAAACTAGCAGCCAGGGTACGAGAAGAGCAGTTCAAGCTGTTTGCCTGCAGTAGGAACCAACTTAAGGATGATGAGGCATCAAGACGAAGATTTATTCTTGTTATTCACTGATTTACCTCCCTCTATTTTAGTGAATAAATCGAGGGACAGGTATATTTAGCAAGACCTCCAATTAGTCCATCATACAGCAGAAAGATGAAGGCCCTCTACACATAACTGTTTCTTCTGGTGTGCAGCTGAAGGCATCAGCAGAGCAGGTTCAGCCTCAGCATTCAGTTGACAGGGAGGACAGAAGTATCTGGGTGATAAGGATTAGATGGGGGTCACACTGACCAGACTCCTGTGTTTTGCAAGCTGCTCAATCTCACAGGACATTATTCCCTTCGAGGAGCAGCAGAGATGTCGCAACCTCCATTCTCCCCACTGGAAACAACCAAAGCAGAAGGGCAGCTCTAACCATCTGCTCCCATGAGCTGGAACTGCCCTTTCCCTTGCCTCCTTCACTCTCTGAAAGAGGGCAAAAAGGTAAGAGGGGGCTGTTGTGCAGGATCCTGCAACAGTAAGCCCACGAGGTGAGTAAGTGGTAGTAAGACCCAGGATGGGAAACAGGTCATATCCTCTTCCTTCGCCAAATCTCGTTGTCCTCTCCCTAAACTCTTTTGTCCCTTTGGGTGGAAGCTGCATAGTCCTCTCTCCTGCCGCCACCCATTCTGCTACTTCCCCCGCATTGACTTTTGTCTACTCAGATTGCAGTAGGGCAGATGATAGCTAAAGTTATTGTCTTCAAAGAACATGATTAATTATTTAATCCTGAAATGCCCACCAAGTCATCTTCTTATTTTAAGTCCTGATATGGAAGGTCTTGAAAAGTGTTGTTTCCACAATATATGGATGAACACAAAGACTTTTATTATTTTCTGTTTCTTTATCTTGCCCATTTCTGGTGTTGGCAGTGGTTTCTCATTTTCAGGATTCTGTATCAAAAGCATCCTCCACCAATACTGGGTAGTTTTACTGTGATGAATTTGAGAGGCCCATCTTTATCTATACTGAACATCCCCTTTCCCCAATACTGTTATATATTAATCTTGTACAAGTGTTCTTCAGAGATCCAACAATATCTGGTTATTAAACAAAGTCACATTAGAGCTTTGCAGTGTGCTCAAGGAACTTTTAGTCTGACTCCAGCCCCAGAAATGTCTGCACATTAAGGTCAGGAAAAGATGTACAATTATTTCATGTCTGACAATGACACTTCTTGTTTTCAGGCTTCCCAGTTCATAAGTTTTCCTCTGTTCAGCATGCCAGGCTACCCGCTAGGGAGGTGGCATGTCTCTGAGGTGCTCACTGGAGAGCCAAACAGTGAAGCTGAATTATGGCAGTGTTTAGAGATGAAAGCAAGCCTTGGGTTGATGTGGGTCTAGCAAAACCTCATAGGGTACACTGCAAAAGTATAAAAACAATAAGGTAGCAAACAATTGCCCCAGTATGGAGAGCACAGTGTTTTCAGGCTGGATTGCCACAACTATTTCAGATACCAGGTATCTAAATCTGCTGTGACAAACAGCCTTGACCTTCTAACTACACTTACAAGGGGCAGCCAAAACATGCAATAACCAGAGACAGCTGACTATAACAATTATTTCTGAACTGCTGGGCATATATGTATTGCAGTACAACTTTCAAATCTTCAAAAAGAATTATTACATCAGGTTAAAATTAAAAATGTTTAGCATGTGTTGCGTGCTGTTGCCCCACGGTTTCAGACAGATACACAAGTAAAATAAAGCTAATGTCTTTTATGTATTTTATTTATTTCTGAAGCAGGAAAGACTCGTCTCATAGTTTCATAGTCTGACTTATCGTACCTAATGACTAGGTAGATTTGGGTAGACTCGTGGCTAGGCTGTCTACAGCCACAGCTGATAGAGCTCTTCGTTTTTATTTGGGCTATTCTGCAGACAGAGAGTTGTTGATATAAGTTAAATCCCTGAGTTTATTAAAAGACCAGACAATGTAGTACTAATGAAAATATACAGGATTTATAAGCAGATGGTTAATATCAAGTATCCAAGATGACAAAATTTCAGATTAAAAGAATATGAATGAAAAGTCCTATACCAATGCTAAGGTGAAGACAATTGATCTTGGATACATGTTGCAAAAACTAACAAATTATTAATGCAATTGTTAACAAATTATTAACATAAAAGTAATCTATATCAACCACAAAAAAAAAAAAAAAAGAAAATAGCCCTTGGAATTCTCTTAGTTATAGAAAAAGAGAGAATGAAAATCAATAGTGTATGAGAAAATGAACAGTCACCATTCTGCCATTTAGGGGAAAAGTCCTCCTCTATCCTGAATCCAGATACATCAGGTCATCAGATGTCCTGCTGCTGCATTGATTAGCTCTCCTGTCTAGAAAGCAATGAAGTTGTTATTACTTACTTTTCTCAGAATTCCTTCTAGACAACTATAGGAAAAGTATAACACACTTTTCAAACTCCTTACTTGGCACTTTTTAAAATACTGTCAGAAAGGAACACTTTTTCATTTTTAACATGATTTAAAATGGGTTACCAGTAATGAAAGAACACACACACACACACACACACACACATGCACATCTTTCAAATTGACAAATCTGTGTTAAAACCACTGCTATTAGCAACCACTGATCAACGGAGTATTTCTTCCGTGGAAGGGCAGAGTAGGCTTGACAAAGTGTCCTTAGGCTGGTACATTTTGTCATGCTTCATATTATACTGAAACGAGACATAATGATACCTTACGTGTAAAGTAATGTTTGTATGGTACCTTCCTTAGCTCAAGGGATGTCCTTGAAAAATTGATTTATCTATTTAAAGAAATCTCAGTAGCTCACAAGTCTGTCCTGTTGAGATAAGACATCATTGCTGAATGGAGTCTAACCTATACATTATATAGCACTATGACACATGCATTGAACACAAATATAGACCTAATTCTGCCCTTCTGTGCAATTCCCAAGCCAAATGCAGTTTAACTCTCCAGCTTGTAAAGGACAGTAATAACTTTAATATATCAGCATATTACTCAGAGGACTGAATAGACAGACATTCCTGGACTTTATAAATATTGCAGGTTTTGAGAGGCACATCAGTTTATGGTAAAAAGCTACAAAGATTTGCATTTGATTTATTAGTTGTGTGTGCACCAGAATTTTGAGATTGTTGAAAGCCATATTTTCAAGGACTCGGCATCTTCCCTGAGCAGTGCAACACTCATTGTAAAAATTTCCCAGTATGCAGCAGTTCCTGTGGTGACCTCAAAGAGCTAGATTTGACTTAAATAATTTGCAGAGTTGGTTTTTTATCTTGCACAGAGTGTGAGCACCTAATGAAGCTGCTTCTATAGCTAGGGCTGCACAACTTTACTGTGGATTTTCTGGAGTCTAATAAGGGCTGAGGTCACGTGCTGCCTTTCTCTCACAAAGGTGTCTCACTTCTAGCTGTCACTGACTTTCCTGAGACTTACAGAAATTCATTGTTTTAGGGTTTATATCCTGTTGTTGGGTTTGTTTGCACATGACCTTTGGGTCTGAAGTTGATGCTATCCCCCAGTAATTTACTGGGATCTGTGTGCTCATGTGGCCGCACGGAGCATGATCATGTCATGCTTCTTGGGTTAAAAAAACCCTCTTATTGGTGTTGTAAAGAATGTTCCTTCCCAAATGTCCTTCCTGTGGGCACCCCCTGAAACGTGCAGAGTCTCTCCCCTTTCAAAACACTCTTTGAGAGTAACCAACCTTTTTTACTGATACCAGTCCTTTAAACATAAATCTATACATGACACTTCTTGAAATGGGAAGTCTTGTTCCTTTCTAGTTGACCAAGAAAGTTGTTAAGTGATTTCAAATCACTTAACAACAATACTTTTAGACTCTCATTTCTCTTCTTTAAGATGAGGAAACACAGATTTACAATAACTTGTTATAACATCTCAGTCTAATAAGAAGAGAGCAATATCAACTGAATATACAAGAGATAGCCCTAACACCCAGCTCACCTGAGTGTGGTGTGGAATAGAATTCTTTACCAGTTGTTTCAAGGACGACAAAAAACATTGAACAAGAAAATATGCATCTTATTTACTGGAATAGCGCTTTCTTTTAAATGTTGTAAACTTTGGAATATAATAAAACTGTGTTTCACTTGAGTGGAAAGCCCTCCTGCAGAAGAAGCAGCAAAGTAGGTATGTGAATCAACCCTATATTTAAATATCATTGCAACTGTAATTAAACAAAGGAGTATCTGGGAAGAAGAAACATCTGCACTATAGAAAGCATTTTGCTCCCTTAAGTACCTTCACTGGAAATTTACTTTTTCTTCATAATGCAGGAGTAACCAGAGCTATAAAAGCATAATTTAACACTACAGTAAAAATAAATTGTAACACATTCATTCTATATCATATTTATTATGCATGTTTCTGCTCGCCAGGATAGTTAAAAATTAACATACTGTAAGTCACTGAGTGAAAGTTTGGAAGGCAAGAGGTGAATCTGTCATTTCGCAATAGATCTCAATTTTAGCAGAAACTAGGTATGCTACTGTGATATGTCTTTTATCTAGCAGAAACAGAAATAATTGTGGAAGTGCCAAATAACTCCAACTCTTACTGTTGAAGGCTATACAAACTGAGTTTTTCAATGCATATATTGCAGTTTTGACTGATAGTAATAAATAAAACTATCCTAGGAACTAATCCATCACTTACTAATATAGCCTTTGTTGTCTAGCCTGAAGATGACTGAGGATGTTGAACATGATCCTAGAGCCCATAGGGTCAGTGGTGTCAGGATTTCATCCATAAGCCCTATGGAGGTGGAAAGAAATACAAAAACATTGAGGTCTACAATTTGGGCTGTTAATGATGCGGGCAGTAGGGCGGATGGGGAGAAAGCATAAACGAGAAATTTATTCTGTTTCACCACCTCTGTATCCTAGTGTTCAGTTACTCATGTTGTCTCAGGAATCAGCTTATTTTGGAGGGGATTATGTATATCTTTTTCAGTCAGAAAAACCATTAACCCAACTGCTGGCTTTCATCCTAGTTTACCAACTTCTCAGTTCTCTACTTGTGTCATCCTGGGCCTTCAGAGAAAGATTTTCAGTCTCTCACATCCATGTCTAAGCTGACAACTTATACCGTCTCTTCACTGTAGGTCATTTCTACACAGAAAAAGAGAGTCCAATTTTCTTTCTCTTTGGTTGCTGTTGTTTCACCTTCTGGAAAACAGAAAACAGATTAATATCCTCAGTAATGCTGCATCTGCTGAAGAATCTGCATATTCCTTGGATATTTTCAAGAAGCCTGAATTAAGGTCACTAGAGTTTGTAAAGATTTCTTCTATGCTTTAAACGGTTTCCCTGCAAGGTGATATTTTCCTATAGTGATATGGTACGTGTTAATGCTTCAGTGCTGCAGACAGAAACCCATGTGGAAAGAAAACTCAGGACTGTAAACAGGGGCAGTGGTCCTGCATCCCACGTGCACCATGGCTCTGGCAGCTGGTGCGAGCACGTGCAGCTGGAGATAGCACCAACCCCGATTTCCAGAGCCCCAGCACCACCAAGAACTGCTGGAGAGAAGCTTCAGGCTGTGCTAGGGAGGCAGCATTTTAGGCCAATGGCTGCCTGAACAGCCTGGAGTGCTCCCTGCAGCCATCCCTTGATGTGCCAGGGGATGTCCCTGATAACTAATGGCATCCAGACCATGGCTCCTTGATGCCTGCTGAGGCCAACACGGAAGAATTCTGTCCCAGAATTAAATGTCATAATCAGTAGTATACTATCCTCATGCCTACAGTAAATAAATAAGTAAATAAAAAATATTTCCAGCTCATTTTTATCACCTAATGATGTTCATTTCACTAGAAACGCAAGCTTATGCCAGTTAGATGTTTGCTTAGAGCAGAACATCAAAGGAAGTGGGGCAGTATTTTTATGAAAAAGATTTTATTTCCCATGAGAAAGAACGAAGTTATCTTAAACCATCTTCTACAACTGTCTTTTCAGGAGGATGCTGGAGAAAGTATCAATCATTTAAAACCTAGATTGCTCAGAGCATTTAGTTTCTCCTAGTTTCTTCCAAATTTTGGAAGAAAAAATACCTTAAATTACCTTCTATCTTTCTGTACTTCCAGGCATATCTTTTGTGCATTTTCCATCTCTGCTTTTATTCATGAGTTGTCACTGAAGTAAGAAAGCAAGTAGAAAACAAAGCAAAACAAAACAACAGATAGCTCAGAGAGCTTGACAGTAGGTTTTGCCCTAAGGCCACCAGTTCAAACCCATCGTAAATCAGCAGTAGTTCAAGTATCTGTTATCTAATGATTGTCTGATTACCTTAGTAAAGTGTTCAGCATGTTGGTTTTGAATAGTAGATCTAGTCTGTCACAGCAAAGAAGTCTACGCAGAGAATATGCTCTTGCTGGGTAGATAACCCTTCGGGTCAGTAGTGAGGAACGCGTTATGGGGTGCAGGTTAGAAAACTTGCTATTCTTCGGCAAATACAGAAGAAACCACTGCCTAGTGTTTGTTCTGAAAAGCCTTGATCAGAGCTGGACTCACCCCAAAAGAGAATAAATCTGTAGAGACTGAGGTCAGGAATGAAAATATAAAAACCCCAAAACACACATTAGACTAATATTTTTTTAATCACACTAAAGTACTATTGCTCTAAATGTCAGTTGAAATATGCTATGAGTGAGAAAGAATCAAAATGTTAACGGAAACTGGATAAAAGGCTTTAAACTAATGCTTCTAACTACTCTTACAAAATAATACAAGACAGAACAGGCTAAGAAACATCCAGAAAAACATGAGGAATTTAAAACAAGATAGCCCAGTCCTTTCCTTCCTTGCTGAAGTTGCCTCCTCCATTACCCAAGGAAAAAAAAAATAGATATTTTTACTGAAACAGCCTCTCTGCTTCAATATAATCTTATTGAAATTGGGTTTATCCTTCTTTCAAAAAACCTGTTATAGAAATCATTAAAGTTACTGCCATTGGCGTAGACATTTTTTCTATGGGAGTAAAGTCTAGTCTAATTTCCATCCACATGCTCAGGGATAGGACAGGAGCACCGCTTCCCTCTGTACTGGCACTCATAGCCCTTGTACAGCACATGTCAGGATAAGGCAAAGCCTCACCTGTCCTGTGCTCGGTTTGTCTGGGGGATTTTCTAGATCTGGTGGAAAGTGCCTCTAATGCTTGCACTGGGTTGCTGCAGCTCAGCAGAGCTTCCCAGACTTCTAAATGAGACTCCATCTTGAACAAAATTAGATACTTGACAGAAGAATTATTATACGAACTTTTCTGTCCAGGGTTACCTGGAGTACAGATTAGACTGTCATAAAGGTGCTTTCTGGTCTTGAAATGTATGACAATATATGGAGCTCAATTAAGCTAGTAAGTTGATTACCAGGGCAATATTTGTTGCTGATATTGTTACAAAGAGGTTCTTTTTATTATAGGTTTTGATTTAAATAATCTGACCATTTAAAGTCATTAAAGAAAAACTATGTCCCCTCATTAAATCAATAGTTTTAAGTGTCTTTTGCTGTCAAACCGTGTTATGATGTACTCATAAAAGTGTATCTGATTATTAATTAACCACAGATGAACCCATGGAGACCTGCAGCTCATTTCTAATGGTTGCTTCAGAGGGCAGTGGTAATCAAACACACAAGTTATGAATCAATTAAATAACATCGCCACCATCATAAGTAGTCCCATGGCATTAGTGACATGCAAACGCCTCCACAGCTCTAAGGTTAAGTGTGGACATCGCAGTCCTTTCTCCTGGTCATGACAATTTATGCATCTCCTTCTAGGAACTCAGCGTGAATCACACCATGGCATTTTCCATACTTACTCAAGGAGGGAAGCTTTTAGCATATAGGTCCTTTGCGTAATGATGGGCTAATCTTTCAGCCTTTGATGCATGGTACGTGCTCATAGAAATACTGCCACTGTGCTAGAATAGTGTAACCAACCCCCTTAGTCTCTTTTCCCAGTACTCCTGTTGTTAAAGCTTCAGTGTAAATCCAAACCTTATGAAATGCCAGCAAACTCACCTGACTGCATGATCGCTTCCTTTTTTGAAGTGTGCTTGGAACTTAATATGAGCTTAGGAGCCACTGAAGAAAAACATTCCTGTGAAAAAAACAAATAGAAATCAAGTTCATTTCCTAGTTCCTCTTCCCATCCATTTCAAAATAACCGCTTGGTGATGCAGTCTTTAATCATGTCAACTAGCCTTAATGTTGTTTAGCTTTTCTTCATATACCTGTTTTGCGAAACCATGCTGTTTACCATACTCATCTGTGAAGGGGTCCTGTGAAAGGCTGATAGCCTTCTAACAGAATAAGACGAGCAAGTTGGGACCAAGAAGGGAAATTGTCAGTATGTCTGCTACCTCCACATTCAGGAACCTTATTACATGTGATGAATAGAAGCTCTAGATAAATAAGCATGCACTCTTTTTTTTCCCAGAATAATTGGCTTTATCTTTTGTCTACCAGCTATAAGCCCTACTTTTAATTTACTCTTTTTCTTATTCACTTTTTGATGTAACAGTTCAATGAGGGTTTAAATTCCTTTCCCCCTGCAGCCCTTTCATCGTGCTCCTAATTACTTAGCCTAATTGCTCTGAACTGGTATGACCTCGTGCATTTTTAAATTATTTTCTTTAATTACAATTCTTTATTGAAGAAAATGTCACTGAAATACATCTTACTAAAACAAAAAACACCACTGAAATACATCTTCCAACCTCATAAAAAAGCAAGCACGTAATATGGAAGTTTAACATAGTTTACCTTCACTCTCAGCTTGTCCACAAAATTGTGCAACATAAACAAAAAAGGGCTAAACTAGTATAACTGCAAAAAGGAGGGAGAGGGGTGTATGTAGAATATTCTCCAAATCTCACTGTCAATGTTTTTACACTTTGAAGTGCAAATGTTGTCCTCTGCAGGGGAACAATGTCTTCATTGTCCTGAAGCATGTCTTTGAGTATGTATTAGAGTTGATGGATGTTAATTGGTTGTGAACAAAACACTTTACATTTCCAAAATGGGCCCTATGGATGAAAATTAACTGCTTATTTTATGTATTTTATATGAGCATAAGATATGTTTTGTGTTGTTTATCTACGAAATATTTCCATAATTCTGCAACCAAACTTCAGCAGTGAGAAATTCACAAATGGGAATAAGAGAGCTGCAATTGTAATTTAAGGTGACATTATAGAAACTTCCCCATAAGAATTCTTAAAAAATGAACTTCAAATTGAATGTATTTCATTCAATACAGTGCTACGAAGAGATACCTTGTTCAGAATTTCCATAGCCATTAGACTTGTGTTCTGGAAATTTGATAATGCAAAGGTGTTTATATTTGCATTTAAAATATAAACACTTCTAACCAAAGATATTGTTTATTTAAGTTTGGGAACAACTTTAGGTATTGGGTTTTTTTAAATAATCCAACATATTTTTTAAGATTATTCCAATACAAATACCCAAAAGGGAACAGTCATTTATTTGTTTAATGATATGAGAAACTGAAACTCTGAAGACTGGTGCATCTTTATGTACATGTATTGGCTCATTTATTGCCTTGCAAGGCTTAGCTTCAATTTTTCCATTAACCACCAGCACAACAGATAAAATAATTTCTATTGTCTAGGATAGTTTTTCTGTCAGCGATCTGTATCACAGCTGCTATATGAAAGATGAATGTTACCCCTCATTGACACTCTACAATTTAATTAATTTCTCAGCAGTATATTAATTAGGCAACAAAGGTAACCTAGAGCTCTGATACTTATAAATGAGATCACCAATTGATACCAACTTTCTTAATTCAGAAAACAGCAATTGATACCAACTTTCCTAACTCAGAAAACAAAGCCATATATGAGGATATTGCCTGTTTATTATAAGAAACATTTGTTGTCTATCAGGATTGCAAAAGGCAGCTCAGCAAATGACCAGCACTTGCAAACTTGGCTTGCAAGGAACATTGGTTTCTGCCTTCTCTAATGACCAGATCACATACTATGCATTGGTGAATCTGAGAACTGCTGCTAAGTGAGAATAGCCACAGACGTGCTGAGAAGAAAGAGTCTAGTGGCTTCAGCACTGCCACCCTTGGGAAAGAACAGAAGTCAAAAGGAGAAAAATCTTCTGTGAAAGACAAATTCAACCTGATCCAAGACCCTCTGATGAGCAGAGAGACTAAAAGCATTCACTGTCCATCATCAGGGGCAATTCTTCCAAACAAATCACTCCAGTTTTATTTTTAGAAGAGAGGCACTAAAACCAACAGACTGAAAGAGGATAAAAGTTTTTATTTCCATGGCCATATGCTTTCTGGCACTGCCTACTGCCTCAGGGACAGAGCTGCTGCAAACAGAACCTTGAAAATCAGAATCCAACTCAGAAAGGGACTCGAACTTGCTTTGGGCAGGGAGCAATGGTGCAAGTGTCCTGGGTTAATGTCGTCACATCAAGAAATCAAAAGTTCTTCAATACATGGAATACACTATAGTCACAAATCCCAAACACTATGAGGCTCTACAAAGGGCAATTGCTGTTTTCTTGCTTACATAGCTGGATTAATACAAAGTCCACAGGGATAAAACAACACAGCTCCTCTCTTTTCTCAAAGCAGTCACCCCTTCAGGAAAAAAAAAAAAAAATTAAAAAATCCTCCTTTTATGGAAGGATGACTCTTTTGGCATGTTTCTTTATCAGCAGTTTCCTCTAATTTGGCTATCAGGCCTTCATATGAGTGTCCCAAATATTTTCTTTACTGAAGAGTCAAAGAAAATATGGCTTTGTATCTGAGGTTGCAATGTGTCTTTTTAGTGTGACTTGCATGGTGGACTGACTGCAAAGCTAACAGAGAAAGATTTTAAGAGTGATTTTCATTGCTTTAAATAGGGTGTAAATATACATGAAGTGCGTAGACAATTGCTTCTTGAGTTCTAAGGGAAATAAGAAAGATTACCCTCAAGTCAGAGGTGCCTCTCATCAAAAGACTCTTACAGGCTCCTAGTGTGTCTTGCTAAAACAACAAACAACACAGAGAGAAGTGGCTGAAGACATGCCTATTGTTAAGCTATTATCACAGAACTGCAGAACGGAGCTTGCAGGACCTGGAAAACAGAAAACAGCCAGTCAAACAGAAAAGCGTAATCATCACAGCTGTAAGATGAAACAGGAATAATTAGAAAATCATTCTGGTGTAGAATGATTTCCTAATTACTCCTGCTGGTTTTGTCAGATTCCCTGGAGTGCTGGAAGTCTCAAGACTGCAGAAAAATCTAAATAAAAGTTATCAGGACTCTTTCTGGTCATGTATGTACAGTTGCTACACAGATTATGGCCACCTATTTTCAGCTAATAAGAAGCTACTTTAGTGCTATACTTTTCTTTAAAAATGTCTATAAGGATATCTGAGAATGATGTACAAAGCCTAATTTTGATGTCTGGGAACTAGCAGAATAACCAGAATTAGTGGATTTAGCAGAACTAGAACTAGGGACTTCAGTGCTTTTAACGTACTAATAATGCCTCCATACTTCAATCAGGACCTTGTTTGGCTAAGTGATGTACTTTTTAAAAATAACAGAGAATGTAGTCCCCGTGCCCAAAAGCTTGCAGTCTAAGCAAAAGCATATATTGCCATGAGGGCAAACCCATATGGAAGAATCAGTCTTCTCTGTTCTCTTAGGATCCTTTGAGAATAGCAACAAATAACAGATAAAATTAGTTCAAAGTAATTTATTTGGATTTTCAAAAGCCTTTTGTCTGGTTCTCTAGAGAACATTAAACTCAGCAGTCTTGCAAGAAGAGGTAAAATAGCAGAAATGAATGATTTACCTTAATCACTGAAAAAACGCTTGGGAGCTGCAAGACTTCCATACTCAGACAGAAATGTATAGACCTAATTTTTTTGACTAGGGGAGGAGCAGTAATGTAGCAAAGCCTGCCAATTATTTGGATAAGTTTAGATGAAAGGAGACACATTAAAGCAATTCAAAGGAATCCAACAAAGCCGGGTGAACTGGAGTGATTCTGACTCATATGCAGGTACTGATATTGGAATAAAGAGTTTGAGCTATGCAGACACATTCCTGATCCCTCTTCTGTAAACACCACACAAAAAGAACAATGGTTTGGGTGAAGGAAGGTTAGAAGATTTATTTTTTTCTTCTTAAGTCTGAATATTGAGACAAAAAAGAAATACCCACAGAAAAAAAATCTGTTATGAATTAGAATTATCACCTAAACTGAGCTGTCTCATAGCTACATCTCAGACTTTTGCTTTCAAAACATGTATGAATTAAGGATACTGGTCAGAACTCTTACAAAAGGAAGAGTTCACATGCAAAATTTAGGTCTGGATCTAGGAGACAGGCATGGCTAATTTTCAGCACTGAGTAATCCTTTCTCTTGGTATCGAAAAGCACCTTTTTATCCTGCCAGGAGTGGTTATATCTGAATTGCCTTTGGGAAGGACAAACCACTGTGGTTTTCACTGTAGTGGAAAGCTGCTCTGAGTGGGTTATCGAGGTGTCTTTTTTGTCCAGCTTGCTTTCTTGTCCATTTAACTGAGGTGCCATGCTACACACTGATGGTCAGTATTGTAAAACATAATTGCAGCTATTGCCTGTCTTTAAATATCTCATGATAACCTTTCCACTGCAGACTCTTAATGAATAATTTGTCATATCTTCAATATCCTTGGATCTATCTCAGGGATGCATTTGTTACTAATCATATCTTCTCAAGGTTAGTGAAATAGCAATATAAAAAAGTGGCTTTTCTGCAGCAAGGGGTCAGTTATTTAGCTGGACAGACGATTCAAGAGCGTAGTCTGAGCTTATAGCAGCACATAATCAATGGCTGTGTTAGAGGGAGCACAAAAATTATCACAGTCACGTTTACACTGAATTGATACTATGCTTTGTTAAATAAAATACATTGCACCAATTACTTTAAACTAAGTTAGCAAAACTAAGATTGATAGACAGTATCAAAACACATAATACATACAGAGCTATTAGGCCACAGCCTTCTAATATTTCTAAACAATCAAATTCCAGTAATTTTCAAGGTTTAGATCTTTGTACTTTTCCATCAAAGTAGCCAGCCTTTGGCAGATGGAGGTATTTTCTACATTAGATACTCGAAAAAATGTGTTTGCCATTCCTCTGCTGCCATCTGCCCTCAGAAATGTATATGTGCAGCCAGATTTGTCCTGCCTTTAGAAAGTTTGAAAGGCATTAAGCCAAAGAATAAAACCAACAAACAAGAGGTCTTAACAACAGGTAGCTGTGTTCATTCCCATTTTCTTAAAGACATTTTTTGAAAAAAATATACAATAATATTGAACTAGGAAATAAAAGGATTGATTGAATCATTATCCGTTACAAGGAAACTCCCTAAATAAAATATAACTGCAGGCATTTAACTCATATAATGGTATCTTTTTAAAAGCAGATGCAGCATGTTTGATTCAGTGGGTATGCAGAGAAATTTTGATTTGATGAATGTTGGCAGTAACAAACAGGAGGTAAAAGGTATGTTAATTTTCTCCATGAATACGTTGCCTTCTTCAATTTATAGCCCATTTGTGTTGTGCTCAGGCTACAAGCAACGTGTTTATAAGAAATACAGTCTTTTTTTTTTTTTTTGGTCAGAAGAAGCATATTGAGTTGGATCCTGTCTTGCAATGTATTTGTCTCTATGTTCTCTACTAAATACAAAAACTCTAGAAACTCAACACCTTGTCCCAGCATGGAGGCATGCTCCACTCAAGCATGGAGCATCTTCACTTCTGTACAGCTCTGCCTTCCTACACTGCAGCTGGTGGTGAGGAAGGAAAGGTCACGGTTAGTTTGATACAGTGGTTCTGACCAGGACTTTATTATGTCCCACTCCTTCTCATCTAAGGTATAAGACCTTTCTCTTCCCCCTCCACCAAAAAAAGGGGGGTGCAGGAATGAAAAGGAGATTTTTTTTTTCCTATTTCTGCTTTCAGATTTTTTCAAAGTATCAATACACTTTTTCAGGGAGGTGTGACCTTTACTTATTCATTTGTCCAAGTAGCAGCCAACTGATGGTGGCAAATAGCTTGTTACAGTCTTGAGATAAAACTAAACTCTAAGATGTGCACCCCTCCACTCCTTTCTTAGATAAACTGAAAGTGTTGAGAGCAGGGTTTGCCACTCACCCCATGTAAAAGGCTCTTTCCTTCTACTGAAAAGACAGCACTGGGATCTTAAAATCAGACATCACTGATCCATGTCCTCCAATGGCAGGTTGCACTTTATGTGATGGGGGTGATTTATGTTCAGTTATCACTTTTAGTCCTCTCCTTATCATAAAATCTTTTGGAGCCATGTTCTAAACCAACATCAATGATAGAAATAAAATGAATAAAAATTCCAAAGCACTTAAGACCCAATATATGGTAAATCTTAACAGATAAATTTGATTAGGAAGAGAAAGAATTTAGGTCCTCTGAGGGGCTGTGGCACTGGCTGATATAAAGCACAAGGTGCCACATATGTCTTTAACATCGTGAGAACAACAGGCCAAATGTTTCCTTTGGGATAGTTTTTCTCCTTTCTTGCATTCAGTCACACTGAAATTGAAGAGGGATAATTAGCAATATGTGGTTAATGCCACATTCCTAAAGCACGCAAATCCCTGAAGTGGGAAGAAGGTGTTGAGAGAAGTCAGGACTAAAGCCAAAGAACAAACCATTTCTATTATGTATTTTTAACATTCCTCTTTGGTGTAATTCAGTGCCAATTTTATTTAAGTATTGCGGCCCACACTGCTGCCATTTCTTAGATGGAGGAACATGTCCATTGCAGATGACAAGCCTTCAGGAAAGTCTGAGATGTACATACTCCACAGGACGTCCAGGACACATGGGACTGATCAGGCCCTCAATGCCAATATGCTGCTCCATCTCCCTGGGCAGGACACCCACAGGCAGCACAGGCGTTATGCCAAGCATTTGGAGAGAGGACAAACAAATGCTTGCAGAAGCTCCTCTCCCCAGACAGAGCAAACCCAGCTACTACTGAGGCAGGTTAGAAGTGAACGTACTTTCTATACCAATGGCAAAATTTCTTTGCTCTTTGTGAGAGTGCAATGTGTCATTCACCGGTACCTCTTACTCCATATTGCTTTCTCAGTCTGACTTCAAGAAAATGCCTTGCAATTTTAGAAGACAGACAGATCCTACTATTCAATGTCCAGTGGAAAAACCAATAATTCATAGATGACCTCACTGGTTTATTTCTTTAATGGTTATTTCCTTGTTTCTCCATATTACACAGAACAAGAAACACAAAATAGTGTTATATTGGATTAACTGAGACATCAAAGAGCAAATATACCTTTTTTTTTCTGATTATATCTCTCCTTCATGACCTCCTAGCATTGCAGCATGTTGCCAAAGAAAAAAGAAAGAGGATTAGATATAATTCAGTTCAAAGCTACTCTGATAAAAATCCAACAAAGGAATCTAACTTATTTCGGATACTCTGTCACTCCTTATCCACCTATTGCTGCCAAGAGCTACATTGCCAAAAGACTGATGGAAGATTAAAAAAAAGCACCTTCTGATCCAGAAAATACATGCCAGTGTGTTTGCACCATCTGTCATGCAGATTCAGAGATGCCCACCTGAAGATGGGCTGCTGTTGATCCAACTGCAAAACATGCCCCAAACCAATTGCCTGACTTACGGGAAATTTGAAAGGCTGTTCAGTATAAGATATCTGAAAAACAGCTTGGCATTTTCTTCATCCTATCCAGTGTTTTCCTTTTTCTCCATTTTTACAAACAGAGGTCCTCCATACAAAAGGATTAATTCATAACTGGCTCCTGTTCTATGTGTGCTACTGTCTTGCTTATCCTGGATGGAGAAATGGGTGAAATGATTAACTGGACAGTTTTGTGTCAACCAGACTTTCATAGTTTCCTCCCACCATTTATTTTCCACAGAACTTTGCTTTGTCTTCCTTCTAAACAGATAAATGCAATTTTACTTTATTTTGATGATGGGAGTGGGGAGGGAAACAGGGAGAAAGAATTCAAAATCTTGAATGTTTAGGCTTATTAGAGAGACTTTTCAAATACCTCACTAATGAATTGCTTTAAATCACATAAGTTAAAGAAGCAATTACATGTAATGATAAATTACTTCTTCAGATGGGTTGCAGGTGTCACATCTGATGCATAGTAGAGAAACGTACAGTATGTGTCAGCTGTTTCCCTTGTACGCGTATTACTTTCAAACAAAGCAATCACAAGTATCTTTTCTTTCCTTGCTCTCCTCTCTACAGCACTGGTTAAGGGACATAGTATGGGAAAATTTCCATTACCAGCAATAATACAGTAATCTAACTAAAAACACAAACACCAGCCCCCACCTTTTTAGATGCCATTAAGTGACACATTTTCACAGAGATCCACAAGCCTTAAGTGCAAGAAAATATGAGGGGCTCAAGTAATAGTCTAGGAACAATTTAAATTCAAAATACAAGCTGTGATCCTGTTAGATGGCTGCTCCAGCAACAGACTGACCTTATTGGCTAATAACACCTTTTTTTTTTCTTTTTTTTTAAATCAGAATAAGGTGCCAGATGGGGAAACCAACCAATATTCATCATCATGTGCAAACCCAGAAATTGTGTATCTATAATATGAAAAGATAACGTACCATATGTGCTCCAAAAATTAACCGAAATAAAATGCAGCTAATTCCCTTCATTTTTGTTTAACTGGTCTCGTCCTCTGAGCTTTAATTTGCAGGCACTGAAGGTGAAACTCAAACTGATAATCTTAATCATTGTTATGTACATACAAAGATTTATGATTATACAAATTTTCATAGAAACAAAGACGATAATTTACAAAAATATAATGGTACAATAAGCATTAAGTATGCATAGGGAAATATTTCAGTTAGAACAAGGAACTGGATATCATAAGTCCTTGCTTTTGCTATTCATAACCTATTTGAAATCGGGTTTTGGGACAAATACAAACAAATCTTCTGAAGACCTGACAGGTGCTTAATCCTGCAGTGAAATTGTGGCTTGCAAAGGTATAGATACTGGAGTGAAAGTAATTAATATGGAACTGGCCACGAATGGAGTCAGAGTGAAAATTAGAGCATTGGGAAGAATTAGGTTTCTGAAGACTGTTATTTTAGAATGCAGGAGTGATCCGTGCTCATCTTCAGCATAATCATTTCTTCTAACTGTCCCTTGTCTGCCTTCCATCCCTCTACATGTGTCACCTTGCCACAGCTGATTTGGGGGAACAAAGGCATGCTGACACCCCCGCTTGCCTGAGCACCACTGTAAGTGCCAATTTAAGGTAGGAGACCTCAGTTTTGCACTGAGCCTTGTTCACACGCTCGCATCTTCCTACTCTGGTCCAGCAGAAGAGCAACAGTGTTTAAACACCCCAGCCACTTGCTAGTGAACAGATTTCCCCTATGGCAGTTAGTTGGGATCAGACACTGAACCCACTACTGCCTCGGAGACAGAGTGGGTTAGGTAGAGGAACTTCTCAGGAGAAACCTGGCCCTCCTCTGCTTGCCAGATATTTCAAACAGGATTTCAATCATGCCTGCATGTTAGCAGGCATCTTGGGGATTATATAAAGAGGCTGTCAAGCTGACCGTCTCAGACAGGCAGGGTGAGGGACTAACTGTTCTCCAATTCCAATGAGCTGTGGTTAATGCAGCATCTGCCTTGTCTGTCTTCTGCCTGCCCATGTATTAACGCACAGCTTTGTGTCGTTTCATGAGTCTCTCAAGCATATAATAAATAGAGTTCCATCTCACTGGAACCTCCTGCAGCAGCTGATATTATAAGTTGTTTTCCTGTGACTTCTCATTTGGAACTTCCTGGTTTTGGCAGGACAGCAGAAGTAACCACAGCTGAAAACATACACTTGGAAAGGCAGTGGCATTCAAACAAGCTCCTGCTAAAGCTGCAAGCAGAGCAAACCAGCTCAGGAGCAGTGTGGCATGAGCTGCCCACTTGCACCCTCCTAGGGCAGGGAGAAGTGCTGGGAGAGACTCTCAAGCCTGGTTAAAAAGGATGGAGGATGTACGTGCACGCACAGGATGCCGGTTATTTTTCTAGTGGTTTGCAATTTTCTGCCACTTGATAACATAAAACAACAAGGGAAAGCTCTTTTGTTTTCTCTTCTCTTCACTGTAATCAGAGGTTTGCTTTCATTTGTTTCCCATGAAGTCAAAAAGCTTATGGTGATGAGTTTTGCTTGAAATAAGAAAGTTTATGGTGTTCATTATCTGTGTTCTTGAAATAAACTGGTCTTGCCTGAGTCAGTAGAAGCTGTAAATGACACCTTTCCAACAGCCAGGCCATTTCTAAAGTTACTCCCTCTTTTTTTTTCTCCATAATACAAAAACAACTGATCTTACACTGCATCTTCTGCTTAGCAGAGAGACAAATAGCATCTCACAGCTTTATTTAGCCTTGTATTTCAATGAGACGCGTAGGAAGGTTACTGTTTAAGTGATCTCTTACCCACGGTTTATTGTGGTTGAAATTGGCCACTGGATTCAAAAGATATAGGAGGAGGAGAAGGAGGGCGATACAGAAGGTCTGGCAAACACACAGAGGATTCTCCCATCAGCTTTTTTCCAGAGGGCAACCAAAGCTACAAAGCCGAGAAACACATCCACCATAATAGGAAAGAAAAAAGGTGCTAGCCTGTTTTTTTCTTAGCTCATTTAAAATTGTAGCAGACATCGCAATGTATGGATGTGAGATAAAACCTATGGTGTATACCAAGTGCAAAATTAGACAAGTGTCAGTTCCTCAATAAGAACGGGTAGTGTTACAACCTCCTATGACTGTATGTTTTAAGATAAAAGAAAGAGCCTCAGTAAGTTCTCATGGGGAAAGACACTCTTGGAGCCTATGCCCCATGGCCACTTCAGAGGTTTCTTAGCACACTGGTGTCTACTGTGAAGCTCGTTCAGACTCTCACTGTGAATTGTATAGAGTGCTCAGTCCTAGGAATCAGGACCCTAAAACTACTCCTGACACACCTGAGTTTTTGGTATCTAAGTCTTTTATGGGCTTCAGAGACCAGAGTTCAGGCTAAAAAAAGGCTGCCCCATTCAATAAACTGTCGCCACGTAGCTTAGGGGGAAAAGAGATAGATATCTTCTCATATTGCTCCCAAAGCTATCAAATAGTGGGAAGATCAGTTTAGCACATATCCATTTTGGAAAGTCATAATGGACCTGCTTGTAAGGTTATTAGTCTCTGTAAAACTAACTCTTGCAATCACTGCTGGTGCTGCTTCTCTTCCTTTACAGTAAGTTAAACAAATCTTCTCACTAGATGGTTAAACGAATACAAATGGCAATACTATTCCCCCCTCCACTATAATCTACCATCTTGTTTCCAGCAGCCTATGAGAGTTAAAGTAAAAATCCATAAGAGTAAATTCAGCACAAATAAACCAAAGCTAAAAATCCATAAAAGTAAGTGTGACACCCAGAAGCCAAAGGCAGTTGGCAGGCAGAAACAGCCCTACTCTGTCACGTTAACAACTCCAAATCCCTGCTCAGACAGGTAATCGTCTCTCACTCGCTCCTCCTCTCCTCCGGAAACAGCCACCAAGCAGAATAGCAAACAGAAAGGTGCTGGCAATCTTCAACATTTTTTGTAATGCAATTAACGGGAATATTCCTTCTGCAAAGAGTAATGCTGGAGAACATATACTGTTCTGTTTTTAAATGACATATAGGACTAAGTGTTTATTCAATTTTTTCCTGCTGACTTTATGTCTCACTCAGTGCACAGCACTGCATGATGGAGGCGTGGTTTCCAGAGCCATTTATTTTGCAGTTTAGCACCCACAATAATCATGTGCACGGTAAGAGCTGCCACTTCCCTGAGGAGTAAGAAAACCTCCCTGTGGCAGAGGATTCTTGGCTGCAATCATAGCAAAATTCATCTGGGATCCAATGTTAGCATTTGACAAATATCCTTATATCAACAATCTTTGCATTGCAAATACACTAAACCAGCAGCATGAATTTGAGACTTTACTGTATTTCCTTACCTGGGGCCTTTTAACAAGGGCTTCTCATTAAAGGATATGGTTGGGGGCTCCTTGTGCACAGTTTCAAGGAAAGTGAACATCACTGAAGCCATTGCAGAATCTGTTATCTCCTCCCCAGCCAGGGTTATCATCACCTAAAAGCTTTTCAAGCTAAAATAAAAGTGTGAGATTGCTGTGAAAAGGCAGCTTGAAAATAGATTCTAGCTGAAAGGAAAATCTCTTCTGGGAAACTTTCATCTACTGATCTCAAGGAAATCTAGAGGGTTTGCTTTCAATGACTGCTGAGATCTTAAAGGCATTGTAGGTATTAATGATCCCAGTGTCCCACGAACATACTGACGTTGCAGAATGCACCTGGACCAGTCTCTAACTACCATCTTTTCAACAGGAAAAAAGATGACAAGTGAGGACAGTCCCTCACTAAAAATAAATCCCAGTTGCAGGTACCCAAGTGGTAAGGTGTCTTTTAATAACCTTCTCTCCTTCTCCCACCAGTCTCATAGCACAGACAAAGTTTCAGGGCTTCAAAGCCCAGAATTCCTATTTAATGCCCAAAAATTCCATTTACCCTAATGTTCTTTCCTAATCTTTCCACCTTGGAGCTGCTTTTTGGGAGCAGCGTTTCTTCCTTCTCACTCATCCATTCAACACTTCATTTCAGTATTGTTCTTCCCATCCTGGTCAACTTTTCCCTTGGCTCACGTCCCTTCCCACCTAAGTCAACTAACCTCCTCCTCTAAACCTCATCTTGAAAGTTCCTTTGCTTGCTGCAATCCCAGCTGCCCCAAATCAGCTGCTGCTTCATGTCCCCGGTGTTGCTGCTGACCACCAGTCCTGTCACCACTGGCCACTGCAGATATCAGACCTGCATTGTGTCTACTGCCTGGATCTCCTCTGAAAAGCTTCAGGTGTATCTTGAAGGCTGAAAAAGAGATGCTGACTGCATTTTTAAAAGCCTGCATGAGTGGAGGACTGTGAAAACAGGTTCATGGTAGCCCTTTCCAAATATCTACCAGCAGCACCCACAGCAGGCAAGGTTTCCATGTTGGGAAAAGTAAAGCAACACCACAAACCCTCACACTTGCACTAGCGCAGAGGTAACAAGCCAGACAGGTCCATATCTTTTTGCCCAGTTGTTCCTCCTCCTCATTCTTCAGCCCTACCTTATGCTGAATGGCATTGATCCTAGCTGCACTGATGGACAACAGGAGCTTTTCGAGGAGCTCACATCAGGGCAAAAGCCACCAAACTCTGAAAGAGCACAGAAGTTTGAATGAGAGAACCACTTACTTCTCAAGCAATTTATTTCCCAATCCCTTCAAAGTTACCTCATTTGATGTGTGTTTGACACGTCCTTTTCCTCTGCAGAAGGTGCAAAAGATGTCAATGGAAAAAAAAAGGAAAGAAACAATTTGTTCTAACTTCAGCCCTTTAAGTGTCACTTATTGCGTGGAATATAATTGAAAAAGGACCGTGCTAGAAATGTAGACATATGATCCATGGCTCAGCTGCAGGTTTTCATGTCATTGCTGGCATGTACACAGTGCTGTTCTCCTGTTTCAGGTCATGAGTGGCTTCTGCACACTGATTCATACCCTGACATTTTTTAGTACTCTTTACAAACGAAATGTGAAAGCAAAACCACTGACATCCAGTGCTTCCCACTCATATATTTTTTGCCAGGGAAAAAAATAAATGTGTATGGCTTAATTACTAATCAAACACATAAAAAAATTACTTACCCAGACAGAGGATTGTTTTATCCCAGTAGTACTTGATCTGTGGGAATACATTTATATTTTTGTTTCCTATATAAATCAATATGGAAAAGTTAATGATTCTGTATTGGTCCAAAAGGGATGTTTTGCATTTCTTCCACTCTATGGAAAGACTGCAATAAGAGTCAGTCACAATCTGGTTTGGATTTAGCAAAGTATTTTATCGCACCATTTTTAAACTTGTGACAGCCTGTGAGAATAAACCCAGCAGCATTGTGTTTTTTGTCAATACATAGGAAATTGATAACACAACTACATAGCTTCACCAGGCACTATACCATCAGCTTTATGACAAACATGCCAAATTCAGTCTCCAAATATGCTGAGATTCATTAATTAGCCCCACAGTCAATGTAAGGTCACATCCAGAAATTACAGAATGAAGAGTAAAATCCCTTGAGAAAGGGTCAAGCAAAACACGTGTGGCAGCTGATGGCTGGGCAGAAGGCTGCAGGCACATGAATGAGAAGGAAATAAAAAAGTTATAAAGAGCACCATAGGGCTGGCACAGGTGGTTTGGAAGGACCAATTCATGCAGCAGAAAATTATCCAGCACCTTGTCAGTAGCTATATGCGGCCAACCATTAGGCAGGGTCTCTGGTGTGATCAGCTTTCTTGTCTCAAAAGGCTTAACTAGGAAAGCTATTTAGAAAATGTTTTCCCTTTTTCTCCCCAAATTCTTAACTTATTAACATGAAAAGGAAAAGTGCTTTCTTAACAAAAGTCAAAATTTCCTGCATGAAAGAAGTTGTTCCCATAAGACAAATCTGTTAATTAAAAAACGTGTTTCTCTAAGGAAAACCAACTGGTTTGACAAATTTCATACCAGCCTTTAAAGGTCTCTCCCTGTCACATAGCTGCTGTGAGATGGCTGCAAAAGGAGAGGAATGGGAATTTGAAAGGTGATCTCTTCCCTCTTCACTAGTTAGAAGGGAAAAATTGATAACGGGAATTATTGTATTGTCCTTTTTCTCCCCCTCATCAGTTTGCTTTCATTGTATGTACACACAAACCGAACCCTGATGAAAGAGCCTCAGAAGTCTGTGGATAGCAAGTGAACCAGCATAGCAGCCCAAAAGCTTTTTAATGAGCTCAGGAGGTCAAAACTTGCTGTGCCAACATCTCATTGGCCATCTCTCCCCGATGACAATGGGCACATGATCAGCATCAGTGCCTGGCAAGCAGCATTGCCCCAAGTTGCAGGAGTCCTGTCTGTGCTGCGTGGCCTGGCAAGGTGTTGGGTCCTCTTCCAAAGCCACCACGACTCTCCATGGCCTGTGAAGTCTTCAATGGAGCAGGAGGAACCATTGCTGCAGGCTTTTTTCCCTTTTTCTTTTTTTTTTTTTTATTTTTCATTGTTTGTTTTAGTTTATAAAAAAAATAAAGTATTTCTGGAGTGATTTAAAAGTATTTATCCTAACTTCTTACAAAGTTGGGGGCCACATTTCTTTTAGCTTTGAGATATAAAAAGAGGTTACTCTTTCATTTGAATCAAATATGCACTGTTTCTATAGCAACTCTAACACTTCATAGCTCTAACTGTTACCCAGACAGAAAGCATTTAACCCTTTGAAGTGTACAGATCAGAATCTTCCAGAATCAATACCAAAATAATTACCCTTCATCATATTGTCAGACTGCATCTAACAAAGGATGGTGCAGGCTTTTTGTTTTATTTTGTGAAAAATATCCTGCCCAAGTGTGTGGCTTGTTAACTCATGTGAGCAAGAGAAGCAAGGAGTCATTAGCATGCTTGAATTTGTGACCAGGGTGATGCATCAGTGGAAAAAAATGTTTCAGCACTGAGAGCTTGCAGTGCTAAACTCCACAATCTAAGAATTTAACTTAAAATGTGTGGGATCCTTAACAATAGATACAAAGCCCATCAGGACAACTTTTTTTTTAGAATAATTTGATATAACATAAATCCCAGGTTGGAAACTACAATATGTGGCAGTCCTGACCTCAGACTTTATTCATCCCTCTACCAAGCATTCATACGATGATAACATCTTCATAAAACAACCTTCTTTTCTTATTTCTCCTACCTCCAACCACACAACCTCTTTCCTTCAAAGCTGGACCTGAAGCAGTTTATGGCACATTGCACTTCCCTCCGGTTATATCCCCAACTGGGTAATACAAGAGTAGATAGCACTGGAAAAAAAAATCTAAATATTCTCAGGTTTTAGGATGGTTGTGTTCTGGATTTAAATGCTGTAACTAAACAAATGGCTCAAATGTGCAGTATCGTACCATATCTGGTGATGAAAACTTCAAGGACAATCAATCTGAGACTTACAATGCTGTCTTCATATTCAGAATTACCTGCTCTAGAAATCAGCCTCACTACTATCCTTGATTTAAAACTGAGGGTCCGATGAGGTGGGAAATTTGCAATGTTCCTGTATTTACTGCTTTATGGCTTCAAGAGCAAGGGCTTCCATCTTTTGAGACTTCATTACATTGCACGAATTGGCAATATCTTTTGTGAAGCATCATGAGAAAAATAATGTTTCAGTAAGAAGAACATGAGGTGGAAAAAGAATAAAGAAAATCATTTAAAAAGAACAAGAGCAATTAATGAGTTAAAGCATCCTATTTTTAAATATAATAGCAAGAGTGAGTCATGAAGGGTCCTTTTATTTCTGAACTAAGCTAAATGTGTGTGGATATACTTGCAAATAGTTTCTACCATAAGCAAGGTGTGTTTTGCAGGATATTTTTCACAGAACAGATTTTTAAAGATCTATATTAATATCTTGTCACATATGCTGGACATTTTTTTATTGTGTCCCGATTTAGAACTTAAAAGAGTTTGTGATGTTACCAACAATCCAATTTAATGCATGGCTACAATGTCAGACATCAGAAGAGAAAACATCAGTAAAAACCTATGTGGATTACGAATGTTATGTCCACATCTTCTGCTATGTTTGTAATACACTTGGAGCTAGCACTGCAAGTTGCTGACCTAGGTAGGTTCTTAGTGTCGTCCTCAGCACAGATTTACCAGGGACTGATGTCACAGGCTAAAGGCCATGCAGTTATATTGTCAGTCCTGTTGACGGTGCTATCCTCTTGACAATACAATCCTGTTGACTAGTCCCCAGGATTCATTGATTTAAAGGTAAACCAGATCTACCTGGGATGCCCTGATCCATTTTTCAGCCACATGCCCGTACCCCTATGCCTGCTGGACTCAAGTACAGATCATGTTGCTGCCTTCCCCCACCAACAGATACCTTTAGGAGACTGGTCAAATCACAACCTGAATATGAAGAACAGAACAACATATTTTCCTTAAAGAAAACAACACTGTGATGAAAGAGGGTTAATTTTGCTTCAGCCTCTCCCATCTCTTTAGTCACCACTTGCAGCTTCTAAGGTAAGCTGTTGTGCAGGAGAAAATGCTGCAGAAACCACCAAGGAAACTGTCCTTGTATACTGCCTTATAACATGGGTTATGAAAGGACTAAAGAAGCTTATGGGTCTTTTCTATGAGGTTTGCAGAGGTTTCCATGTGATTTTTTTTAATATAGGTCTACCAGAAGCCATAATATTAATCGACCTAGTTTTCCTTGTATGAGACAAGCCATATATTATCCCTAAATAATTTCAGAAAAATTTCAGTTACCACACGACTAAAGAAAATATCTTTCTCAAAGCAGGACAGTTTCAAACATTGTTTTGGGGAAATTATTTGCCTTCTTCAAAATCATTGTAAAAAACTTTATTGCTGGTACAGAGAAAGAAGAAAAGAAACAGTGCCAGTATGCGCAATAAGAGCTTTGTGATTTATTCTTGTGGCTTAATTGCTCCATTTCTTGCTCTTCAAGCTCCAAATTGGACAGGTTTCAAATATACATGTATATGTTCTATATGGTAACTCTGTGTTTTTAAATAGTTTATATTTCAGAAATAAAGGCACAAAGAGGATGAGAACTGATATGCAATACACAAAAAGGAAAACTCTCCATGTCATAACAGCCTGAATATATGTACACCACGAATATACCACTAGAGCATAGTTTTGCTGATTAATTGGCAGACATTTATCGCAGCACCGGTTGCCAGATATCCCTGAGACTTTATTTTCCAGTGTTCAGGCTGAGAAAGTGTTGAAACATATAAATTACACTTACTGGTCCTAGCAGAAGGGCTCAGCACATCAGTGACTGACCCTGCAGATTGCGATGCTGAGTTCGTGGCCAGGCACTGCCATGAACGTGAGGATTCAATCAAAGTGCAGAACAGAATGATTCTGGAGTTTGATTGCAGCAGGCAGGGGTCATGATGAGAACCAGTGGTTGTTCACCCAAGAGAAATTTGAGAAGAGCATCCTGTCCATGCAACATACCTGAAGCCATCTTATTAGCATTCACAGGGGAATCTTGCAGGGAAAAGGGGAGAAAATGAAAGTAAAATTAATGTATAAATAGCTGCAAAGCACACCAATGTATGCATTTTTATGGAGTAAAGGTGAAACTGCATGTGGATGTGCATATGCAGAGGTATTAATGCATTTTCATTGCTGGCAAAGAAATCAGCACAAGACAAAGTGTCAGAGATATAAAGAGGATATTAGAGATATCTATAAAGAGGATATTACCACCAGTGATCCTTAAACAAAAATAATCAAGCAACATACATACAAGCTATAAAGTCACAAAATTAACACAAGTGACAAGATAAAATTGGTTGCATCACTCAAAATATACTTTAATGCTGTCATCTAGAAGGATGATAACAGAAATATAAAACAGAGCTGGAAACTTATAGTCATATTAAAAGCAATGTGGCCTAACAGGAGACCTGTCCTTAAGTGATTTTCTGGAGTGGAAGTTTAACTGAACCAAAGTATATGCACAATATTAGACATGTTGATTCTTTAATGTGATCTTTTTAGGGTCGACTTGATTTTAAGATTTATTCCCACCAAGTTTAAAACATAGATGGTCCTGTACATTACACAGAGGTTTTATATTCCAACTCTGAGTCCATGAGAAAATAACATTTCACTTTTAAAAAGTTGATTTTAAAAGTTAAGTCACACCAAATGTTACTGAGGAGGATTTTTTTTAAAAAAATATGGGCAATTTAAATGAGTGTTGCTGCACTACATCAACCTTTTCAGTGAAACAAGACTTATTGAGCTTAACTGCCTATAAGCTAATTAAAGCATCCCTCATCCTGTTTGTCCTGTTCAGCATTACACTGCAAGCTTAAAATGGGTTTCACAAAGCTAAGGCAGTGATAAGTGTTAACAGTATTATATTATTTCTCAGGTACAATGAAGATATTTCTTTGGCTGCAGGCAAGAGCCTCCAGGGAGAAAAAAAAAATGCATAAGAAGAGTGGGAACATACCCTCATAGCATCACTGCTTCACAATTTGTGCTCTGAAGTCTGACCATAAAGCTTCTGACTACCGCTCACACAATGGAAAGATATCCATATATTTATCAAGAAGCTGCCTTTATGCACTGTGTCTGCCTAGAGTGGTGTACTGTGAGAGATATGCAAGCAGCTATGTGAATTATTGAAGACAGAGTTAAATCCGGCCAGGGACATCAGGGCTAACAAGAAAGCCTTCTATAGGTATGTCAGTGACAAAAGGAAGATTAGGGAAAAGGTGGGCCCACTCAGGAAGGAAATGGGAGACCTGGTCACCCAGGACATGGACAAGGCTGAGGTACTCAATGACTTTTTTACCTCAGTCTTAACTGGTAAGGGCTCTAACTATACTGCCCAAGTTGCAGAAGGCAAAGGCAGGGACTGGGAGAATGAGGAACCACCCACTGTAGGAGAGGACCAGGTTTGAGACCATATAAGGAACCTGAAGATGCACAAGTCCACGGGACCTGATGAGATTCATCTTCAGGTCCTGAGGGAACTGGCAGATGAAGTTGCCAAGCCACTATCCATCTATATTTGAGAAGTCGTGGCAGTCTGGTGAGGTTCCTGCTGACTGGAAAAGGAGAAACATAACCTCAATTTTTAAAAAGGCAAAAAAGGAAGATGTGGGGAACTACAGGCCAGTCAGTCTCACCTCTGTGCCCAGCAAGATCATGGAGCAGATCCTCTTGGAAACTCTGCTAAGACACATGGAAAATAAGGTGATTGGTGACGGCGGCCTTCTATGACAGCATTACAGTGTTGGTGGATAAGGGAAGAGCAACTGACATCATCTACCTGCACTTGTGCAAAACATTTGACACTACCGCACAACATCCTTGTCTCTAAATAGGAGAGGCATGGATTTGATGATGAACCACTCGGTGGATAAGGAACTGGATGGATGGCCACACTCAAAGAGTTGGAATCAACAGCTCCATGTCCAAGTGGAGACCAGTAATGAGTGTTATTATAACATTTTGCTTGCGAGTTTGCACAAAGGCATACACAAGATACACCTGGAGCTGCTGAGTATTTTGCAAAATCCATTAGAAACAGTGCTCCAATATTATTATCCAAACATAATAAAGCTCAATGCCTTCAAAATAAAATGGCTCAGTTCAGCCTCCTGAAGACCACTCTCAAGTCCCACTGCTATAATTTTTACATAGGTATCCATCCAGTTGCAGTATCTGGGCTTTGAAGGGGAATGAGCCCAGAAGGCTGGCAAAATATTCTCTGAAACTCTCCAAAATTGGACCCTCATTCATGTGACATTTCTCTGGGTCCTTCAACAGAAGGACCACTCATGTCTGTGGTATAAACAGGGATAACTTCAAAGCCAGCGTGCTTATGCCCATTCGCACCAGCAAAGTCGAGTACAGTTCAGTGATGCTCAGCTTCGGAGGATGTCTGAGCCTGTTGCACTCCAGTCATGCAGTTTGTTTGCTGACACAAGTCATGAATCAGAGGACTTTGCCCACCTCAGCGGTGACTTACCAAGAGTTAGATGAAACCAAACAGCCCACCATGAGCCCTTCAAGTCCCATATAAGCACCTGTGGTGTACAGCTGTCATCTACACCCAGCCATGGTCTTACCAGCCTTCAGTGAACCATGCATCACACTGACTCACAGGAGGTCAAGGGCATCTTAGGCTGCTAGCATAAGATTAATACAAAAATAAGTGGTCTCCACGGACATATATTGAAAGTCTGTTGCAAGGCAAAACCCACAACTTTGTAACAGAGCAAGAAATAGACGTGTTATTTTTCCCATAAAATAAAATGAGGCAAAGGAATAACCACAGTTCTGTTGCCTATGGCATATGAAATACATTTTAAAATCCTCCCAGCTCATAGTAAAGGCTCATCATTGCTTAAAATGGTAGAAGATACAGTCTTTGAAACTTTTAAATATTTAATTTGCATCTTTTTAAATCCAAGGCAAAATTCGAATTACAAGGTGCAATGAGGAAGGGGAATATTTTTGTTCTGGTAAACACAAGTGTAGCCTGTTTCTAATGAGTAGCAATCAAGAGACACTGCAGGGACACAAAACATAAAATTAAATAGCGAGAGAATCCAATATGCTGCTATTCCTGGCAGTTCTAAAAATTAATTCAAAACTGCATCCATTACAAGAGTAATGGAAAAGTAGAGCTCCATGTCTGTGAATATTAGGACTGTGGCTGATAGCTTCATTTCCTCCCCTACCTCAGTTAAATATGTCAGCTTACAGCTATATTACACAATGTGGCCACAGTTTGTAAACAAAACAATCAACATTGCAAATGTTTGTGCCTAATAAATAGATATATTTGTGGCTAACAAATAGATAAGCCACTGTATCTGTTAGAATTATGCCTCATGCAATAGCTGTTCATTTCTAAATAGGTATATCTTTTATTAAGCATTTGATTATTAGTTTCTCCATTCCCAGTGCAAAATATAACAGAAAGAAGCCTTCTTTTGCAAACCACACCCAAAATCTTAATAAAGTAGCTCCCAATCTGTTTCAGATCTAATTCTCTCACACAGTCGTACGTTGTCAGCCTGACCCAGATGCTTAAAATGCATTAATGTTTATGCTTTAAACTGGAAAAAACAATCATTGAGTATGGTAATCCAAGAATCGGCCTGTGCCCCATTGCAAATCAGTGGATTTGACTGCCTGATTTTTCTCATCCTTGTGTAACTCCAGCATCCCTGGTTCATTTAATTCCTTAAGCTTTAATTAAAAAACAGCAATGAAAGCCAGCAAGACAAAGCAGCTGAAAATTCCTTTATAGCTTGCAGAACAGCTTATATTGTTTTGAGAAAAGAACACAAACGCCACATTCGAATACAAAGGTGGCCTACCAAAACGTAATCTCTCTTCTGTTGTATCAAGCTGAGGAATACTTCACAGAGCTGGTCTTTTATTTATATTCTTGTATTAGGGGAAGAGGAAACCATAAAACTTGTGCAGGAGTTTGTGCATCACATTCACTATTCTTTTATCTGGTTTCCTCCTCCTATCTTCGAATGGTGAGTCTGGAGCCTGCTTCACTTACTCCAGGAGAATAACAAGAAAATATTATTAAGGACACATATTTTTTAAAACAAAAAGTTTTAAATAAGGAGGAGATCGGTGTCAACTGTCCTGGTTCCACAGGGATGGGGTTAATTTCCCCAAGGAGCCGGCAGGGGAGGCAGGTATTCCATACCACGTGACCCATGCCCGGGCTATAAGAGGAGCTAGCCAGGGAGGGGAGAGCAGTCTCCACTTGGGGGTGGGTTGTGGTGGTGCGGGTCTGGGCGGTGTGCGGAGGTACTGTAATCGTGTCTTTATGTCTCTTTATCAGTGTTACTGTTTTTTCTCTTCCCGTTTGCTGTTCTGTTAAACTGCACTGTCTCAACCCACGAGTTTTGCCTTTTTCTGCCGATTTCTCCCGCAGCTGTGGGAGTTGAGTGAGCGGCTGCGTGGTTCTTTGCTGCTGGCTGAGGCCAAACCACGACAGCAACAAACATGGCTTTACTAAGGGCAAAACATGCCTGACAAATATGGTGGACTTCTATGGTAGCATTACAGCGTTGGTGGATAAGGGGAGAGCAACAGATGTCATGTACCTGGACTTGTGCAAAGCATTTAACACTGTCCAGCACAACATCTTGGTCTCTAAATTGGAGAGGCATGGATTTGATCAATGGACCACTAGGTGGATAAGGAACTGGCTGGACGGTCGCACTCAAAGAGTTGTGGTCAATGGCTCCTTGTCCAAGTGGCAAGCAGCAACAAGTGGTGTTCCGCAGGGGTCAGTACTGGGACCAGTACTGTTTAACATCTTTGTTGACTGTTGCGATGGAGTGCACCCTCAGCAAGTTTGCCAATGACACCAAGCTGTGTGGAGCGGTTGACACACTGGAGGGAAGGGATGCTATCCAGAGGGACCTGGACAGGCTTGAGAGGTGGGCCTGTGCAAACCTCACGAAGTTCAACAAGGCCAAGTGCAAGGTCCTGCACATGGGCAGGGACAATCCCATGCACAAATACAGGGTGGGCAGAGAATGGGTTGAGAGCAGCCCTAAAGGCTTGGGGGTGTTGGTGGATGAGAAGCTCAACGTGAGCTGGCTATGTGTGCTCACAGGCCAGAAGGCCAACCATATCCTGGGCTGTGTCAAAAGTGTGGCCAGCAGGTCAAGGGAGGTGATTCTGCCCCTCTACTCTGCTCTTGTGAGACCCCACCTGGAGTACTGCATCCAGCTCTGGAGCCCCCAACACCAGAAGGACATGGACCTGCTGGAGCAGGTCCAGAGGAGGGCCACAAAGATGATCAGAGTGCTGGAGCACCTCTCCTGTGAAGACAGGCTGAGAGAGTTGGGGTTCTTCAGCCTGGAGAAGAGAAGACTCTGGGAAGACCTTATAGCAGCTTTTCAGTATCTGAAGGGCACCTACAAGAAAGCTGGAGAGGCACTTTTTACAAGGGCATGTAGTGATAGGATGAGGGGTAACGGCTTCAAGCTGGAAGAGGGTAGATTTAGAATAGATATTAGGAAGAATTTTTCGTTATGAGTGTGGTGAGGCACTGCAACAAGTTGCCCAGGGAAGTTGTGGAGGCCCCACACCTGGAAGTGTTCAAGGCCAGACTGGATGGGGCTTTGAGCAATTTGGTCTAGTGGAAGGTGTCCCTGCCCGTGGCAGGGGGGTTGAAACTAGATGATTTTTAAGGTCCCTTCCAACCTAAACCATTCTATGATACTGAGGTGCAACCATCCCACCTGACACAAAGACAAGCATCAGTATTTACACTGTATGCTCCAGCTTTTGCACAGTCTTATTTACAGTTCCAGAAGCTGGAGGAGCAGCTTTGATCTTGTCCTGAGTGGTTTTTGTTTTTTCACCTGAAGCTGTCATCTCTGAAGTTGGGCAAGGATTGCTTTTCCCCATTTCCAGAGCCTTTTAATGGTTTTAGATTTTGTCTTTTCACCTAATCAGACATAAATATTTTTATCATCCATAAATTCACTTCCCAACTAACTTTAAGCCAAGGGAAAGGTTTTGTTTGAATGAGAACCTTCTTTCCCGTATTTTTTGCACCTGTACTACAATTAGCTTGCAGTCCAGAACAAAGTCATACGTGAATCAAGAAATTTTATATTAATCTTTTCAAGTATTTTCAAGTAATCCTGAAATGGAAACCAAAAAAAAATCAATCAAGATGCTCAGCAAAACCAGACTTTACAACAAAATGTCTGTTTTTACAAACTGGCATATTTGGATGAAAATGGGTAATAAAAATAATTTTAACCAAGTTCAGTGATTTTTATAAAACTATACGTGATATTATTCAGTGTGAACCTGCATTTCCAAAGGAAAGCTATACTTGCTAAACCCTTTCGGAAGCCATGGTCTCCTTACCACTAGGACCATTAGAGCTAATCCTGTCTAATATGTACTTTTTGCACAATTGCATTTAAGGCCACTGAAGCCAGAAACAAACATGGGCTCAGTCTTCACTGAACACTGAGTGATACTTTATGTCAAAATACAGGCAAATATAGCAGAAGGCCCCAATGTCTTAAATATTTTAATGGAAGCAAAACTATGGAGCACATTAGTGAAACCCCAGCTGGAATGGTGCATCCAGCTCTGGGGTCCCTAGCACAAGACAGACATGTACCTATTACAGCTGGTCCAGACAAGGGGCACAAAGATGGTCAGAGTGCTGGAACACCTTTCCTGTGAAGACAGTCTGAGAGAGTTGGCCTTGTTCAGCCTGGAGAAGAGAAGGCACCAGTGAGACCTTATTGGGGCCTTTCAATACTTAAAGGGGGCTTATAAGAAAGACAGAGAAAGACTTTTTAGCAAACCCTGTAGTGACAGAACAAAGAACAATGGTTTTAAACAGAAAGAGCGTAGGTTTAAATTGGACATAAGGAAGAAATTATTTCTGATGAAGGTGGTGGGACGCTGGAACAGGTTGCCCACAGAAGTTGTGGATGCCCCATTCCTAGAAGTGTTGAAGCTCAGGTTGGACAGGGATTTGAGCAACCTGATCTAGTGGAAGATGTCCCTGCCCATGGCAGGGGAGTGGACTGGATGATCTTTAAAATTCTCTTCCAACCCAAACCATTCTATGAGTCTATGATTCCGACCTTTGACATTCATTAAATGTAAATGTTAGTCTTTCCCAAAAATTGTGACCATGCCTTAAATTCTAGCTTTTCTGATTGGATTTTAGCAGTAATGTGCTGACACTGAAGTAAAGTATGATTCTGCATTTCATTTTTATATAGTTGACTTCTTTAGTTCAGTAGTTTTACAGCTTTCAATTTGACTTTTTAAATATGTTTATAGCGTTTCACCTTTCTCTCAAATGGATAAGCCTGTAAGAACTTTGCTGTTTGATTAAGTTATCATGCATGAAGAACCAGAAAAATTTAAGACAATTGTTCATTTAAATGGCTGTTAATTACATCCTCCTGACATAGTTATTGTACTATAAGCACACTTTGGATAAAACTGCTGTACGATCTAATTGAACTCAAAAATATTTCTGACATTTTAATGAACACACCAATTAGTTTTATTTTGCAAGACTTTCAAATGAACCACAGAGGATTAGAAAATGACATACAAGGTCTGCATATAATTAAATTGCATAACACAGAAGGGGGGAAACATAGTGGCATGTTGAAGAAAAAATATGTATTTTATATGTATATTAGTATTCAAGATGTGTTAGAGTAAATAAGGTCTATGCAAAACAGGAGCCATTCTTCTTTTACCACCAAAGTTCACAGAAGTCAATGGAATGACACAGCATCATTGTCACCAGCCACAGATTGTAAGCCTAGGGATTCCAGGGCCTTTATCCCATTCCTTGCCAGAGACCCCATTTCAATTTCACTTTTATGGAAATTTTGCATAATTATTTGCATAAGTCAAGTGGAACTTCACAGAGCCAGTGGAACTATGCTGTAATGAACTAGGCACGAGAAGACAAATGGTTGTCTGGACTTCAAAACAATCACGGTGCATGTGAGGCTTTCTACATGAGAGATCAACTGGATAGGAACAAAAATTGAAGGCATTTAAATCAGTTCAATTAGACTTATAGATTTCACAGTTATCCAGCCGTCTGCATCCGTTTGACTAAGCCACTGAAGAATAGGGCCAGATCACACGTGTTTTCCATGGAAATAAAGCGTTCAATGTCAGGGACCTCTGTCTACAGCAGTAAACTCATGTCAAAGGAACGAGTAGATGGTCAGAGCAGCCCATTTTCCAATGATCAATAGCTTTGACAAACAATTTTAAGAATGAGGAAAGTATAAATAAAATAGATATACTCAAGTGCATGTACACACTTTAGTATGCAACAAATTATGCACACATAAATCTTTGGTCTCTTTAGTCAGCAGTTCTTCAAACTCCAAGATTTCTGCTAAGCCTCCAGTCTCTCTAGGTGCTTTCTGTGCTGCAGATACTAACACCAAACACAGCATCCCAGCTGCAGTCTGGATAAGAGAGAGACAGAAAAGTCATTGCTTTCCTGATCATAGAAGTCATCCTTTGAATTTATCACAGATTGGTATTTGCTTCCTTTATATGGAAATAACTTGTCATGCTAACATTGAATTCCCGTGCTGTATTTGTCTTGCTTTCGCCATGATGGGGAGTGACAAAATAAACATAGTAAAGGGAAAAGAAAAGAAAATTAAAAAAAAGGAAAAAGGAAATATCAGTAAACTTGGAACAACATTCAGTTATAAAAGTGAATACAAAATGCTAATAATGCAATGCTCAGTAGCACCCATCTGAATTTCATTATACTCTAAGTAGAATCTGGTATTTGTTAAAAAGAACAAATGTTCATAAGAGATGTTGCTCACAATCACCTCATGACAAAAAAGGTAAATAAAACTAACTAGTTGGTCTTTGTATCAAAACACAGAAGAAAAGGAAAAGGAAAAGAGAAAAATAAAAATTCAAGGATGAATTTTCAGTAGATGCAAAAGACTCTGGAGGATGTTGCCGCTTAGACAAATAAAGCCGTAGGATCTTGTTTTTCCTATGTATATCAATTTACATCAATGGAATTACTCAACATGTACCACAATGCATGAGCAAGTTTGGACAATACTACATCCTGGCTGATAAGATGTAGTTGGAGAGTGGCAACCCCTGCTAAAGGACAGGAAACCAAATGAAGTATTAGAAGAAAACATTATTCCTAGGAGAATGTGAATCAGAGAGCGGGCTTTTGTTCTATTTTTTTCTATCAAAACAGATGACATAAAACTGTTTCCAGCAGCTTTTGTTTTGCATACTATAGCTAAAGAAAGGGGTTAAGTGAATTATTGAAACTGTTTATCTATGGAAAATTGGGATTGGAAAAATGAAAACTCAAACAGGAAATTATTGCCAAAAAAAACCCCAACCCTCTTTTCACTAAAAGACAGTTTTTCCAACTTTTGCTTATAGAAGTTTTTATTCTTGGAGAGATTGTTTGCTTGTTTTGGACAATACATCTTCACTTCCATCCCCCAAAATACAGAAGAAAGTGGGAAAAGCCATTGCTGTAGTTACAGTTAGTTATAGTTAATAGTTTTAGTTAATGCCTCTCCAATTTTTCAGGTTCTAGGACACTGTCATACCCCTAGAAAAACCTTCAAACTCACACACTCATCTATTTTAACAAGAATTTAGAAATTAATAGAAATTTGTCCTTGAAGTAGAAGAGAGAATTCAGTATAATCCAGATAAGGTAAAATACATCAGTAGCTGAGTAATCTCAGAGAAACACAACAGATCCAATTTGTTCTGAAATTTAGCATCTGCTATCATCTTTGATTTGCCAGATCCCATACAAACATGAAGTAAAAAAGTCACTGAAGCAATTTCACATCCTAATTTTGATAATTTTATATCACTGCTGCTATTGAGTTTTGTAGCATTGCTCCCAATCTCCTCCAAAAAGTGAAGAACTAAAACCTTGATTTTAACAGTTACGTGCATTTACTTTCCTAAATCATTTGGTCATTTCCTATATATGGAGGCAACTGTGCAAATTTAAAGCCTGATCCTTATTCAGTGTTAATCAAAATAGCATTACCAGGGCAGAAAAAATGAAGGTATAAGATGCCTTACTGAGTAAGGCTGTCTCACTAAATGCATCTTAACAACAAAGACTGCCAAAAAAGTACTTATTGACATCTAAAACAATTCAGAACCTACTTACTAGATGTGACTGAAGCATGGAAAACTGCATATAACATTCAAGATTCAGTAGATCAAATATAAGTTTTCACATTGGAAAGCCGATGCTGCAGTCAGAAGCAAAAGCATTTGCAAAAGTATTTCCTAAAATACATATTTTCGTATTGTTTAAAAGCAGTTCTTTAAAAGACGCATTCTTTGTGCTTGGAGGAAAGATCAATAGAGATTTTAAAGATATTTGGAATTCACTACACAGAACAAAGAGGCACTAGAATTAGATAATGTCTTACCTGTATCAGCATATATATATTTGATTTTATTTAGCTGTGCTTTGGAATATTTTGCCCCTTTATATGCAACACAAGATTAGTTGCCTAAAACTTAATGTCCCAAATAATTTGTGTTTATTTCTCATGCCTATTTCAACATCTGCAGTGGAGCCACACTGTTCCTCTGCAGCAGAACATTTAGTCTGTTACCAACGTATCTAGACAATATATATTTACCATATAGAGTGTAAAGTCTATAAAATAGTAATATTTCTTATCCCTTGTCATTCATCTACTGCATAGAAAATGTTTATACCTTCCAAGAAAAATCTGCCTATGATCGTATTAGTTTTACTTGGTTATCTTCTAACTTTATATTTGCATCACCGGATTTCTACTAACGTGATTTCCACTGTCAGCATCTTTCTCTTTACACATCCTCTAAAAGCAATTCCACCTCACAAGGTTGAAGACTCCTGTCTCCATCCTGAGATGAAAACCATGGAAATGCCTGTGCCATTTCACTACTGCAGACTCCTCCCAGCTTCTGTGGCTGTTTGGGCTTGGTCCTTTGCAGACACCTCCTCTCCTAGGTGCAGACCCTGGCAGCTCTCTGAAGCTCCTTTTGTCATGCACAACCAGAGCAAAAATAAAGCTGAATTTTTGAGAGCACTTAAATGAATGCAGAGGATCACAGTGAAACTCTGGATGTGGAGAAAACTGTCGGAAAAAGATTTAAACTGCTTCAGCTCATGTCTGCAAGCAAAGGAACAGGGGCAATGGCTGGAAGGGAGCCATGTTTCTGATAACTGCTGATTCAAGAGCACTTCATGTGTTTAACAGTTCATGCCGGGAAGGTTGACTACACTCCTAACAGTAACGAAATCTGAGACTGACAGGTTTTTGTCAGATTCCGTAGGGAAACAAGGCCAATTGCAAATTGCCAGAGGCTGCACAAGTATCCTGGGAAAGTGTCACTAAATGTACTTTCTATTCTTACCTCCTTCCCCAGGCACCTGCTGTTGGCACCAGTTAGAGGCAGGACACCAGGTTAATTGGATTGCTGATTTGATTGGAGTTAGCTGTTCTTGTGAGATGATCATGTTGTACCTTGTACCCCGATTAGTGCTTGAACTCATTGGCTGACGTGCTCTGGTTTTGATGGTGAGGTCTCAAGGTGAAGTTTCCAGCCATGTTTCACACAGAACTAAAATAGGAATTCTGAGGTAAGGATGGTTATATGACACAAAGATCAACCAGCTTCAGACAGGGCAATGGCACACACCAAGCAGGCATTTGTGTGCAGGTGTTGGACTTCCACGAACAGCCAAAGACCCTCAGCCATCACCAGGATCCTGATCTTCATTTTGCCTATGCTAGAGGTCAGAACTGATACCTGCATCCTACCTGCTGCCTGTGGAGCCAGGGGCATCTCTGGCCTGAGCCCCTTCCTGCCTTCTAACACACAGGAGGGGCCATGGTTATGGAAGCAAACTGCTGCCCCTTCTGCCAACATTGTCAGCAAGAGCAAAAGCAGTAAATGCTTAAATTCATACCTCTTCCAAGCACTCTGCCATGGGGCTGTTTCTCATCTTGCATGGCAACAGCCCAAGGTTTTTGGGAAAGTAAGGAGAAGTTGTGATGGGAAGAGGCAATAGGAGCATCAGAGAGGAGAAGGCATCTGTCTCCTGTAGAGGCAGCATAGGGAGGGGGGATCCGAATAAAATGAGTCTAGAGAAATGGGGATTAGTGAGGTCAGGGAATGGACATCACCCATTTTCCATCAGCACAGGCAGACCTTGGACACCCCCACCCTCATCACTCATGACTTCCACTCCAGACCTTCCCTCCCAGCGTTTCACCAAGCACCAGTGGCTTGTCCAGACCCTTTTCCCGGCTCTGTGACAGAGCCAAAGTGATACCTCCCTCCCCAAATCCTTCCCTTCCCTATGCAACAAAATTGAATTTTGCCTACACTACCAAGCAGCCTTAAGCTGCTGATGCTAACAAGACACTAACCCATCAGAAAGCAAGCCTGTCTTCAGCTGCTAAAAAAGCCAGATATTCAGCAGACAGCACGAACACAAGATGAACAGCAGACAGCAGGATCACAAGCCTGAAAAACTTTTTGAACTTATTCAGTCCTCCTCAGTCAGTCTTGCAATTGTGAAGGGCTACATCCATATGAAGATACCCAACTCCAAATGCAACATAAAATCCTGAGGCAGACTACTGTGAAAACTTGATAAGGAAGTTAAAATTTGCCATAAAATTAAGGCACACCACTGAGTACCAAAATAGACAATGCTGTAGCAGCTCTGGCACTAAGGTACCAAATACCCAAAAAGACAATTTATGCATTCAGACAGTCCTCAAGGGGGGTTGTAGGAGATGGAGTATCATTTGTATGTGGGTAATTTCCCACTTCACACTCCCATCCTGCGAGGCAGTAAGGTAGTGGAAATTTGCTGCCAACTGAAGATTAGCTAGATGAATCTGAGTCCTGGAAGACAGAGCACATGCTGGTGAAGAGAAAAGTTTGGTTTAAATAAATGATCACCAGTATCTCTGTTTGTGCTAACCCACAAGAGAAAAGAGTTTAGCTTTAATTTCAGGCAACGACAATGATGGATATTAGTACCTGCACTGAGCCCATGAATAAATGAATAAAAATACACATAAAGGGACACAGATATATACCTGTCAAACACTGAAATGACTCATACAAGAAGAACCAGAAAAAAAAGTTAAGCATGCAGTAGATATTGGCATGGGGTGGGAGGATGTCTGATTCTTGTCAAACAATCACAAAAGAGAATTATTTAAGAGCAAAAAATATGGAGAGGGGGGACTGTGATTCAATTGCAAAGACACTGAAGATAGCGTTTTTTGAATAAAGCCTTTAGTTAGAGTTTAAGAAATCAAAGTTACAGTATTATTAATATGCCTTAAACAGCAGGTAAACTAGTAATTTCTCCCTCTACAGGCATCTGGTGTTCCTCACAAAATAACACTTTGTTTTGAAACCCCCATTACTTGGCACAGGCTGTCTGTCACAAAGAAGAGCCGACAACAGAGTAATCCTGGTGTGTCTTTCACAGCCGTTACTGTGTAGAGCTTGAAAAAAAAAAAAAAAGGGCAAGCAATAAATAAGCTTTGTCTTCATGGATGTTTGCACCTTTGTTGCAGCACCTAGGTGGGCTGTATTTAGCACCACCCTCCAGCTCTGCTCTGATGAGGAGGCTGTCTTTCTAAGGTACGATGTACCCAGGGTAGGGAACTCTGGAAAACATCCACATCTACTCCATTAATATCCTGGACTTAAAATGTAAAACCTGTCAGGGCGCTACTTTTTTACAGGGGTCGAAGAGGAGGGCAGGACCTTAAGCCCTTCATCCCTGACTGCATATGTGCTTTGCAGAGGATGAATCCCAGAAGTAGTGCACGGAGCAGGGACCACATATCCTAACTGCTTCCCCACACTAAGAGCATTTTAAGTACTAGGATGCAGAGATGCACAAATTTTTCATCTTCTTCAAGACACTGGCATGTCAAGAGACCTGGGCTTTACAAGAATGGCCAGCAAGTGCAACCTGTGTGTTTGGACCCTCTCAGGACCAGAAGGTTCTCAAGTCAGAAACTCGTATTATTACCTGAGCACTTAAAGCACAGCAAAAGGATTGTACCACCGCCACTGTCTCTGCGAGTCCTGCCCAGTTCTTCAAAAGCAAAATTTTAACTCTCTGCTCTCAGGAATAAACTCAGGATGCCATGTGAAACAAATTGCCATTGTAGTGTTTTGCAAAACCACAATATTTTATTTATTTATTTAAAATTAATGTATGTAAAGTGGTAGATTTCCCTAGAAACGTCTGAGCTGGATGAAACTGAATTCTTTATGAAAAGACTGTTCCATCTGAAGATGTTAATCTAAAGACACATGAATGTATTTTCTAAGTGTCTACCTGTACTTTGAAAGAATCACCACACTTCTTCAAAAAAACCCCAAAAGTCCAACATTTGAATGCAGTTAGTTTCCTTTATAGAGAATTCTTTCACAAATGGCTTCAGATGGACATCAGCTCACTCTGTGACAGCAAGTTAGGCAAAATAACCTACCATTACTGTAATTATGAAAGTTTTCTTTCCTTCCTTAGTGCTGACAAATGCTATTATAAAATTAACAGAAGTTTTAGTGGGGATGTTTTTCAAATAGACCTCTATTTAATTTTATTAATGCATCACAAAAACATAGTCAGACTGAACCAATATGAATTCTTCACAGAATTGCTCACTGTCCTCTGGCACAGAAGAAGTACTTACCTTAATAAGAAAATTCAGAAGAATTTTCAGTTGGAGACACAAACAAATAATTGTTACAGTTAGAGACAATACACTTTTTGAGATTGATTCTGCAAGAGGCATCTTTCAATTTCACAAATGTACTGCTATATGAGAAGTATGTTGTGATTCTTGAACCTAGTCAGCATGTTCTGATCCCTGCAATGGCTGAAGGGTTGTGCAAAATGCATGATTTGAAGCCTTGAAGTTTGTTATTCTTCCCTTTGTTACTCACTTGGATTCAAGTGCTAAAAAAACCCCAAGGCCATAAGAAAACATCTTTTTCTCTGGTGAAGTATCAGCCTTGCCTTTGAATGGAAAGTTTAATGGGGAAAAAGAGAAGATGGGGTAACCTGAAAAGTTAGCTAACAAAGTATTTTCGAGAAGGAAGGTTTTCTAATTTCTACTCCTATAGTAGGATCAGGAAAGATGGGGAGAGCCACCGGGAGTATTTTGTGAAAACCTGGAACCTGTGCAGTTTCAACAAATCCCCTTCTACTATTTACTCAGATTATAGTGCTTGTTCCTGAAAGTCAGTGGTTACCTTTTCTGTTTATCACATCTAAGTTACACTCAAACAGGTGAATGTATGGTGGTTCCTTCTTCCCTTCTCACTCTTATTTCTGGAACCTCTTTTCTATCCATATTCCTTTAATTGGAAACATTAATTTTCATTTTGATTTGCACAGGATAAACATTTTTTCTTTAATTGTGATGGAGCACCTCCTGATAAAGCCTGTAGAGGGAAAATCCGCAATGCCTAAAACAAGGTTCTGCTGTCTGAACCACTTTTTAGTCACTCATCACCTAGAAATTTGGAACTGCAGAAGTGTGGGACATACAATGAAGATAGATGGATGAATTTTAATGAGCAGTCCTTCAATATTTACTTGGTTAAAAGACACTGGATACTTTTCTTGCCTGTCATAACAAATATGCTTCTCTTGGCAATTCAGTTTCTTGTGTCTAACACTGCATTGAAAAATGTACCTCTTCCCCTTTTGTGGTGAATACAGGTATGATTTTAAAGGCAATAGGCCTGTAGGTTAACTGGTTTTGTTCTCTATTCTTCTTTTAATTTTATAAATGCAGTGCTTATTGTAGAGCTAAAGACAACTCCTGCCATTTATGTCTAAAACCCCAATTCAAAGTCATGTCAATATTCTCCCTATAAATTCTCAGCTTCATGCACTGCTCAATAGAGTAAGCCAATTGAAATAGAAAGGTTAATACAGATGTCCTGAAGTCAGATAATAAGGACCAGCTTCTCAGTCAGCCTTGCAGCCAAAATTCCATTTGCCACTCTAAGGATGAGGACAAAGTGATACCTCCTTATATATAGGGTTTATCAAAAAGATTCTTCTGTCTGTTTCCCCATAATCATGTTCCTTGCAGACCCCCAAAAAGGACCTGAGTGGGCTCAAAAAAAGAAAATGTTAGGACAGTAAAGAAAAAAGAGATCTGTCCTTCTTGCATTACTTACTATTCTTGCAGAAAGTTTCTCTTTGCTAGTGGTGTGTTTTACATGACCTGGAGTAGCTTGGTCATATAGATGTGGCTGCAGGGAAAGACAGCAGAAACTGGAGTTTGTCAGCTTTCTGAGACACCTCAACAGTGATGGACGGGCATCACATTTCTTGACATTATTTCTCACTATTTCATGTGGATGTTGCCGACCAAGAGGAGAGTTAAGAGTGGATTCATTGAGCAATGTTTCCTCCTTTCACAATCCATCTTGAGATGACAATCCAATTTTCAGGTCAAGAGAAAATTCTTAAGTTATGGAAAAGTCACAGGTGACAAGAATAATGAATGTGGGAGATAGCAGAAGAAGGAATGGATCTAGTATGTGTTTTATGGATGAGGCACATAGGATATGACAGGGGGAAAGAACATGGTGTGGGAGTCACAATGAAGCAATGCAATAGCACATTTGCTTGTGCACAGCCAGCTCTGTTTTACTCACAGATCACACAAAAATGCATAGACATTCGCTTTTCTAGTCTTCTGACAGCAGCAATAATATAAAAATATATCTATGAGTATTCCATTTTCCTCCAGTCAAAGTCCAGCCAGACTCACTATTTATCATCATTTATTCTAGTAAATAGAAGCCACACCCAGGCCAATTATCTTGCTGTCGCAGCTTGTAAATGGTGTTTTGGTATCATGGGATTCCTGTTCAGGAGCTTTGTTTTGATTTTGAGGCCTCTAATCTTTATCAGATATTACACACCACTCATCACTGTCAGTATCCAAAGCAACATCAGCATCTGTGGCATTACTAACAGGACCGTCTTCAGCATGTGAATCATCCTGCAGCTTATCTTCCGGATTCATACTTGCCTGAAAAACATTAACTACAGATGACCCTCTGGATGGCAGCTCTTCACCACCCTCCACAGAATATAAGGGCAGGGAATGGTTTTATGAGTAATAAAATTAACTAGTTGGATGGCTTAAAAAGGTTTCATAGCAACAACACTTGAGTGTGGCCCAACAAGACTTTCACCAGAGTCGATACGAAGAGTGCAATTCCTGCTTATTCATGAAAGAAACAGGCGATGACTCTTTTAGAAGTACTTCATAATGAAAACTCTTACCACATGTCACAGACTTGGTTGCAGGGTGGGAATTAACCACCTTTCCTAGGAAACTATCACCTTGCAAAGTGATGTTCTCCCACACAGCTCAAATGCAGTGACTATACCATTCTCCCTGCAAGTCTAATTACAATGTGCAAGTCCAAGTCTAAAAATATTCAGGCACCCCACTTGATTAAAATAACAGACAATGTAGATGACTCCTTCCTCACATGTGATGCAAATACATACCAATTTCCACACCACCTTTCTTTGCTTCTGGTCATCTGTTAGGCTTTAGGTCTGCATCAAAATAAAACTACAGCATAAATAAAAACAACAATAAAATTACAGCAGTGCCAAAGCCTACTGAAGCACAAAAAATGTGAGATTAAGGTGGCTGATGGCAGAAGATATTATGTGTATAAGAAATAAATATACTTCTGATTATAAAAAATAAAGTATTAATAAACATTTTTCATCTTAGTAATTTTATCAAAAAGGTTATTAATGGTGCAAAAAAAAAGGGCACAGCTTATTGGTGGAAAGTGTAATGTTCTGGTTTGCTCACTTTTTTGTGAATTAATTTTTTTATAAAAGTTCCTTTTCTCAATCTCTTTACATTTCCCTATAAAGACCAAACAGAGGAAAAGAGGGGGATAAAAATATTTTGGAAAATGTCAATTTTGGAAATAGCAAATTCAGAATTCTTTGTGTTTGGTTTTGTTTTTTATACTCCAACAACCAAACAAAAAGGACATTTTGAAATTGAGTGAAAACTTTGATCCCACTTATAAGCAGAAAAATGAATGAAAAATTCCCCAGGTTTAAAAAAAAATTATGAAAAACTTATTTTTAGCTCAAAAAATATTATAAACCTATAATTCTTGTTTTGGATTTAAAAGGTAAACTACCTATGGTATCTTCCCTTGCCCTTTCCTTCTAATACCACCAATGTTAATAGAGGTGGAAATAGAGCCTTTAACATTTTCCCAACAATTTTACCTGTTTTTTCAAGTAGACTTTTGTTGGTGGTTGACTAAAGTCAGGAGAGCGGTAGCATCAAGGAAGTCCCATAAACTTCCCTTGCCATCGCATTTCCCTCTCTTTTTTGTGACTATCTCATGAACTTTCTTCTACAGCTCAAGCATCTGTCAGAATATAGAATCTGGAAGTATATTTATTTCAACAGATAATATTGAATATTAGTCACTTCTCCCCACCTCTTTTCTCACTACAAGAACTACCAATAGCCAGCAAAATCTCCAGGGTGATAAATAAGTTTTAAAGTATCATCTTAAACTGACAGGTTCTTCTCTTGTTATAGCACATTAGCAACTACAAAAGTGGCTATGAAATGTATAGAAGAGAATCAGTACAACATAAAACCCTTGGGCTTTTATTTCTGTACTACTTTTCCTCTTGATAGTGCATTGTGATTGCTTATTTTGATCCTATTATCACATGTAGAGCAGACCTGAATGCAAATAAGTGGCAATTTCATGTGTCTGAAACCATACAATGACTCAAAACACCATTGAGCAAAACTGAGCCTGAGATGTCTGCTATGATCAGACTGGATTGGAGGATGATATTGAGCTATATGGATCCCTATAATGGATCCGTTTTGCTAGTAATTAGCATGGCATGGCATTGAGGCCAGCTGAGTGAGTCTGCTCAGTTGCGTGGCTCATACAACCACACTGAGACAGTCTGACACTGAGAAGTGTTGTCTTCTCTGCAGCACATGCAGTTTTACAGGTACCAGCTCACATTCTCTTACAGCCCAAAGCAGAAGGAGCTGCAAAAAATGACAAGGTGACAGGCTTAAAATAAAATCAAAAGGGAGCAATTTTCCACCAGTAAGAACTCATAACCACAGGAGATTTTGGTGGGCAAAAGTTTAGCTCACTTCATAAAAAGTTTAGATGGAGTCATGGACTAAAAAAACCTTGTGTCTAACACCTAGACAAGAAGCCACTCCTTGCAGGAAGGCAACAAGGTCTGCCAACAGAAGGAAAACTGAGCTAAACAGCTGCTCTGGCCATGGACAGAAAGTAGCCAAGATGTTTTGCTTCCTCCCTCACTTGTCATCTTTTAATTTAATTCTTCTAAACAGTCCTGGCTGCACGGACATGGGGGAGCTTGATGTGACCAGTGTCAAGGCCATCAGTCTGTCAGGATAGAAACAGTTGTCTTCTGCTCACATCAGTTTGCCCAAGGAGAACCCCTTCATCCTCCCTGCAAGAGAAAAGGTCTCAAGGCACACAGCTGCAGTTTATATTTCAGTCACACCAAGCTGAACATTTTCACATTAGAAATATGAACAATGGAAGAGATTTTTAGTACCATTATTTATTAGACAAGTTCTCTAGATTTTATCATCCATAACTCATGCTTTCGAATGGATTTCCTGCCGATTCCCCTAAGTCATGTACAGAAGGTCTTGAAGAACAGTATTTCTAAAATACCATTTTATAAATTTCACATTTACATGCATTCCATCTGCACTCTGAGAACATTAAATATCATAAATGTAGAGTTAATGTCTCATTTTTAAAAATTATGTGGTTTTGTAATTACATTAAATGAGGGGATACTGACTTTCAGAAACTAAATTCTAAGTCTCTCTCTATTGCCAAAGCAGTCAGGAATATCTTTAAATAAGTTTATGCTGTAGGGATCCTTTAATGATCCATCTGCTGGAACTAGAAGGAAGAGGAAAAAGTGGTAGAATCATAAGAAATGAAACTTCAATTCACCATACATTAATAAAAAGCTCAGCTAGTGATAATCAGCAAGACTTTAATGAAGTTTTTGAAAGTTATATCCATTTACACTTAAGAATAGGCTTCCAGTAGTTCTCTCCAACACAGAATTAACTATGTGAACTAAAAATTTCTTACACAAGTCTATCTTTCATGACTCTTGGATAGAAAGCTGTTATAAGAATCTCAGAAAGTAGTTTTATTTCTACATTAATTATTTCATTTTTCAGTGTTTACCTAATCAAATTCATTTTCACAAACACTAAGACTGTAGGGACACCTATATTTGACTGATTTTGCTAAGTTTCTTTTTTTTTTTTATAATGGTAAATATATCTACAGAGTTTACAATAAACCACCAATTGTAATTTGCTCATCTCTCGAAGTCTTTGGGAATAGTCTGGGAACAGTGTAGGTATATATGATTTAGCTAAAATCTGGTTATTGGGGTTAGTGCAAGAGTAATTGGTGTAAGTCTGTAGATGACCTTACGGTCATTGAGAGGCTGGCACATATCATAGAATCATAGAATCATAGAATGGTTTAGGTTGGAAAGGACCTTGAAGATCATCGAGTTCCAACCCCCCTGCCATATATAGTCACTTTAGTGTTGCAGCATAACTCTCATGCAGAGTTTATTCTCCAAGTTAAATATAATTCAAGTTCGATGGCAACTATAGGGACTCTGTTCCTTTTCATTCCACAGAATAACGCTTCAGTACAAAGTAAGTGATATCTCAAATTTGTGGGAAGATGGTACAAAGCAGTAGATTTTCCCCTGGTTGCTTTTTGACTGAAATATATTCTCAGACCAAAGAGTTCATGCCATTCAGTAGGGCTGCCATGACAAAACAACTTATTTGACTAAAATAAAAATATAGTTTTGATCATTAAGCGATGTCTGGTGGTGCCTTAGGTTGTCTTACAATGCCCTGCTTTTATTTTCAGACTGAATCTTTTCATATTTAGAAGAATGCAAGTTACAAGCCATCAAAGATGGAGAAGATGGCAGGATAATGCAGAAGGTTAATGGTCATGACCAGCTATCACGCAGCCGTGCATAATTAGGAGTACTATGTTTTTTACATATGTGTGTATATATTTATGCCTGGATGCATGTGTGTATGGGTAACAGTGCCAGCTAGCATAAATGGAAATTTCAGCTGAGCTGTATTTACTCTATTTACCAGCTATGGACATTCCATTCCTGGAAATTCACTGCTCTACCAAAGGATTCTCATGTTGCAGTCAGTCTGTATAGACCCCTAAAGTGGCCAACAAAAGCAGTAACAACCTAATCCAAATATTACCCATATGTTGAACAAAATTATGGAGTTGGAGAAAAAGCCTGGATTTTATATGCCAGAGCTAATGAAAGTCCAGTATTTAATGTGCTGTGGATAAGAACGAGGCTACAATCACTGAATTGTATATCAAAACCCAATACAAGCTCAGGGGCCGGGGAAGGAGGTTGTTGCATGTACCTCCCTTTTTCCCGTGTTCATGCCACCAGCCTCACTTTTCCAACTCCTCCTTTTCACCTTTTCTCTTTCTTAGTGCCACCGCACAACTTTGGCAGTCATGTTACTTACATAGAAAAAGATGGAAAATATGCAAACTGGAAGTTAAACTTGCTGTGAAAATAATTCTTTTCAGATGAGTAGTTAAGGTAACATCACTTGGTACCACAGTCAGATGTAAAAAGCCCAATTAGAAGGCACAGAAAAAGTTCATTTTACTGCAAGGCAAAAGATGTAGTGCACAAGAGCAACAGAGGGCTGGGTTTTTATGGTAAATGAAAGCAGTTTCATTTTTTTTAATGAAGACATTCTCTTACAACCTCAAAAAATGTTGCATGTTGCACAAAATGGTGCACACTGAAGGTATCATTTTGCCAGGACCATACCTGCAATGTATGGTGCCATAAAGGTTGCTTTTAAGAGTAAAGGGAGTTAAAAAAAAGTGGGGGAAATGACAGTTTTGGAGCCGATTTTCTGAGATGTTTAGTGTCTGCAGCTCTTACTGAAGTCAAAAACAGCAGCAGGTACCTACCACCCGAGGACAGGCAGGAACAGACTCAAAGAACCCCGAAACCAAAGGGGTCCTTTCCACCAACTTCAATGGCCCTATATCTGGCAGGCTCTTTGACTCTGAATGGTTGATGATCTGTCATTGAAACAAAGGTTTGCCCCATTTTGAGATGCACTAAATATACAGTGTCAGCAGTGCTCTGCAATCTTACCAAATGTCCCCAAAGCTCAAAGGCTGGTGCAGACAAAGGAGGGTGTCTTTTCTTCTCTCTTATCCAAAGTTTTTCTATTAGAGACTATTGAAAAAACAGGGCTCCAGGCTAGTTTGTTTGCACCTGTCTTCCATTTTTGACCCAGCTTCCCCAAATGTGAGGCACGTGCTTTTAGTATAACACTGAAACAGATGCAGGTGAGGCACTAAATTATTCATTTGCTTCAGGTTTTCTGATGAGTAGACAGCATGCTTAGGACCTGGCAGGATAAGACCTGTAAAGCTATAGGGTATTTCGCATATAGTTTCCAGCCACTAAATAATAAAATAGGCCAGTTTAATCCTTTTGCTTCATTTGCAATAGATAATCACCCTAGCATCCTCTCATTATCTGATCCAGACTGACAGCAAATCAGCATATAATTATTATTCAGGTTACTTTATACCATTAGCTTACCTCTTTGGTGTTTAGTGTTGGTTTGTTTCTAAGTTAGGTCATTTCTTTTCAGAAAAGAGCCTTCTTTTCCACTCTACTTTCCTTCACCTGTGCAAGACTCCTCTCTCAACCCTATACTACTCTTTTTAAAATATTTGTTGATTTTAAGGTCATAAGGAGCAGAAGTCACAAAACTTGCCTGAATTAATTCCTTTTGTCAAATTCTACAGCTGTACACTCAAGTGTCCAGGAAAAAAAAATAATCCACCCTTGGTATATATATTTCCTCTGATGTTGAGTCCACCACTATCAATAAGATATTCCAGTGTTTAATTACCCTGCCTGTNTTTCCCCTCCCAAACCAAATGCCCAGAAACCATATCTGTCTATGTTGTACATTTGTTTGGCTTCAACTTTGGGACAACAGGTTTGTTACAGTCACCTGTGAAACAAAATTTCTCTTTAAAATTGCTATTTTCTATGTTGCAGGTTACAGGTTACAGACCTGTACACCCCCTCAAGAGAGAGGTGGCTCTTGGTTTAATTTCTGGTTTAAAACAATACAATTTTTATATGCTACATATATTACAGTCCCTCTTTTCTAAGGCTTCCATCAATTTCATGGTTCTTTGTTCAACTCACTCCCATTTTGCTGTAGCACCTTAAAACGCCAACACTAGAGCTGAGCATCAGGACTAGACACTGATGTAATGCCACTTCCTCACCTTTCTCCAAGTTTTCCCCCCAGTGCTCAGACCTTTTGCAAACTCACTGCTTCCCAGAACAGGCATCAGCTACATTTTTTATTAGTAAATGCAAGACCTTTCCTTTGGATGTGTTAAAATGCACATTATTTGCAGTTGCTCAGCCAACTAAAAAAGTAATGTTAAACTTTTATCAGCTATCAGTCAATTTAAGTATGTAATATCCTTTTCCTTCTCACTCTTTGCATTATGTGCCAATTGTTTCTCCCCTCTACCAATCCAGGCGTCTCTTCCAAGCAATTGATAGAAGTAATAAATTACTGTCATGGGATGATCTTTCCCTGAAAGCACCACTCAGGACCTGAGACCTTGGCTACATTTGCTCAGCTTAAACTCATTAGCTGATTCTGGCAAGCATGTGGAAACAAAAGCACAGATAATTTTTTGTGTGGGAAGCCTACACAAAAGCTCTGGACTGTGTCTGCTTTGCTCTAAGGATTCAGAGAGGTGTCAGCAATTTTACACCCTTCTAACACATATTGGGCAGGAGGCTGAGGGGTGAAAGTTGCCCAAATAACAGCAGCTAATTGGTTTTCGGTAGGGAGGAAATCAAAGAGCTTGGCCCCAGTCTATGTGGTTAATAGGGCCATTGCCAGCATGTGTCAACCAGCTAAGTTATAAAACACTAAATAGGGTGGGCAACATGCCCCTTGTGGGATTGTCTATGCACAGCCATCCAATATCATGTAAGAGTCCAAGTCCCCAGTGGGACCATTGCAAACAGGGTTGGGGCTGCATCCCAGGACTGGACATGCTGAGCAGTGGGATGTGCATGTCCTGGTCCCCTGGGTCTGTGATGCTGGTCCCAAATGGGGCTGGGGGACAGGGCCAGAACTCAGGCCAGAACTCAGGTGAAATATGTGACTGTCAGAGAATAAAAATCATACAACGGAAACCTAATCATAAAAATCACTATCCACCTGCTATACCTACCCCACTTAATAAATTGTACATGTAATGTCCCTGAGCGGTGTGGTTCTGTTCTTGGGGATATCTTACCCCTAAATTCCCTTGAAACACCAATACAGAGCACAACACAATGCACTTGTATTGCTCAAATATGTCCATTCCCCAATAAACCTGCTTTGTTGGCTGGAGACACTGTTGTGGGTGGTTTGCTTTCTTTTTGTTGCATGCAGCTTCTTTTTTCCAACTGAGATCGAATGAGTAAAAAGAGAGAAAAAAAAAAATAATCCCATAAATATTTTTAAGTGATTTCAAGTAGAAAGAGCTAGGTAAAAGTATCTTTTAGGATTTTCAACTTTACTCAACTATGAATAACATACACAATGCAAAGAAATTACTCAAGTGTAAAAGACATTTATCTGAACATTAAATTACAATGGCACTGAGAACAAATCTGCTTGTGACTTCAATTGCAAAAATCTTTTCCTGCTTTTTCACAGTTCCAGTGTGAAAACAGGAAAGCCAGAGTCAGGTTCTAACTCGGTTCAGCACATCTGTCTCCAGAAGCTTCTGTGGCATCTATACGCAGGAAGAGAGACTGGGTTATTGATAGCCCAGAAAAGGAAAAAAAAAAAAAGAATATATCTAAAGGAGACATTTGCATCCTCTCTTTTCCAGTGATAGGGATGATTCTGTCTCTGTTGGCATTTTTATGTGTCTTTCAGTGTAAATTAATGACTTCACTGATTTCAGTGAGATAATTCAAATGTTTAGAGGTAAAAATGTGTCTAGATGTGCAACAGAGGGGCCTTCAGATTTTAGTGAACCATTTTATACTACAAGAGCCACTTACACTTATTAACTATAACAAGGTTGTAATTTTACCATGTCCTTTGTCCTTGTCTTCCAGTGTAAGGACAAAAAATTAGGTGTGATATCAAATACAGAGACGTGCTACCTTTGTTTTAGATAAATGTCCATGCCTTGGCAGTGTGAACTCGCTTCCCTATATTACTCCAAGAAGAACATTTAGGAGTACTGCAGATCAAGTGCTGAGTTATCCAAGGTGTTACCTGCAGCAATTACCAAGACTTTGAGGGCAAGGGCTACATAATTCTTAGAGCTGAAAAAGGAGTTTCCATGAGATAAAATGACATGGTTCAAAATATCAGAGGTTATCACGCAACTGGGTGTTAAACTTATAGAATTGTTTTTTAAACCTTAAATTAACAGTACCTGGAGACTGCAATCCAGCATTTATAGATTGAAGGTAGTGTGGGACTAGAGAGCCTTATTTTGCCAATAACCCACCCCAGGTCCTTATACCCGCCACTTAACCTTTGTGTTTCTATTTCTTCTCAAGCATTTGGTGACAACATCAACTTAAAATTCATTGAGGCAAGGACTACTCATCTTTTATGTTTGTGAGGTATCTTTCACACTGTGGCCTTAGTGTCTAGGGTCTGTAGTTCCTGACACTATATAAATAAAGTCACAATAAATACTAAGTAGAAGTTTCTCTCCATGCTAAGGTTGTTGGTTGTTTTGTTGTTGCTTTTTTTTTTCCAGGAAGACTGTGGAGAGAGCTGCTGCAGATACAGCGGGGTCACTCTGGTGGTCAAAAATCCCAATTTGAAGTGGAATATTCATTTTAGAGATATTTTAACCTGCTGGCATAGTCAATTACAGTGAGCGGATGGCATTTCAAAAGCATTTATTTCTTTTGAATTGAAATAATTTTTTAAGGTAGGAAAGCCATGTGAATAGTTGCCATCTGGATGCAGCTAACCTCACAGAGAATATATCGAGCCATGGGTGTATGCGTATAGATTATATTTGTTCTTTTTAGGCATTTCATTTCCCATTTGACCTGTCTTGACTGGAAGCTAAAAATTTCAATTTAAACTACTGGTTAAGATTAATTTGCTAGAATTTGTAAGCAGAAATAGTGTTCTGATTAGCAATGAGGCTCTCACCCTCCAAAGAATAAAGAGAAATCAGTTTTGAAGAGTATGAATATGTATACGATACCAAGGCTGTTATACAAGAACCAGATTATTGATTTAAATTACCTTTGATTATTTACTCCACTTTTTAAAGTTCTGCAGTTTACAAGAGGAGGCAAGCTTGCACAAAATGCTGATGTTAGGCAGGTAGCAGACATTATGTGTACTTGGTAATGCATTTGAGTCCTGGTTTACAACCTTGTCGTTATACTGTTCATCTTCCCCTTCACCAGACATGCTGGTTATGTCTAATACTGGCATTTCTATGATGAAGAGTTCACCAGCACATCTTGGTTTTAACACCATGGGGTATGCAGAATAAGAAAGTGAGCAGGAAAGAGGCCACCCCAGACTTCAGAGATTCTCTCTTCATTAGAAACTTACACCATATGACCACTAACAACTGATTTTTTTATTTTTTTTTTAGCTTGGGATCTGATTTATAGTTGTTTGTGATCTTTTAATTTACCAGGCATCAAAAAATAAAAACAAAACCCACTTGAAAAAGAGGTAGATGAACTCAGGATAGAAATCAAACCCAAAGCCAGGGGAGGCTCTAGTCCAGTCGTGTCTAGCTGAACCATTTCTCCTTCTCTTTCCCCCTCAATGGCCTGTTGTTACAAATTTGATATTTATCTCCCTACATTTCTGGCAAGTTGCTGAGATGGAAATGATTTTTCTAGCACCAGGCATTTCTCTGCCTGCCTGAGTGTCTCAACCCCAACGCATTTTTTTCTTGGGAATGTCCCACCTTGGTTTTGCCATTCTGTGCCTGAAACAACTTAACTGAGTAATGTGATTGAACAAGGTAAATTATGAAAAGAAGATAAAGGGAAGTGAAGCCAAATGCAGCATTTTCATTAAGTTCAGACTATCCAAAAATACATTTTGGTTTGGAAAAAATGTTATTCATGTTGAATTCATACATCACATAAATGTATATATTCATATGAAAATGTTGCAGTGGTATTATATCTAAATGGTAGCACTGAATACATTTTCCTATCTGAATTTAATTTTGTCCAACTAAATAAAGTTTATTAACGTAGACATTAAAAGGATCTAATTGAAACAGCTGACAAATGCAATCCTGTAAGATTAAGACTGATATTGACTAAATGTTATTATGAAAACTGGTTGCATTCCCGTTTGAATTGGCAAACCTTCAATTGATTTCCAAAGACTCATTGACCTATATGAATAAGAGTGCCAACTTGAGCTGTCCCAAGAACAACATTTGCATTACTCAAATTCACAATACCTAATTCAGCAGTTTTCATGCCCCTTCTTGTTTCTCAGCTATAAGCATTCATGCAAACAGCCTGTTTGCACAAGTCCTTGGCCACAGCCATTTATACAAATATTTGTATCCGCATACAAACACGGCTATACCTGCACAGACAATGGTTCGATACTCATTATTTGCTATTCACTGTTTGCCATTTGTTATTTTAATTATCTTTGGCTATAATCATTTCAGCTGGCTGATCTGGGAGTAGTCAAGTCACTGAGGAGAAAATCGCATGTCCTGAATGACAAACAGTTCAGGCAGCCAGAGACTGATGTGACCATTGTGGTGAACACTGCAAATAAACACATCTATTAAAAAAAACACAAAAGCAATCTCCAAAATATGTGAGAGGTAGGCAAAAAATACATTTGACCAACTAACACACAACAGTTAATCTATCTCATGGTTACTCTGGGATTAATTTAACAAAAAAAAAGGTTCAGTACTTTTTCTTTCTTTTTATGATTGCAAAATATCCCGACAAAAGATTAACAAGCATTTTAAACACTGCCAGAGCCAACTTTCCACCATGGAAACATCTTTGATTTAACTACTTTTCCTCCCTTCCATTTTCTTACCACTTTGAATATCTTTAAATTCTTTGTATGAAAAGCAAAGGAGTTTTTCGGGGGTTGTTTGGTTTGGGTTTGGTTTGGGTTTTTTGCACTAGTTCAGTTGTTCTTATTAAAAAAAAAAAAAAAAGAACCAAAAAAATTAATTTCTCACAGCACTGCTGGATTGTTGGTCCCTGTGAAATACAGAGCTAGACTAATGTCTTGAACACAGCATCTATTTTTAGTTCAACCATAGAAGTCCAAATTACCTGAATGATTAAATCATGAAACAGGTATCCTGAAAGAAGTTGTGACATGGTGTAACAAACCCAGCATTTTTGCAGCTAAATCATCAGGTTATTTTGTCTGATCTAGAAATCAATTTTTGCCCTCCCTTTCTTCTGCAGCCTTGAGTACCCCCAGCAGAAAAGGGATGGAGTAGAGCTGCCTGAAGTTCATCCTTTTTCATACTTACAGTAATTGGCTTACCAATAGCTAGAAGTGCAACATTAGGTACTATCAGACAATTGCTTGCAATTGATTCTTTAGGTTTCTCATTGTTATTAAATCAGTTTTTTTTTTCTTTTGGGAGATTAACATTAAGATTGAAGCCTGTTTGGTGCCAACACACATGCACTACCATGTAAACATCATAAATTAGACTTACTTCTTTCAGAAACTGAAAGATAAAGACTCACAAGTGTTTGCATATGTAATTGCAGGAAAATGTGAATTCATTCAAACTTAATATCTTACAGGTAAAACCAAAAGTATACAGTCAGCTAGATCATTTGCCTGATAAATGCATTTGTCTTCTTAATGAGCCTTTTTTCTGATGTAGTCTGAAGAACTCATGTATCTGAGCACATCATCAGTAACCTTGAAAACTAAAAGTCAATATTTTGGAAAAATCCTTGCACCAAAATGCAGGAAAACTTAAAAATGAAAACCTCTGATGAGACACCTGCTAGCTGATAACTAGACATGCTTGACATGTTGCTGTTTAAATAGGATTAAACATACAAAGCAAATGATGGGGGTGTGTTTAAAATTTCGCATAAGCAGGAAAATTCCTCAATATTTTCACACACATTTGATCATCCTGGTGCCTTGTCTGACTGCTGTATATCAACTCCTGAAACACAAATGCACTTTAACAAGAGAACTCAGGGGGAAAAGGGGACAGAGTTGAGTTTCATGTTACTAGGCAAAGCAAGTGCAAATTGCATTCCCAGGACCATCTGCTGAGACAGCAATTCCTCTCTGTCAAAGAAAGAGCACATGGGTTGAAGCACTGTTAATACATTGTGCCTTTTAAATAAATCACTTTATGCATACACAGATCATGTTGTGATATTTTTCATTTAGGATGATGCTTCTCCGAGGGAGCAAAGTAATATAAAGTTTGCATCCATATGGAGTTTAGGGTTGTTTGCCCCATTAATCAACAAACAGTGCAATGTGTATGTGCTAATAAAGCCTTCACATTGTACAGGCAAGTATTGTGTTCCTGTGTCTTACCTATATAAGAAGCAAACTGTCCTGATGGATGGGAAAAAAAAAAAAAAAGAACAAAACAGATCTGGGAAGGAAAGCAGCTGAGGCTGATATTTGGTCAGACAGCCATGTGTTGCATGACTTTTTGAGGTTCTGCTGGCCAAGAAATTTTCTAGCTGAACAACCTTCCCTTGAAAAACAGCAATTCAATGGAGGCACAGCATTTTGAGCATTTTGTAGGAGTGTGTCAAGTATATGAAGACACTTGACAGGATGAGGCAGAGCTGGTTTTATCTGTGAAACTTTTATTTTGCCCATGAAGAAATGCTTTCAACTCAGGGCTGAGAAGAAGGAACTCCAGTTCCTGCATATCTGTAAGACCACATGCAGGGCTGCAACATTTTTAGCACAATCCCTAGCTATTTACTTATGGGTTGCCAGGGAATTGGTACTGCAAAATCTGGGGTCTGTTGTCCTTCTGGTGTTTTACACCAAATTCTACAATGGGCTCTGATTGCCCTCTTGGCTTCACAGAGTGCTTGCTATAAGATTAGATTTTGTGAAATGCTGTATTGGACACATCTCTCATGCCTGCAAAGCTGAGAGTGTGAGTCACAAGTGCTTCAGCTGTGCATGAATCAGACATCCTGTAATGCAAAAACAACAAAAAAAGGTCTAGCATAACTTCCCTGCTCATAAAACCGCATATTGAGGGCACTTCCAGGTAGAAGCACCTGAGACCCCATGGAAAACACATACCTGCCAAAAGATAAATCCTTTTCATTTAAGGCTAGTGAGGTAAATTTTCGTACTTGAAAAGAACAGTGGTAGGTAGTAATGATTTATTTTTTTTAATTTTGGATTTTATAATTCTACTAGTCAGGTGGCAAAATCCAAAATCAAATACTTGGCAGATGTTACTTATAATTGGCATTTTAGAGAAAGAATACTATTGGAGCTGCTACTATAGGTATTTTTCTTTAAATAAATATTAATTAGTGCTGTTAATATGCTCACAGCCAAGACAGAGGTACAGATTTTACTGTTCCCCCTCATTCTTACTTGCTGATATTTGACATCTTTTGTTTATCAGCTAGTTGTATTATTACCAGCCCTAACATGCTCCACTAGCCTTAAGTGATCTGAGAACACTAAAAAAAAACAACAAACCAACCTTGAGAATGACAATGCTGGCAGCTTAGTGGAACAAAGCCGACAAGCTATGTTTTAAAATGGCAATCAATATTAACTTACATCACACTTTAGAAAGAAAGCAGATTTGACAAATGGTATCAAAACCCTACCTCCAATTGAATTCTGTAAAGGAAAGTTTCTCCTATATTCCATTTATGTTTCTAGAGGCTATTGAAGTTGTTTAATAATGTTTTCATGTCATCAGAGAATTTATTACAACGGAATATTTTATTTTTTTTGCTCAGAGAAAGAAAACTTTAATCAGTGAAAAAAAGACAAAAATATTGAAAAAATATTCCAAATAGTGCAGTAAACTCTAAGTAACCAGGAGAAATTAACATATTGTTTGCTGTCATCATAAGATAGCTTCTTACTGTCAGATGAAATTTGCCTTAATATTTAGGTAAAACTCTTTTTCGTAAAGATAGCAACGTGGAAACTTATGCATGATTGATTCTTCACTAAATCTGCATGTAATTATTTTGCCACAGTAGCACCAGCAATATAGGGTCAACATAGGCCAGAGCCCTCCTCCAGAAATCTGAAATACGGTTTCTCCATTCTTCACATGTCGCTGGACAGATCAACTCCTATGCCTAGAAAAAGCCTTTCTGAAAAGGCCACTAATAATGTTATTTAAGTGAAATGATCTCTCAGAAAAGGTTATAAAGCACAAAGAATAGCTACATGCCCAGTTCTGTTTAATATCTTTATATATCTTTATTAATGATCTGGATGAGAGGATCAAGTGCACGCTCATTGAGTCTGCAGACAATGTCAAGCTGGGTGGTAGTGTTGATGTGCTTGAGGGTAGAAAGGCTCTACAGAGGGATCTGGACAGGCTGAATCGATGGGCTGAGGCCAACTGTATGAGATTCAACAAGGCCAAGTGTCAGGTCCTGCACTTGGGTCACAACAACCCCATGCAGTGCTACAGGCTTGGGGAAGAGTGGCTGGAAAGCTGTCTGATGGAAAAGGACCTGGGAGCATTGGTCGACAGCTGGCTGAATATGAGCTAGCAGTGTGCCCAGGTGGCCAAGAAGGCCAATAGCATCCTGGCTTCTATCAGCAATAGTGTGGCCAGCAGGACTAGGTAAGTGATTGTATTCAGCACTGGTGAGGCTGGACCTCCAATACTGTGTTCATTTTTGAGCCCCTCACTACAAGAAAGACATTGAAGTGCTTCAGTGTGTCCAAAGAAGGGCAATGAAGCTGGTGAAGGGTCTAGAGCACAAGTCCTATAAGGAGTGGCTGAGGGAACTGGGGTTGTTTAGTCTGGAGAAAAGGACGCTCAGGGGAGACCGTATCACTCTCTACAACTACCTGAAAGGAGGTTGTAGCGAGGTGGGTGTACATGTCTTCTCCCAAGTAACAAGTGATAGGACAAGATGAAATGACCTCAAGTTGTGCCAGGGGAGGTTTAGATTGGGTATTAGGAAAAATTTCTTCACTGAAAAGGTAGTCACGCTTTGGAACAGGTATCCCAGGGAAGTGACTGAGTCACCATTCCTGGCAGTATTTAAAAGACATGTAGATGTGGTGCTCAGGGACCTGGCTAATGGTGGACCTGGCAGTGCTAGGTTAACAGTTGGACTCGATGATCTTAAAGGTCTTTTCCAATTTAAACGATTCTATAATTCTATGTCAAAATTGGAGACAGAAAAGTGAAAATACATATGAGTTTTTTACTTACAAAGAGGTCTGTATTAGTTGCAGAATGAAATGCATGAAACACTAAAGAACGGCTGCAAAATCATCTCCCTATGCCAGGGAGGACCACCTATACCTCTACTGTATTACTCTTGGATATATATCCCTTAGTCTTAAAAACATCTGGTGACAGTGATTATATAGCCTCTTCATACAATCTATTCCAACACCAATTTCAATCTATTAGAAATCTTATGATAAGCCTAATTTAGCCTTATGATTAGCCTAAATTTCCCTTGTTACCATCTAAGCCAATTAACTTTTTACCCTGGCATGGAGAAGAACCTTCTCAGCAGCAGTAGACATACTGCAAGATTGGACTATCACGTCTCCCTTATGTCTTCTCTCCTCAAAAGTTAACCAACACAATTAACTCAATCTTTCCTTGTAGGTCATGATTTCTAAAGCTATACTCTTGTTCTCAGCCTCTGGACTCCCTCTGATTATCTCTCATCTTTCTTGAAGTGTGGTGTTCAACAGCTGCCGCTAAACAGCATAAAGTCTTATTCCACTTATCTTATGAATAATTATCCTGTTTCAACATCTACATATAATGTTTGCCCTTTTTTAAAAAGCATGATTCACTGTAATTCCCAGCTCCTTTTCTGAAGAACTGTTGCTGGTTAGCTAGTTTACTCCTAGCAAAGAATAGATGTTTCAGTGTCCTTACTGAATGAAATTTATTCCCATTAAGACAGAACAAAATTTCACATGGAAAATTGTGTGCTGATTTTAAGAACGTTTCATTGATTCCACGTCTGCAATAACCATTTCAGTTATGCAGAAAATTCTCTATGACACACTGAACAAAACAGAGCAAATACATGTGCTTCATTAATGGACTTGCATAAAAATTTGTATTGTTTGATAATACTGGTCTAATACACCTACTGAGCCTATTAGACAGATCAGATTGAGTATCTTCATTTCCATGCACAGCATGTAGTCATCTATATCAATGGGAAAAAACCCCAACATAATACTATCAAATTGAAATGGCCCACAAGTCATATTGAACCAATAGAGCAGACTTCACAAGGCAGACATCAAAGAAAAATCAGTCCTGGACTGTTCTACACTTCAAATCCAAAGAGTCAATCTCTACTTTTAACAATTAGCAAAGGTAAATGCCAAAACATAAAAATATGAAGTAGTAAGGTTAATCCAGCTAGCAGAGCTAAGGCATTAGAAATGCTACAGCAAAAAACTCGAGTTACAGATATTCAGTCAACCTTGAGCTAGCTAAATGCAAGCTGGCTTCCAGAAAACAAGAGTAACATATTCAGACAATGCTGTTCACAAGTCCTACACTCACTGAGGTTTTTTTCCTAAGGCCAGGCCTAGATCTGACCTTTAAAAATGGGCAGATTGAAGAGCAAGTCTTGCTGAGAGGACTGATGCTGTGTGCAAGAGCGGCACAGTACGGGCTGCAGGCACAGGGACAAGGTGGAATGGGACAGGAATTGGAAACGGCCTTGAACTTGTACAAATCATGGTGATCAGAAATTCGCTGGCCTCAGGGCCTTTGCATATTTTGTGAACTTCTCCAGTGAAAACCAACCAAATTAGTTCCTTTTGATCACAGCGCACAACATCAGCACAAGCCGCAGTTACCTGCTGCTCAACATAGGGACAGCATGTGCACGGGCTCAGCTTGCTCCTTGGCTGGGAATGGATTTGCATCACGCAGGCAGACTCCAAGCATCCTTATTTACAGACCTCCACCTGTCCCCCTCCTTTTCTTGGCTCTGGTTTCAACACGCACCTCCAACAATTTTGTCACCTGCCAGCCAGGAGCCATGCTGCCCTAAAGATACAATATTAATGAGCAATCAGGCACAGCAGGTCTTAATGCTGCATACCCTATGGAGTGAAGTGAGAGTACCTCTCATTCTGCTCGCTGCTTTCATAAGGTGCAGCCACTGTGCCAGCAAAGAGACAGGCACTAATGTAAGGGCTTAGTTATGCAAAGAGGTGAATAGCTGGCAGAGATGCACAATATGGAATTATTTTTTTTTCTTCAGGAGACAGAGAGAAAGCTGCAGAAAGAAATAGCATGCAGTCTTTTTGTTTCTGGGTCCTTTCCATATCTCTTCTCAGTGTAAGCAAAAAGCCTACAAAAATTGAATACAACATATACCGTTATTATTATTATCCTTGACCCGTAAAAGGTGGATCAGGATTTGTTCACCAGGGTTATCTGTTCTATTTACTTTGCTTCCCTTTTCTAGTTAAGTCCTCTCTTCATCTGCATTTCTCAGAATAGCACATGGATTACTTTTATCACTATTATTTTAGTCCAAATACTTGGGTTTTTTCTTTTTAATTAAAATGTGATTTTGCTGAATTAGAATAAAATAATACCGATGGCAACCATTACAGACATATCAGCGCATTTTTCTTGTATTCTGCAGCTGTTCTTGATTCACTGTTCTGCTTCATCCAGGATTGGAGAGGTTACAAAATGATATCTAAAATCTTTAGACAGGCATAAACTGGCATAAACTTTTAAGAGTTTATTACTGGGTCTTCAGACAAACCGGCCACAGCTCTGCAGCCCCATTCTGCTTCCCGTTAGCCAGCTGCACACTTGGAGAGCAGCTAAGTGGTGGCAAGGGTATAGCTGCTGGCTGAGGCTGGCAGAGATTCATATTTAAGCAGCTGATCTAGTTTATGAATGTGAAGATCTGAATCAGGAGATAAACAGATGCAAAGGCCTATCCTTGCATGGGATTATTGTATTTCTAACAGCAAATATGTGTGGGTTGGCCAGCATCCCATATGGGGTGGAAAGTGGAGGGAGCTGCTTCAGCACCACCTATAGATCACTAATTAGCACTGAGCTCTTTAGCCACACCTCCCCTGCCCCACAGCCCCTCACTCATCTAATTTCCTCCATTCTTATACCCAATCCCACCAGACACCCTATCTACAAAACCTCTAAGTCATCCCAGAAAAATACTGATATTTTGTCTCCCAAATGCTTCCTGATGCTCATTTGATCCAGATTTCCCCCTGTGCAAATGTGGCACTCAGACCCCCCAGTCCTGACACTTCCCATGTCTCCTGGCTCCACTCTCCTCGCTCAGGCCCCCAAATCTGACAGAACATCACTGCATAGGGCATGGAGAACCACCAAAATTTTACTGTAAGACTTTGGCCAGAAATTTCCTCACTGCACTTTCATGGACTTTCGTGGACAATGAACTGGTGGAAGATTTGACATGAGCTGGCACTTAACTGGTCTTTGTTAAAAATTGCATGGAACAATTTCTTAATTATGTCCCTTTACCAAAAGCAGAAAGCTAAAGAAATTCAGGGTCTTTTGTACAAATCAGAAAACTTGAATTTGTAGCCAGCTGAATGCCATTTTTTAACTAAAGCTTATGCCATTTTCAGCTGTGTCTGAAACACAAACCCCTGTACTGCAAGGATGGCACCAGCATGGGTGAATCAGCACACCTGGCTGACCGTCATAATTCCCCACCAGGTACTTAGGGTGGGGAACAATGCATTTATTTGTGAGTTCTCATTTTTCTAAAAAGAATGATTCATGCTTCTATTTTTTTTTCCCTAAAATACTTTTTTTTTGTGTGTTTTTCACAGCTGCCTGATCTGACATACAGGCTGCTCAAACAACTAAATTAGACCAGACAAGTTCTTGGTCATGAACTAATGCAAATGGAAGGAGGTGCTACCTAGATCATGCCATGGTCATGAGGACTCATCAGTGCCATTTAAGATCAATGAAACACATATGTTGGTGAACAATGTTTTATATTATTCATCTTTTCCAAAGATGAATGATCAAGAAAGAGCCCCCTATACTTCCCATGTTCATTATATAATTTCATTCATATTTGTCTTCATTATCATTTAACAAAAACAGAAGAAGACCATCCTTCCAAAGCAGATAGCTGAGTGCAATCACTGACAGTGACACTTCTTCCTACAAATCCTATGCCCCAGGTCTGTGGGTATATCCTGGGAGTTATACTTTATACGTGATATCTTACCTGCATAATGTACCATCATATTTGAGTCTCATGTCATAACTGAAAGCCAAACTGTGAAAGAGCACCACTGTAAATGTATAGGCAAGACTGGATTTGGTTGCAGGTCCTCTGGCCACACCAAGTATATCAGTTTATTCTCCCACAGCACCCATCTCCTCTGCAGGAGTCTGCTGCAGACAGAAAGCACTTACTGCCTGCAGGTAAAAGCTTGCTCTGGATTTTTTGCCTTCTGCAAAGGCAGAAGGGTTTCCTGGCCTGTCTCTTTTGTTCACCCACCACCATAGGTGGGACTGGGATCCTGATTTAGATGGCATGTGCTTCAACAGTGGGGTTTTGCTGCTTTTCTCACATTTTTGACAATTTGCTTAAAGCCTAACAAACATTGTAAGCATCAAGGGGTTTCTTTCACTTCCTGAAGCAAACTGTTGTCCTACTGTAGCCCTAAAGCTTTTTAAAATGAGTTTCAGAACTTTTTCAGACACTTGGGGACATTTGCTTGGCCTTATGAAGTTCAGGTCAAGACAGTATTAGGGCTTCAAGTTTTAAGTTTCTAGGTCTCAGCCAAGAGCGGTTGCTTGGTGAAACACAGAAGTCATGAGACTATTTAATTAACCTGAAATCTCCCACTGGCACAAAATTAAAGTTCTTTTGCCAGAATCATTAGTAATTTGCAAGCTCTGTTCAGCAGGAGAGTAACAGATATTTGATCAAATGTGCCCTTTCCAGGAAATGACAGCCGTTAGGATGGGAGGGGGAAGCACTTCAAAATTTGTCTGATCAAGTAGAACAATTTGGAATACATAGTGCTCAAAAGTCTGTTAACCCTTGCTACCATTTCACAGAACATGTTGGGGAATGAAGATATTGCACTGTCTTCACACTCCCCCCAAACCTGACATACAGCTTGATTTTAAATGTTTTTTTTTTAATACACATGTTTAGACCCTATGCACAGGCAGTGGCAGGGAGGAAAGGAAGCAGATCCCTTGCCATCTTCCTTCCCTAGGTTATGTCCTAAACTATGAAATGGCAATTACGTGTTGCATATATAATTTATATTTGGCTTAAGCAGTTTTCAGGAAGCATGTTTTTATTTATCAGGATACACCATTATACAATTAATGTATCAGATAATTGTGCACTTTATAGATTTGCATAGCCCTTATTTTATCACATTGCTAAGTAAAAGAAAGGATGTTGGTAAAGGCCCATGAATGCTCGTGGGAACTGCTGCTTTTCGTCAGGCTACGTTAAGCTTTGCTACGGGAATGAGAGCAACACTCAAAATACAGCTCATGTGTCCCAGGGAATCTCTGCCGAGAACTCTACAACAAAGGTAACAGACCGTGGAGCTGTGTGCAGGCAGCACAGGCTGCGGGGAATGAGCTAAGCATCTACAGACACAGCAGAGGCAGCCCGGGAAACATCACACCAAGGATAAAGAAAAACAAAGCAGGGCTTATCTACACTGCACTGGCTGCAAGAGACAGTCTGGTGAGCAAAAAGTACAGTCTCCTGCTGTTTTATTCTACCCGTGTTCAAAGGCAGAACATTTTGTACCGTCCTCATAAATAAATGGGATTACATCATAGTATCGGTTATCCAAATAGCTCCGCTGCTGCCGCAGAATGGGTAAACACCTCAGTCAATGGCAGCAACAACACTCCTCTAATTTCACAAAAAAAACCCAAAACCAATGTTTGGAGATTACCAAAGAGCAAGCTGCATTTTTCAAGCCTTTTATTTTTATGTGAAAATGTAACATTTCCTTTTGTCTCCCTTAAAAATGAAAATTCATTCAAAATGCTGGCATTCTGTGCAGAATGAAAATTATTTTCTAGGGGGGGAATTCCTAAATTTAGGGAGCAAAAAGATTTCTGGGGACACAAGCTAGAACAATCAGAAGACCTCTATGATGATCTCTTGCCATCTGCACTGGTCCCACAGTTTGTTGTACAGGGCAGCTACCTTTTATGGAGGAAAAGCAGATAATGGAAAGTACATAAAACTTTCTTCTTCTGACTATTGAGTGTTGTGTACCATAACAAGGAAAAATCCAGCACAGCTTAAAAATGAGCACACAATGATGAAAGAAAAGAATCCATAAATTTATGTCTGTGTATTCCTGCAACGGTGAGCACAGCTAAGATGGGGAAGAGAAAGAAAGATCAAAAAAAAGTGGCAAATATGGAAATCATTTTGAAGAACTTGCCCAGAGTATCTTGCAGTAATATAAAAGATAAATGAGCCTATTTTAAATCTGTAGTTTCTTTAAGCACTTTGTCAAGACAAGGAGAAATGAGGCTGAGCTGCCAAAAGACAATATTTGTCCTGTACCTTTACACGGACCAGGAGTTTTCAGTTAACTGGAGCTGAAGACAATTGAATTAAAAACCTATATAAATGACAGATATGCAATTTGAAGAGGAAAAATGGGCTGAGCTAAAGATAATTCACGTAGATTCTTTTCCCTATAATTTCACTTTGTTCATATGTGCAATTTTAAATAGAAAGCAGACCATTTTCCTGTTTCTGATAGCTCGCTTCTAGGATGAGTATTTTCACGTTTCTTCTTATATACAACCTGAACCTCTCCTGTTTCAGTTCTTGTCCATTGTCTCCCACCTCCGGAGGACCTCAACTGGCCTTGCTCCTGTTTATCAATGCTGATATCCAAAACTGGGTACAGCATCTAGATGTGATCTAAAAAGTACTGAGCAGAGGGAGCTATTCCCCACTTTAATCTCCTGGTCGTGCCCCTGTTCATGCCATCCAGGATACTGCTGCCCTCGGCACTGCGGACTCTCCTCTGCTCACTGCCCCCAGTCCCCAGGACCTTCCCACAGAGCTGCCCCTAGACAGGCAGGTCCAGCCTGGATGGCTTCTGGGACTCTGCCTGTCCAGGGCAGGGCTATTGCATCCATGAAGACTTCTGCTTTTCCCAATCTGCATGTACCTTCTAATGACTCATGAGGTTCTCCCTTTGCATAACAAATGGCTGAAGCCCAAATTCCTCCAGACACAGCCTCTAACTCCTACTGACTTCAAGTGGCTTGGGAAAAGAGATTTACACTCTGCCTCAGTGGAGCCAGCTGGGTATAGCTACACACTTAAGACCTCATCTCTATACCAGATTCACCCTAAAACAAAGCCTTACCCAGTGTTCATATTCTCCATAGCAAAGAACTTAAATCCCTTGACACTTGTCAAGTGCTTCCATGCCCCCTCATTCTTGTTATATAGAGCCTTCCTCTTCCAAAGTTACACTTGGAATGTTTTGGTCCTGAGTGACAGCCAAAGAGGAAACCAGCAGTGCAGTGATAGCCCACGCAGATCCACACATCTGGCTCAGCTGAGTCTGTCTTGACTTCACGGAGAAGATGCAGCTGAGGTCTGGAGCAGAGTAAGGTCCTGAACCAGTTTTCCCAAGGCCCTGTTAGTGCTGTAATTATCCAATTATCTGTCTGCTTGGCTTTTCTTCCATAATATGTACCGGTGCAATGTTTCAGTTGTGAAGCAGAAAGCTTAGTCTCCAAACCATCATTTGAAACAACTACTGTTGATTCATTTTGTCTATTGACACTTTTTTCAGACAAAAACTTGGATTTTAATTCAATCAAAGTTTCCTCAGAAAATATCTTTTATCTCTAGCATAGCTATCAAAAAATCTATTTAGTTTCAGACAGAATAAAAGAAGCAAATCTGGTTTTACTTACTTTGATCAGAAATTACATTTCAGGCATTTTCATACATGAATTTTTTCTAATTTCCTCCTTCCTATTGCACACTCCATTTTAAGAGGGTCTTATAGCGATTCCACATCACCAATTTTAATCTTGCTATTTCTTGCGATGTACTGTTCAATATAGTCAACAGTCTCATGGATACACTTTCCAGAAGAAAATATCTCTCTTCAGTTTCTGTTCCCATCACCCTTTCTTTCTACTCTTTGTACTTTGCAATCACATTGCGATTGCAAACTGTTCAAGGTCACGTTGGATGGGAATTTGGGCAACTTGATCTAGTGAAAGATGTCCCTGCCCACAGCAGGGAGCTTGGACTAGATGATCTTTAAAGGTCCCTTCCAACCCAAACCATCCTATGATTCTTTTTCTGTATGGCAGCAAGGCACAACATGAGCTTCCCAAAGGAGAAAAAAAAAAATCAAATACCATAAGGCTATTCTCTGTAACTTGCCCTTTACTCAAAATATTGCTTCTTTCAGTAAAGTTGCATCAGAACTGTATAAAAAAATTGAAAGATATCTCCCTCTGACTTTGTAGCAGAAGGAGATAGAGATGCAAGCACAGCCTTGAGGCATGTACTGTCTTTATCTATCCGGGAGCTGCATGCTTAGGCCAGTTCCACCCTGTTATCCATTTTCACCTTAGATCATGAAAATTAAGAAGCAAACAAATAACAAAAAGTACTTTTCAAGTTGACTGCACAATCTATCTCTACTTTTCTCAATTTTTTTTTTCTTCTGACCAAGCCTTCTTCTAATACAAATATAATTGAGCACCTCATTTTTTCTCTAACTTTGCAACAGGTTGCAGTCTTTACTATAAAGAGAAGATCCAACAAAACCAAAAATAGCATTTTGTTATTTTTTAATGGGAAAAGATTAATATTATGTCTTATAAGCATGCTATATATGGCAATAGGAGTTATATTTATTTATTCTACCAACTGAACATGGGGACATGAAATTAGTACAAGAGATAAAAATGGATGCTTTTATGCATATGTTATGAAATTTATATGCACCTTTGCTCACATTGTTCCAAGGGGAAAATCTTTCACAGTAGGCATCAGTTGCTTAATTAGCACAGAATAATTAAAACTCACTGCAGGGAAAATTCCATAGCCACACAGCAATTATATAGGGAGAGTCCTTGGCTATTGCATGTACAATTCAAAAATAACTTTTAGGTAAGTTACCAAAAAAAAATCAGCTATTCAAAATTGCCTTGTAACTAAAAGACTCCTCAAGTAACTAAGAAAATTAAACCAGGGGAAAAAAAAATCTAATAGCCATCAGTAAGGTCCAATCAAGCAGTGTATTAACTACTTTCACTTCATTTTTCAGGGTCAGTTCTTTTTATTGATTTCTGTAGATTCCTGAACCTTGAGAAATACATTTAGTATAATTAGACAGCAATAGCAACCTCAGAGTTCATTAATAATCATGAAATAGTTCACTTACTACCAATAAGAAGTCATTTACAGTATACATTTTTTAGTATTCATAAATATATCGTTATCAAATTTCAACAGATCTAAGACTTTTTGAAAATTAATTTGCTACCCTTGTTTGATCCCAAAGAAGTCAAAATTCTCCATATGAAAATGTTTTTGCCAGCAGAATGGCACGTCTTTTAAAAAAACAAAGTGTCAGTCAACATCAATCACAAATTTTAATTAGACCATTTGGTGAAATTTAAAAATAAGGGCAACTAATTTATTTTATTTTGCATTTCCCATTTTATTTTGGTACTAATATTCTGATATAGGCTTTCTTTTCATTTTGTTTTAGCCTCAGTATTTCATTTCCTCTCTCCTGTACTGCATCCAATTGATATTTTCCTGTAAGTTCTTTCCTTTGCAAGGTGTTCATTAACTCCAAATGCTTTAGCACGGCCAATTCATTCACGCTTGAAACTATCCCTTTCTTGTGACTGGCAATCTAGTAGATGCAGTACCAACTGCCTCATTACTAAAGGAAATACAGTACACAATTATGTTGCTTGTGCAGAGATCTTAACTGATATATCCACGTGACTTATGCAGCTGCATGTAGCACATGCTTCTGCATCCAGATAGGTCCTTCTCAGCAAGGCATTATCTGAGTGATTTTTAAGTATGCATTAGGCTTAGATGCAGCTTAAAAGATGATACAGGTACCTGCAATTATTTAAACGACAGAGACTAGCAAGTGGATTTAGCACCAGAGCTGCTATCTTCTCCATGCAACTAATATTGCTAAGTCTTGTATCATGTTTAATCTGTTGGGACTCAGGAGAGGTAATTTTTTGGGCCAGACAGAAAAACTTTTCTTTTCATCGTACTTTATAAAAAATTAAACAACCGCCCAATATGTTTGTGCTTGATGTTCTACATCGGTCACAATGACATCAAAATTTTGCAGAGATTTTTTCCTGTGGAGAAGCTGCCACACATAATTGAAACAAATTTCAGTGAGCCCTCAGGAAAACAATGGGAAGCTGTTATATCTCCTATACTGTATTTGCCTACCTAGTCCACATCTAAGTAGTGGAAGTGGGAAAGAACATTTCACACTTCTTGTTTTGAGAACAAATAAATGCTTGATGATGATAAGGAAGCATTGATTCCACAGTAAAGTTGGGTTTAGGAGCATGTAAAAGGAAGGAAAAACCAAAGTAGAAGGAAGAGGAGTCAGTCATCTGTGTGTGCTGCCATCATGACAGTTATACACAACGTGTATATGTTTATTCTGCCCAACTATACCAGCAGAAGGTGGGAAAAGATGGAGGGGAGGTTTAGATAAAACAGCTAATATATCATTCAACTCATCTTCTCACCAAAGTTGGCCTCCAATGGACCCCAACCCCTTAGTCCAGCCTCAAACATGAACTGTGGTCTTTGTCCATCTTTCAGGAAGATGTCCCTCTGTGTCTCAAAAAGGCCATAAAAGCATCACCCCATCCTCTTGTCCTAAATACTAACTTAAGGCAAACCTTAAGTCATCTCCCTTTGAATCAGCCCCTTAACTTTAAGTCCTTTAGGCTAGCTGCATTTTCATGAATGGGTCCTAGATGAAAATTTTCCCCAAAACACATTAAAAAGTCCTATTTGTGTCATTTACCTCTACATTGCACTCCCTTCGTACTGGAGTAAATTAATAACTAAACAAGGCACTATGTAGTGAAAATTCTGCCTGCTGCAAAAATAACATAGAGAACTTGCTTTATTAATTGCTGAAAAGCTTTCAGGGAAGTGAAAGGGAAAACAAATCCCCTTTTCGGGTCATTTAAGCCAATTTATAATGGACAAAATTACATCAGGAAACCATAAACAGATTTGTACAGGTGTAAGTGAAGCAGAGCCTGAATTACTCAGACATTTGAAGATTCAATTAAATGACTGAAAAATTTCTTTAATATGAACCACTGTGGTTGGGTATATTACACAGTGGACCATATTTGTTGCTGCATGTAGAAGATTGCTGTGATACATAATCCATGTGATGGATTATAGGCAGAGCCTTTTTTTCCATGGGTCTGGTTTCATTAGCTGACATGGATTTACTCCTGTTTATGCCACAGTTATTGACACCCAGGCAACAGTTTAATTCTGAATATGGTCTGTTTTAAGAACTGAAGATCCTTAGGATGACTTTACTGTACCTTTTTAAAGTACTATAGTAATGACTTGGGAGACATAGCAAAGGTAGTGACAGAGATTTGCAGACACACTAAAAAGAGAAGTGGGAGCAAGAGCAGAGTTCAGTCAGGGAAAATGCCAAGGTGATATACAGTTAAGATAAAAAGAAGTTCTGATAGGGTAAGAAAGTTATAGACATTGGAATAAATCTTCTACTGTGGAGTAATGTCCCAAAGCAGGAGTTTATCCGATGAGTAAGTATGATCTCTATCCCTGACTATGTCATCAACTTCATGCTCCACCACAGGCCTATCTGTGTGTTATTTAGTATCACACTTATCATTTTTAAGTGGGGAAAGCCATGTTCATTTTATCAGCTTCGCTTATTTGGCATATAGCATTCACAGGTCCTTTTTTGCAGGCCACTCTACGAGCATATGGTAAGCCATTGTTAGTGACTGGCAAAATGTAATTTGCTACTCTTTGTCTTAATGCAGCCACTAAAGACAAGCGGTCCAAAGAAAGCCAGGCCTATCAACTCTTAAAGAATGGTCAGCTCCAGTCTTGCTCTGGTAAGTTACCCATCAGATTAAAACCACTAAGCTCATACAAGTGTGGTGATGCATACATAATTTGTCTGTAAAACACTCTGGGAAACTTTTCAAAGGTAAATCTCTACAAATAATACAAATTCCCATTCTCTGTCAAAGGAATGTGCCTAACTAGCATTTCTGCCTTGAAAAATCGAGTCCTTTTTGGCTCTGAAAGTATGAGGTACTTACTATAAATGAAGGTGTTATGTTTCCTATCTTTATAAAATAAATCTGTCTAAAAAGCCAGAATAAATCTGTCCTGAAAGGATGAATTGCAAGACCTGGACCTCGGCACTCTGCTGTAAAAAAAGTTCATGAGCATCCCATATCACACCAACACACTCCAGGCCTTCCCCATATCACGTGTCCTGGGCTTCACTTACCACCTGCTGCAGCAATGCCATGGAGCCCCATTTGCTTGGCCTGAACCAGTCTGCTCAAGCACGCAGTTTTATTTGCCTAAGATAGAGCAAGTACTGACAAAAGTGGTACCCAGCATATTCTCCCTATTTTTTTGGCCATTCTGCTTTTCCCACCTGATTCAAATGAAGAAACAGGTATCAGTTTCAAGAGATGATAGCATCAGCGATGCAGAGAGGAGAAGTAGGCTTCCCTCTTCCCTATGTCTCACCATGACTTTAAGCTTGAAGATGTCCCAAAGTGGTGCCCACAAGGGACACACAACTGTTAGGCTCTACCAGAAACACCTGGATAGTGGGGAGTGGCTGGAACGGCACTAATCAATCAGGATTGCTACAGAAGTGATTAATTTTAATAATTTAATGATTTGTCACGAGAAGTGACCCATGTCCCTGTCAGGCTGAACTATTCTTACCCATCCCAAAAGAGGGATCCTGAACCCCTGCCTCAGGTGCTGAATGAGATCTGGCAAAGCCAGATATAGCCCCCCAGATCCCATCCCAAGAGGATCCCACAGACCAATACAACTTAGTGCAGTTTACTAAGCTCCCAGTATCAGGACTTTAAATGTATGTAATTTCAGTGATGCCAGCAGCTCAATTAACTTCAACAGATATTATCCATATGCTTAAGGGTTTTACTAGATTGCAGTCCAAGCTATTAGTAGCAATACCATTTGCTGACTGAAACAGATTTTAACGTTATAAATACTGTCAGATGGAAAGACTCAACTTGGTTTTGAGCAGGAGAAACATGGGCAAGGAGCACAAGATAAATATTCCACAAGAAGTATTCTATATGGTATTATTCAAAAGGAAACAACTCACATATAGTACAACAACAAAACCCTAGTTGTGTCATTCTGAAGCAGCTGTATTGTTAATTAAGTTTCTATCAAATACATAAGTATAACTGTAGGTAGTTAGAGCCAGGCGACCGGAAGATATCGTGCTGTACGGAAAGATAGGGCCCCTCTCCTGATAGCCAATAGCGTTTAGATTATGATGTAAGCAGACGGAAGTTACGTTATGAACCCAAGTTATATAATGCCATGTTACTCACCAATAAACGCCATTTGCCGTCCACCACATTGGTGTCAGTGAGCTTATGGCCCAAGTGGCCTGGGGTTGGTCGCCGTGCCGTTCCTGAACCAGGTTGCCACGCCATTCGAAGGCGACAAGTGGTGCCGAAACCCGGGAATCGTCGCCTGGACAGGTGAACGGCGGCCGGAGCGGCAGGACCAGCCCGGCGGGGAGGACGCTCCCGGACCAACAAGGACGATGAAAGCCCTTGTGAAGGTCGTATCACAATTACATAAGCAGTGGGGTATTGATTGTAAACCCAAAGATTTTACTCTTGCAGTTGCGAGGCTTTTGCAAATTGGGGTCATTGACCAGCCGGTGGATATTCTCCACCCCGAAGTGTGGGATAAATGCACTAAAGCGTTAGCGGAGGAGACAATGACCTTGGGTTGTGGGAAAAACCTTAAGTCGTGGGGGAAAGTCGTACAGGCTCTGCAGAAGGCCATACAAGAGCAGGAGACCTGGAGAGCGGCAAGGAACTGTTTGTTGGTCACCCTGAAATTGGGAGTCGGGGCAGCCACACAGACTCCGCGCCCCCCACAGACGATGGCAATTCTGCTGAGCCTATGGACTCGCAGGGAGGGCGATACACCCCCACAATCCCCGAACCCTGTCCCGCTCGCGGAGGGACAAAATCAAACAAAATCCTTCTGGGGCAAATTAGCCGAGAAGGCCAGGGATGCCGCAGAGAAATCAGAGTCTGAGGACGTCTGGGCGAGACCACTGCCCTATGCACCCCAAGATGGCGCCGAACAAAAAGGGGAAGGGCGGGGCGAGGATGCCCCCGGCAGGAACAGGGAGGAAGCGCTAAAACCAATAAGCACACACAAACAGGAAGGGGAGGAGAACGAGAAGGGGAAAAGTGGTGGGGGGCGACCGGGGAGAGGAGGGGAGCGTGAGCGAGGGGCGGAAAGGCAATCAGAGCAGCCATCTGAAAAAATGCCCTTATAGAGCAAACTCCCCGCTGAGCAGAGGGCGGGAGGGGCAAACCGAGAGGGAGGGGCAAACCAAGAAGGAGGGGTGAACCAAGATGGAGGGGTGAACCAAGAGGGAAGGAACGGCCCGCCTGCAAGGGAAGCGGGCGGGGCCGGAACCCGACAAAAAAGGTACTGGAAACCGGAAGTAACCAGTCAGTCGAGTTCCGACTCTGGATCAGACACTAGCTAGGACGAGTGGCCCACAACTGATTCAAATTCAGAGGAAGAGAAAACGGAGATAAACAGAGTCAAGAGCCAAAATATCCCCATCCAAATCAAAAAGGAACCGCAAGATGGAGAAATCCCTCTCACGGACTGGAGGAAAATAAAGATTGCGTGCGCCGACTGGGCCCCATCAGCCGCGCTAGCGTTCCCAGTCCGGGTGACGGATGGGGGACAGAGGATCCACTCGCCAATAAACCCTAAGGATATACAAGCGATTGTTAAGGCAATTGCGGATAAAGGGCTTAATTCTGCCATGGTCTCCACCCTCATGGATGGTGTCTTCGGGGGAGACGATATGCTCCCGTTTGATATAAAACAAACTTGTAGATTGATCTTTGACGGGGCAGAGATGATTGTTTTTAAACAAGAATGGGAAGACAACTGTATGAGACAACTAGCCCAAGTAACCGGGGCGGATCACCCGCTACATGGCTCCAGCCTGCAGCGGCTAATGGGTACAGACCCAACAATGATTACCCCCCAGTTATCTCTCGCTTAGCGTGCCTTATGTTTTTTATATAAGATTGTGATACATATATTTTAAGATTGTTATAAAGTATAGAATAGGAACAAGATGCATTTAGTATGTTTCTTACCCAAAATTATGATATATGTATTCTTTTAGTATCGTTATGCTTTAACCAATTTAATTATGCATAGGGAGGGGGGAAATGTAGGTAGTTAGAGCCAGGCAACCAGAAGATATCACGCTGTACGGAAAGATAGGGCCCCTCTCCTGATAGCCAATAGCGTTTAGATTATGATGTAAGCAGACGGAAGTTACGTTATGAACCCAAGTTATATAATGCCATGTTACTCAACAATAAACGCCATTTGCCGTCCACCACATTGGTGTCAGTGAGCTTATGGCCCGAGTGGCCTGGGGTTGGTCGCCGTGCCGTTCCTGAACCAGGTCGCCACGCCATTCGAAGGCGACATATAACATAAGCAATACATAGTGACACTCAATGACTCTCATTACCACTCCTCCCAGCCAAATTTCAATCCAAGATCTTGTGGGCGAAATTTATTTCTTAACTAATTGTACATTTTAAACTGTGAGCAATTTTTTTTTTTTTTTTACTTATTTGCAATAAATCAGAACTTGTCAAGGAATAAGCAGGGGAAGGGTAGAGTTTGATATTTAATTTTTGAAATAAAAGTCTACTTCATTCTGAAATACAAAACAGTAAACTGTGATTATTAGTTCTTTAATACCACTTCATCTAAAAATTTGTTCAACTTGAAAACCAGCTGGTTAAAGGGATAAATAACTGGAGGAAAAAAAAATTCAAAACATTTTGGATTGACCCAAAATGAAACATTGTTTACTTCATTTCACTGGGAACAAAAAAAAATATCTAGATTTTATCCACTGAATTTCAATGTTGTAGGAGAATCACAAATTTTGGCTCCAGGGGTAATACTTTGTATCTTATATGCTTAAAAGAAGTAAAGGTGCCAAGTTCCCTATTAGCATAAAATAAATCCTTTTAAAAAACAGCCAGGCCAGAAAGAACAATTGCAATCAACTAGCATGATTTTCTGTACAACACAGGTTTTTTGTTTTTTATCTAGAGGATAACACAAAACCTAAAATCATACCCAGCCCCCATTCAAGCCCTGACAACAACAGAGAAAATGGCATAACCCTTGATATGTGAATCCTCTGCTATTAAATATGCATATATATATGCCTGGTTTGCACTCTGAATTTATTTGGTTTAGAGTGGGAAGAATTAAATGCAGTCATGGCTCTGGAGCCTTTCTTAATTTCCTATTTGATGGGAAGCATTAGTAAACACTGCTATAAAAAACAAGTGAAACATTTCTCACCAGATCTGACCTCTAAAAATTGCACTTGCACCATAGCTGAATGCAGGCATAACGAGAACATCTTATAAACATTCCTGTTATCTAGAAAAGGTTGTTGGAAATGTCCCCATAAAGCATATGTTCAGGACTATTTATTGCATTGCAGGAAATGAAATCTCAGCAACATGTCTCCATTACGCAGAAACCCCAGATGTTGTATCAACAGTACCGGTTTCACCAATTGCTGGTTGGTATAACTACCCAAAATCTGTAAGATGGCTTTCTATTATGCATTCACTAAGGCAGGAGAGTTCACCACCTCAGAGACAGATTAGTTTGAAGACCAGTACAATAAGGAAGAAGGTTTCTGTGGACTAAAGAAGCTGGCATTGTGGAAGAGAAAGGCACAGAATCCTAAAAAGATTGCAAAAAAAAACCTGACAGCCAGGTGCACAGTCAGCGCAGTTATGCTTCCTTGTCATCACAAGGAATTTAAGCAGGAGTCTAAAATGAAGATGTCCCATAAATATTTTTTCTGAATCAGGATATACAGTCAGAATGTATATGATTAATAACATATGTTCATTTTAAACACTTTTAAAATTATTAACTTATGGAGGATGCAAAGATTTTCAGTCATCTGAACTGGACTTCCCTACTTGTCAATGACAACCTCTAGAGGAGACAGATACGTAAACCGCAAGTTTAAGATTATGTGTGCACAAATGAAAGTAATTGTTGGGTTGTAAGGTAATTTGTATAATAAAACCAGAAACTAACTATTGACCTTGAAGGTGACTGGTCAAAAGAAAGAGCAGAAAGGCATGGTCTGCGAGAGGCTGATGATGATTGGATAAAATCAAGACAAGATGAATGAGGAAACATCTGATTAGGTGATCTATGGGATCAGATCAGAGATCTCCAACATAAGCATAAGCTGTGCCGGGTCAGTTTTGGGAACGTTCTTCCAAAGGTGCCAAGGAGGCCAATCAGTGAACCCAACCACCAATCAAGAGATAAAACAAGGACAGTAATTTCACTATGTGACCAAAACTACATGTGCAGACCCTGGTCCAGATCAGTAAGAGAGTACCCTAGGCCAGTGACAGTTGCCCACCATCATCAGAGTCGGTATCTTCCATGGGTATCTCAAGGAGTGCATGAGAACATGACTTCCCTGGTGTTGTCACGCTGAATTACTGGTGGATAGAAAGGTGGTCTTTCCTTAGTGAATAATACAGCCTGGTTTGTGCTTGTGTGGTTGCATATTCCTTGCAGGTGCAAGGTTAGATACTGTTTTGGGAATAATCTTTTAACAGCCGTTAGCAATAACAACTGGAATATTGTTTTATGTAATAAAAAATAGTATAACTCAATTGCCCAGTTCAGTCATTGGCGTTTGTGCAAATCAGTCTTAAAGTTCCAGAGCTTTAGCTGCCCTGTAACACAACCAGTATGTCTTTTAAAGACCAGGCTAGTGAAACGAATGCTGGAAATGTGCTGTAACTACTAACCAGACTTGATTTCAATACGCTCACAAGAGCCATAGAAGAGCCCTGCAAAGCACTGAGCAGGATAAGCTGGGGCAGGCAGTAAAAGTGTCCATACTGCTGCCTAGCCAGATTGTTAGAAGTGTCACTAGAGTTTATCACCTCTTTCTGCTGAGCTAGGCTTGTGTATGGGGCAGATGCAGATGCATTTGACAAGAAGAGAGCCATGGATCTACTTCTGCAGCACACAGTTAGGAACAAGCACACTGACCCTTCCAGTAATACAGAAAAGTTAGTGTTGTTGCATCCACATTAGTATCCACTAAATCCACACCAGACACTTTGCTCACCGTGCTTTGTTATGTTTAAAGGGCACTGAATCTTACACCCATAACACACTCAGGTCTTGGCACTGCAAGCAAGACCATATGTATCTCAAAGGGGAAAGGGACAGAAGAGAAATCAGGAAGCACAATTACTAGAAAGGCTTGTGTAGCAAAACATGCGAGACACAGTGATCAACAACAGATAGAAGTACAATGTACCAGGAAAAGATCGCTTTTAATAACAGGGCAGAGGTAGATTACTGATCCATTATCTGAGAAACACATTAACTGAAGAACCAGTGCGCTGGAAATGGGATTGAGATGTGTTTCAGACAGTTGTGCCAGTCCTGTTGCTGAACTTGGTGTGCAGACCCAAGAGGGAGAGCTCAGCATCAGACGTCAGATGACTGGTTTTGTCAGAGATCTTCATACACGGCATCTTCCACCACATAGCTAGAGGAAAATAGAATCCCCAGCAAACACAACACAGGGCAGTGTGTGCACAGAGCCTAAAGGCAACAAGAGCCTTAAGCTAGAATGGCTTTGTCCTTAAAAATATGGAGTCATCTCATTACATTAGTCATGCTCGGAGAACAAAAACTGCAAGAAAGGGAAGAGAGAGAAAGAAGACAAGAGCTCCCTGTAGGTACAGATTAGTCAAATGCTTAGATTATTTCATTTAACATCTAAGTCCACATGTTGGATCCCTTATATTAGCTTACATAGCAGTTGAATTAGCATTTATTTCTTTTATAAAATAAAATTGTATTTATTCTTCCTCTTTCTTGGACTTTCTGATAAATATGGCATGAAGTTCTAAAGCATAGAAGTGGCAGATAACAAGTGCATTTACTTTCTGTGAATATGTGGCTTTCTAATTGCAGATTTTTCCTTCTCAAATCGGAGCAAAAAAGAGCAACTGATGACTACAGCTGAATGAATACTGCAATCATTACCCTTGTTATAATGATATATTTCAATAACAACCACAATACTTGATCCCCATGGATGGTTTTGTAATGACCATGGATTATGCTGAGAAAATGCTATTCCTAATTTTATTCTTAATGGAGTATGAAAGTCTTGCTATGTGGTAGAGACTAATTGTCACTTTAAATGTAATTTACATCACTCAAAGAACATGTATGCTTCATGGTATTAATTAAAGCATACCACAAAAGGTTTGGTTGACAAGAAATGGTGGATTTCTTACTTCAAACCAAATGAAGCAGTTATCTCACTAGAAAAACTCATAGTATCATTTAACAGAAGCACATTTTATCACAGATAGCATGTGGCCGTGTGAAAGAGCATGCATGGCCTGCAGAACATTTGGTATCTGCATAATTAAACTAACTAATCAATTGCAGAGCGGTAGTCAAAAGTCAAATCTTAATGAACTGGAAAAATGATACTTCAATTTTTCTGTCTGAAATCCCCAAATTAACATAATAAGCACAACATACTTCTAATCAGTGAAAAAACAGTATTTTTTTTCCTTATACTTAAATGGTTACTGCGTATTAAAGACATTATTTGCAGTGGCTTTGTAAACCATCAGCTAGTTTTGAGTAATTTAATAAACTAATGTAAGCATGTTATGCAAAAACCACAAGTTCCTGTCCCTTTTTGCAGCATTTTTGTTGCAAGTACCATTTTCTTCCTTTTTTTTTGCTATAAAATTTCCATTCAATTTATGCTGAAATACAAGTATTACATGCACAGAAATTACATATTTCCCAATGGGTGGGTACCTACTGGGAGAGGATTAGTATTTTCAAGAAATCTAGCTACCCCTAGAGAAGTGGCTGCAGAGCTGACTGGTAGAGGTCTTCATTCACTTTGCCTCCATTCTTACTGTAAGGAGAGAGATTTGATTGAGGTTAGCACAGTGATAAACCTAACAATAGTCGATGCTATTCTCCATGCTACAGTCATGTATATCAGTAGTCAAGATCCAAGCCCCATCCCGCCTGGCTCTACTGGCATAGAAGTCCCAGCCTCCAAAGGGCTGACTGAAACAAATGGTGGAAATTGTTTTTCACCCTTATTTTATTTATCAGAAAAATGAGATGTACCCATTAAACTCATTCACTAAGATATAAGGGAGGTCAGGGATATCATTAGAATCTGTACCTAGGCTTCCTGAGTCCTGCTGCTTTGCCTGAAGTTGTGAAAAGATGGAAGGCAAAATTTGGCACAAACCAAAATTTTTACCCCAAATCAAGGAACTTCAGCTAAGGTATCAGTGAGTCCTCATTTCATGTGCAATTTACAGCAAATGTCCATTTTTTTCTGAAGTCATTCAGCCAGCTCATCAGCATAGTCTATTACGTATATTTAGCAAATGTGTTTTAACTCAGTCAAGAGAAGGTATTACCTAATGGAAGAGATGTGGGGAAGGATCCTAAGCCAGTTTGTTGGGATGGATTCATAAAGAATTGTCCTCTTATCCATGAACATGTGAAACTGTGAATATTACCATCAGTTCTCAACAATAAACCTAATCCGTATTGCACTGGTGTCGTACCTCATTTTAGCACTGCAAAATAGCCAAAGCTTTAGAGAATAGATCAGCCATCTGTGCCTGCAGGTGTTTACAATACAGAATAAATTAAGAAGTGACAAAGCATTGAGAAGGTTACAGTTGAATAATTACCATGAAAAACTCAAAATCTTATGCACCATTTCAACTACTGAAGATGGAGTGTCTTTCTCTGTCCTTTTAAAATCAGTTTCCACTCTTGTTGAGTTTGCCCTTCTGTCTGAAGGACATCTACCTTCTTCAAATACAGAGCACTTGCAGAAATTAAGCTATGTCAATACTTGTGCTAACAAGTGGGTTTTTTTCTTTTTGATTTAATTGATGCAAGAAATTCAGTTACCAGTGTTAAGCACAAAGACCTGTGCTTGTCCATTTCCATTTATGACAGCCAGTTCTGTGAGAATATCTTCTGGCTCTAGTTTTCTTTTCTCTCTGTTACCAAATCCTTCTTCCTGAATACGGTCCTCTTCCATGGAAGGCATTGGCATTTTGCACCAACTTCTCTGAGATGAAGGTCAACCTTGACTTTGCTTACACATTATACATCTTCAACAGAGAAGCTGCAGATGCATGGTAGTAAAAGGAACACAAAGACCTTAGGTCTCATTAGAACTTGGCTGGCCTTTAAAAATTAGAAAACAATTTCTAAGAATCACCAAGTAAATAAGATATCACTATTTGAGCACTGAAATTGAAGAAATTATTCAATTGCTTCTGATTTTGAAAAGAGCAACTTTTTAAATATTTTGCTTCTAAGTATCATACACAATAAATTCTTAATACGTACAATGAGAAATGTTCACAGCATTTTAGCACAGAAAATTTTGGGGTTTGTTAGCGTAAGGGAAAGGTTTCACCTTTCCTAAAACTTTACAGTTAAAAAAAAAAAGAAAATAAGTAAAAAAAAAATAAAACGTTTTACCTATCAGAAACTTTTGCATAGCATCTGTTATATTGAGCCTTCTGTATGTCCATAGCAGCAGTGGGTTTAAGGATCTTTAGAGAGAAGGTATGTACAAGACTAAAGAAATTAGTAATTAAGCATTCTGGTATCTTCTGCATGTGGTACAAGCTTTTTCTTTTGCTGTGAACAGAAGACTGTGAACACCCATGGTCACAAATAGCTCAAATGCTAATCCATTTTTCAGGAGTTTTGGTCTAAATAACAATGCCTGCTCCCCAAAGTGATTTTCTCCTTTAACTCTCTGAAGAGAGACAGAATGCGCTCCTCACGCTGCTCACCCTCGAGAGATGCAACAAGGCTGAGCTGGCAGGACTGTGTTATTATTGCATAGGCTGAGCAACATTCATGCACTAAGAAAAAAGATTTCCAGAAGGGTAGAAGGGAAGTTACATCTCCTACCAGGTGTAGGTTGGCCCAGGGCAGGAAACACATCTTTCCACAGCATTTCACTGTCCTGGAAAATGAGACTACTCACGGCCAAAAATTCATAAATTTTTCTAGGAGGTAGAATAAAAGCCTTTAGGCTTTCAATTTTATAAATTGGTAGTGTTGCAATGAAGAAAAGCTTGATATCTATCACCTGCAGAAGAAAGAAAGGTCTGTAGGGTCACATGTGCTTTTGCAGAGATGCAGACTCATCTTCTGCGTTTGAGGCACCAATTTCAGAGCCACAGGGTCTCCCAGCTCTCTACTCCTATATCCCAGACTCAATAAGTCCATATTTTGGTCAGACATAAAAAAGAGACAGATTTCTGTACTACTTAAAAAACAAAGCATATAGTAGTATTCTGACTAAGATAGGGATTGTGGCTAAACCAGAAGATTTGACTGGGTTAGTAACACAAGATGCATAAGCAGCAAACTGGGTTACCTTCCAGTTCAGCTGGGAAATCAGAAAAGAAAAAATACTTAGAATTAAATACATAGCGGTACAAAAAATAACAGCAAACCTGGACATGGGCTATCTCTGTAAAGCAGATGTTATTAATGTGTCATATACTGGCTGGTACATAGAGGAACTAGTAAAATGATTTACAGCTGTAATTATTCTTATTCTATTATATGGAATGAACTATACTGAGATGCAAATCTAGTAAACCCCACTGAATATTTCCTAATAAAGGAATTTAATCTTGACCTTGAGCAAAATTGATGTGTGGGGGTTGGCATACAAAAGGATACTTTTTAATATGATTTTACATGCTCCTATTCAAAAAGGAAGCATTCAGTTACAGTAGAGGTTGCTCAATCCAGTAGCCCAGTAGACATGTGGCTTTGTGTGGGTTCAGCCAGGTGCAAGACTGAGTGCGTATTCCCAGCAGGCACACATGTATACACTCATTTATTTTTTTTTCTCTGAATTAGCAACACTGAATTATTTGGTTCAGTGCTGGAGTTTTGGAGGACAGCTACCACGGAGCAGAATCCAAAAACCGCATATCAACCAGCAGACTTCATAATCAATTTTTTGTTTTGGCATTTTAACACAGTGTTTAGCCAGTCTTACCTTTAGGACATAAATCAGGTATGAGGTGAAAGTGCTAGAAAAAAACAAAAATTTCAAATTTAAGTCTTCTGTTCTTAGGTTTTGAAGTGAAACTTCATTTTCTGCTCAAATCCAAGCAGACTAGGTCAATTGCTTATTTTATTATAGCTCCTAACCAAGCATTGACCTTGGAGCATCTTCGCTTTTTTGAGGTTTCCTACCTAACCCAGTAATCTGGATCTTATCCTAGGAGCACTCTGTACAGTGGGCAGCAAAAAACATTTTTTTCTTCTCTTCTTGACAGTGGGGTTGAGTGCACCCTCAGCAAGTTTGCCGATGATACCAAGCTGTTTGGCGAGGTAGTCACGCTGGAGGGGAGGGATGCCATCCAGAGGGACCTGGACAGGCTGGAGAGGTGGGCCCAAGCCAACCTCATGCAGTTCAACAAGGCCAAGTGCAAGGTCCTGCATCTGGGTCGGGGCAACCCCAAGCACAAATACAGGCTGGGCGGGGAATGGCTGGAGAGCAGCACTGAGGAGAAGGACCTGGGTGTGCTGATCGACGAGAAGCTCAACATGAGCCAGCAATGTGCGATCGCAGCCCAGAAGGCCAACCGCATCCTGGGCTGCATCAAAAGAAGTGTGGCCAGCAGGGCGAGGGAGGTGATTCTGCCCCTCTACTCCACTCTCGTGAGACCCCACCTGGAGTACTGCGTCCAGCTCTGGAGTCCCCAACATAAGAAGGACATGGACCTGCTGGAGCGTGTCCAGAGGAGAGCCACGAGGATGATCCGAGGGCTGGAGCACCTCTCCTATGAGGAGAGGCTGAAAGAGTTGGGGCTGTTCAGCCTGGAGAAGGCTCCAGGGAGATCTTATTGCGGCCTTCCAGTACCTAAAGGGGCCTACAGGAGAGCTGGGGAAGGACTTTTTACTAGGGCATGTAGTGACAGGACAAGGGGGAATGGCTTCAAACTGGAAGAGGGCAGGTTTAGATTGAACATTAGGAAGAAGTGTTTCACTTTGAGGGTGGTAAGGCACTGGAACAGGTTGCCCCGAGAGGTTGTTGAGGCCCCATCCCTGGAGGTGTTCAAGGCCAGGCTGGACGTGGCCTTGGGCAACTTGGTCTAGTGGGAGGTGTCCCTGTCTATGGCGGGGGGGTTGGAACTCGATGATCTTCAAGGTCCTTTCCAACCTAAACAATTCTATGATTCTATGATTCTATGATTAAACATTCATTGGTGAACAGGCATGAAAAAAGACTTGGTAAATGGCAGAATAAATGACTGAAGACACACAGACAAGTTTTCTTTCACTTGCCCAACTGCCAGTCCAAGAAACCTACAGAACATTTTAATATGTTTGAATTAAACCAACTTGAGCAGTCAGATCAATTATTGAGCATTTGAAGTATTATCTAGTTAAGACTTCAGCAGGCAAATTGGACAGCATGGAAATACTCTACAGAAAATTGCATAAGGCTATTTTTTTTCCCAGTGTAATAAACCTCCTTCTCCAAAGGCAGATTGTCTTTTCCTTCCATTTTAAGATTTTAAAAAGATTTTCATGTCCATTTTTGACAAGCGAAAAACAAGCTTTCTCCTCAATTTCTTTTCCCCCTTCCTGCATCATGTAGTTCTCACTAAAATAGAGTAGGAGGAAGGAGAAAGGTAGTGTGAGAACTGAGAAACCTCACTTTTAATCTATTTTTATAGTTGCACAAAAAGCCAGGAAACTAAGACTGTATAGGATATTGTGGCAGAATCTGGAACATGTGACAGAAGTAAATAAATGGGGACAAATCTTTCTTGTAGTGAGTGTGGAAACAACCACAACAACCACCTGGCACAAAGCCATAAAACATTTCCAACAAGCACGTGTGTCAGCACACCAAAACCACAAAAATGACGCAGGCAGGTCTTGATAAAAACACTCAAATTCAACACTTGAGGGCAAAGTAGAGCCTCTGGTGTCAGATGTGAGAGACCAGCTGTGACTCAGGTGGATCTCACCATGACGCGCGGAAAGTAGACTCCACAACCGAGATGGTTGTAAAGTAGGTATGTTTATTCAGCGCTGGGCAGCACGGGGGGTCGCCCCACCACAATCGTGCGCACCCAATGCAGCGGCTTTCTCAAATATATATAGTACTTAATCACATAAACATAAGATTTCTGAACATGCCTATACATATTCATGACCTGTCCCCGCTTCGTATTAAAATTAACTCTAATACATCATTTTCATAAACTCCTCCCAACTACGCTTGCGCATTGCCTCCTGGTGGTGGTCGCTGAGGGTCGTGAGGATGAAGGCTGACGATTCCTCTTCATCACCGCAAGTAACCTTTTGCTTTTGCGCAGGCTCAGTTCTTCCTTGGTCTTTGTCCAGACCGCAGGGTCGGTTTCAGCCGCTTCTCCAGACAGGTTCTTGTTCATTATCAGGAGCTGCCCTTGACAACATCACAAGACTTCTTGCTTCGTCTGGTGCTCAGTAAACTATCAGGCCTGTTTTCTAGGTTATATGTCATTACTAACCAATTAGTACAGAATGTGTCGTTATCTCTATGATATACCCCTGACTCAACCATCTTTGACATACATGCTGGAGAATATGTGTGAAAATTAACTCTGTCATCACATTTAATTATACCCAAATGCTTTACCCTGTTGTGGAGTGATGCTGAATAAGAAGGCACAAATATTTGCTGCCAGTATTTTGCATGTAATTGTAAAAATTTACCTTTTGTTTCACACTTACTGAAAAATATTAATTAGGACAACAAAGATTTGCAGCAGCCTTTTGACATTTTTTAAGTCAGCCTACTGCTATTTCAGCAGTGTGCACCAAAGCTCACCTGGGTTAAATGGAAATGATCGTTTATTTCTGCTGCACAAAGGTCTGTGCTTCCTGTGAAAAACAAACTACAGATTTTCATATTTTCTGCCTTGTCTCTATGAAGGGGGTGACATGAATATCTTTGCATGAGCAAGTTTTCATATTCTCTCTCATACACTGGTAGTTTTGACTGCCTGCTTCGTCATCGCTTTAGCTTGTCTAACTCATCTCAGATCAACGGGAGCTTGAAATTATCTCAAGGGATATTATGAAATACATAATAGGAGTGTGAAGAAGATGCACTGAGGAATGAGGTATGGGGACAAAGCTTCTGTTACACTGTGGCATGGCACAGTCTACTCTAAATTGCACCATCTCACATTACAAATAAAGCAAGCAAAACAGTATTTTTGTGCTTCCTGCCACTTGGGAATTTTTACATTTCACATATTTTACTGCAGCAGAATCATATAGCCATTCCTAATCAGGCTTTGTGTCTGAAATATAACTGGAATTTGCTGGGTTTCCACTAGTTTTAGCCAAATTAAAACATTAAATTGTAGAATCATCCATTCACGTATATTCAGACCTTGGAGGGTGGATGTGATAGCTTTATTCATATCACATACCAACTAGCTTCTTACTCAGAAGCAGTCTCATTCAGTGAGACGCTGTCCAGCAGGAATAAAGATATTGGAATTTTGCACTTAATCACTTACCTCCTGAATCAAAGATCTCTGGGTTTGCTATTGACTCCTGGGCTTAACAGAGCACTAGAGTGAAACGTAAGAAGCCTGATGTCTATCCTCTGATCTGCCATTGTCCAGGCATGGTCACGGCAGTCTCATCCTCTCTCCTCCCTGAATACTAAGGAGAAATAAAGTATTATTTACTACAGTAACTACAATAAATGCAAGAGAAAGTGGTACGCTATGCACACAATTACAGTCTTGTGGTTCTAAGGCACTGGCTTTTTTTCCCAGATAGCAGAGGAATAAAAGTGTATATACTTGCAAAAGATCAAAACCAGAGAGGACAGAACTATGGCAGAAAAAGAAATGCACACAAATAATATGACTTAGTAGAAATATGATATCTCATACAAACAGATACAGGAAGCACTTTGTGAAAAATAAATGAAACAAAAACACAAAAGGAAAGAAACATAAATGAAAATACATGGCATCAATCTAACAGGCCTAGATTTACCTAAGTTTCTATGTATTGACTTTAATGGGACTGCTCTGACTGTCCTCTGCATTTAAAACTACAGGGCTGGTAGCTATATTTTTCAGATCATAACCTTGTAGATCCACATTGAAGTTAAAAGATCCCCATAGGAATCAGACGATTACATTACTAGGTTTAGTGTCTACCTGTAGGTTGGACTTTTTTATTCGGTTGCATTGTGGCTGTTTCGAGCACAGTAATTTCATCCCGTGCTATCATAGCACCAGAAAAGTACATAAAGAAAATGAACTCAGATCTCCAAAACTTTTAACACTTCTTTGGAAGGCAATATAAAGTAAGAATAGACACAGCTTAGCAAACAACTGCATAGCAACAATGGGTACTTTGCTTTAAGAAAAAAAATCATGGATAATGAAGCCCTATTTATAAACTTTTTAAGGCAAAAAGATTTTAAAATACTTCTGTAAAGGAAGTTCATGTTTCTGTTTCCTTCTTATTCTGGGAAGAATAAAAGTTTGTAAACGGTATCAGCCTCTAGGCAGTTGACCTTGGAGGATTTTTTTCTTTAGGTAAAAAGTCAAACCCAAGAGGTATTGAAGTGATCTATAAAAGGAGATGAGCTCATTCATTTTTGACACAAAATACTGTGAAAGAAGCAGCAACAATTCAGGTGGATTAACTGCTGTCCATGCTTTGGGAAAACATTTATTACATTCTGGGTTTCCAAAACTTCTTTTAGCTAACCTCTTCAATGTGTTGAGGCTGCTCACATGTCAGTGATGCAGTCTATGAAGTGGCTCTGGAATACAAACAAGTCAAAGGTTGAAGGTTATCTAGTCCAAACCCCCCTGCCATGGACAGGGACATCTTCACCTAGATCAGTTGCTCAGATCCCTGTCCAGCTTGACCTTGAATGTTTCCAGGGATGGGGCATCTAACACCTCTCTGGACAACCTGTTCCAGTGTTTCACCACTCTTATTGTAAAAAATTTCATCCTTCTAGCTAGTCTAAATCCTCCCTCTTTTAGTTTAAAGCCACTAACCCTTGTCTTACCGCAACACTCCCTGATAAAATGTTTCTCCCCATCTTTCCTGTAGGCCCCCTTTAAATCCTGAAAGGCTGCTATAAGGTCTTTCTGGACCCTTCTCTTTTCCAAGCTTAACAACCCCAACTCTCTCAGCCTGTCTTCATCGGAGGGGTGGTCCAGCACTCTGACCATCTTTGTGCTCCTCATCTGGACCAGATGTAACAGGTCCATGTCTTTCCTCTGTTGAGGGCTCCAGAGCTAGACGTAGTACTCCAGGTGGCGTCTCACGAGAGGGGAGTAGAGGGGCAGAATCACCTCCCTCGACCTGCTGGCCACATTTCTTTTGATGCAGCCCAGGATACAGTTGGCTTTCTGGGCTGCAAGTGCACATTGCCGGCTCATGTCCAGCATATCATCCACCAGTACTCCAAAATCCTTCTTGGCAGGGCTACTCTCAAGCCCTTCACCTCCCAGCCTGTATTGATACCACGGGTTGCCCCAACCTAGGTGCAGGACTCTGCACTTGGCCTTGTTGAATTTCATTGTTCACACTGGCCCACCTCTCAAGCCTGTCCAGGTCCCTTGGCTTTGTTTTCTTTGTGTATCAGAAAGAAGAACCTGGATTTATCCTGGCTTCATAAGGTGGCCCTTTATGTCAGGGAGTGTTATGAATGCTTTGAATTAGATGATGGTGATAATGGGATCGAGTGTTTATGGGTAAAGATCAAGGGGAGGGCTAACAAGGCAGATATTGTAGTAGGAGTCTGTTATAGACCGCCCAACCAGGATGAGGAGGCAGATGAAATATTCTATAAACGGCTGGGAGAAGTCTCAAGATCGCGAGCTCTAGTCCTCGTGGGAGACTTCAATTTGCCGGACATCTGCTGGGAATACAATACAGCAGGGAGGGAGCAGTCTAGAAAGTTCTTGGAAGGTACTGGGGATAACTTCTTAACACAGCTAGTGAAAGAGCCAACTAGGGAAGGTGCCCTGCTGGATCTGTTGTTTGTAAACAGGGAAGGTCTTGTGGGGGATGTGACGGTC